>VWZE01001194.1:32723-43125 GCA_013396675.1 Eubucco bourcierii | reverse complement strand
ATCCTTGAGGTCCCTTCCAACCTTACCATTCTATGATTCTATGACTCCACCTGTCTGTTGCTGTTGGTTGCTTGATGGGTTTACATGGCAAAGTGGCACCTCCAGGAACCCCTTGGTGCCCTCTCTGCCTTCTGTGATGATTTAATGGAAAGTGGATGTGGGTTTCTGGCTGATTTTGGCTTCTGAAGTGCTTTGGGCACTGGAGGAACTAAGAATTGGACCAACGTTAAAGTTAAATTCTGCTACTCTGGAGAGATTCCAACCACTCCCTGCCCATTGTGCTGCTGGGCAAGCTGCTGTGGGTGCCTCTGCTTTAGCAGGGAGCTTGGACTGGATGATCCCCAGACATCTCTTCCAATCCTCACCATGATGGGATTCTGTGAAATTATGACCTTAGAGTCTAGGGAGGTGCAGGGGTAATAAAGATGATGCCTGGAGGGAGCTGGGAATCAATAATGTGCTTCAGTTTGCTTTCCATCTGGAGAACTTCAGTATTCCCAGCCCATCAGCTGCCTGGACTCTTTCATTTCCCTTTCATCTTGATTCCTGGAGCTGTAATTTTAGCTCCCACATTAAAAACTCTTTCCACCAATACCACAGCTTCAATGGTCAATATTGTGGCAGCACTGAAAGTGTAAGACCTTCAGTTTAGGAATTGTTACCCCTACTATGAGGCAATAAAGAGACCAGAACAGGTCTAGAGGTGTGTGGTGAGACCAGGAGGCTCCCATTCTGCACTCCCTTGTCATTCTCAACATGATTTTAAACAGGTGTTTGTGAGGTATCAAAGAGTTTCTCTATCCCTGCCGAGACCATACCTGGAGTCCTGGGTCCAGTTCTGGGCTCCCCAGTTCCAGAGAGACAGAGAACCACTGGAGAGAGTCCAGGGGAGGCTGCAAAGCTGCTGAGGGGCCTGGAGCAACTCTGTGAGGAGCAAAGGCTGAGAGCCTTGGGGCTGTGGAGCCTGCAGAAGAGCAGCCCCAGAGGGGATCTGAGCAATGCTCAGCAAGAGCTAAAGGAGCTGTGGGGGGCAAGAGGCTGGGTCAGTGGTGCCCAGGGACAGAACAAGGGGCAGTGGGCACAAACTGGAAGCCAGGAGGTTCCACCTGAAGATGAGGAGAAAGTTGTTTGGTGTGAGGGTGCTGGAGGCCTGGAGCAGGCTGCCCAGAGAGGTTGTGGAGTCTCCTTGTCTGGAAAGCTTCCAAGCCCATCTGGGCACTGTGCTGCTGGGCAAGCTGCTGTGGGTGCCTCTGCTTTAGCAGTGGGTTGGAGTGGATGATCTGCAGAGGTCCCTTCTAACCTCCACCATTCTGCTTCTAAATACAGAACTACATAAAATCTGATAGAAATGTCAGGAATATCCAGAGAGTATCCACAGGAGCTGCTGGTTTGAGGGTGCCCCAGGGCTATGAAGTAGTTAATCTTGAATTAGCTGGTAGCTGGTGTCATCATCTGACTTCTTTTCCTGCCAGATTGGGCTTGAATGTGCCAAGAAGGATCTGGCTGATAAAGAAAGGAAATGGTATTAGGGGGAAAAAAAAATAAGGAAGAGAAATAGAAGAATATTTAAAACCAAGGGGAATGTGGAGGAGAATAATTGTGACAAACTCGACAGCAAAAATATTTTTTCTTAACATAAATGAGCCCAGTTTTGGTGCTCAAGGAACATGCAGGTTGCTCCAACTCCCTCAGCCTGTCCTCACAGCAGAGGTGTTCCAGCTCTTGCATTGTTTTTGTGTCTCACCACCTTCATTACACAAAATCTCTTCCTTCTCTCCAGTCTGAATCTCTCTTAGTTCAAACCATCACCCCTTGTCCTGGCACAACAGGCCCTGAGAAAAAGTCTGTCCCCAGCTTTCTGATCTGCCCCTTCAAGCACTGCAAGGCCACCAGAAGGTCTCCCTTGGAGCCTTCTCTTCCTCAGCTCTCTCAGCCTGGCCTCACAGCAGAGCCCTTCCAGCCCTGCCAGCATTGCTGTGGCCTCCTCTGGCCCTGCTCCAACAGGTCCCTGTCTGTGCTGTGCTGAGCACTCCAGAGCTGGCCCCAGCCCTGCAGGTGAGGTCTCAGCAGAGTACAGCAGAGGGGCAGAATCCCCTCCCTGCCCCTGCTGCCCACACTGCTGGGGATCAGCCCAGCACACAGGTGGGGCTGTGCTGGCAGTGCTGGGTGCTGGCTCCTGTCCAGCTTTGCACCCACCAGCACCCCCACAGGGACTGGAGTGATACTGGGAGCTGCCCCAACCCATGTGCAGGATCTCCCCCTGGCTTTGTTGAGCCCTATTAGGCTCACACAGACCCACTTCCACAGCCTGTCCAGGTGCCACTGGATGGATCTCAGCCTGCAGGTGTGCTAACCACACCACTCAGCATTATTTGGGTTGGAAAAGCCCTCTAAGATTATCAAGTCCAACCATCAACCCAACACCCTGGTGGCCATGAAACCATGTCCAAATGTGCCACATCCACACTTTACTTGAACACTTCCAGGGATGGGGACTCCACCACCTTCCAGGGCAGCCTGTTCCAATGTCTCAGTGGTGTCACCTTCATATTTCCAGCTCATGATCCAGCTCATTGCTCCTGGGTGGTACATTCCTCAGTGTCTCCAGATTGCCTTTGGCTCCATCTCACTCAAAGTTGGTTCTATCATAGAATCAGTCAGGATTGGAAAGGACCACGAGGATCATCCAGTTCCAACCCCTCTCCATGGGCAGGGACACTTCACACTAGATCAGGCTGCCCAGAGCCTCATCCATCCTGGCCTTAAACACCTCCAGGGATGAGGCTTCCACCACCTCCCTGGGCAACCTGTTCCAGGCTCTCACCACCCTCATGGTATAGAACTTCTTCCTAAGAGAAGTTCTTCCTATCACAAATTGTTCTTACATTTGCAGACACTTGGGTGGGCCAATCCATCACAGCACTGCAGTTTGCTCTATCTGCAGTAACCAGAGGTCCAGGTACAGGATGGAAGGCAGAACCAGGATCTTCTCTCTAAATATAACAGCCCAGGGAGGCCACNTTGTCAATAGTCCCTCCCCAGCCTTCCTGTAGCCCCCTTCAGATACTGGAAGGCTACTATCAGGTCTCCTGGAAGCCTTCTCTTCTCCAGGCTGCAGAGCCCCAACTCTCTCAGCCTGTCCTCATAGGAGAGCTGCTGCAGCCCTTTGAGCATCTTGGTGGCCCTAAATGGATGGCCATGGATGCCTCCACCTCAGAGGTGTTCATGACCAACCTGGATGAGGCTTTGAGCAACCTGGTCTAGTGGAATGTGTCCCTGCCCATGGCAAGGGGTTGAAACTGGATGATCTTTAAGATCCCTTCCAACCCAAACCATTCTATGGTTCTCTCTTGCAAACTACCCTCCTGAGCTCTATTAATTATTCATTGGTCTCTGCCTTTTGTATTTTGTAGCCTGACACTTCCCATCCATCAGCTGCAATCATCCAAGGGGACAGAAAGCATAGGGCTAAGCCCATTGACTGCAGCTCCTTCCCTCTTCCTCATTATGCTGCAGATGGTTGAAATTCAGAAGCTGACATGGTAATGGGGATGAAATTTCCCACAGAGGAACATTGCTGACTTAATGTTGCGTGCTGAAGTAGCATGGATTTAGATTTAATGTTCCTTCTCAAGCGTGGAGAAGGAACCTTCTCTGCTTGGGGCTCTTTCTGGCAGCCAGACCTGACCTGGCCAGGTTGGTAAAGCTGAGAGGAAAAGCTTGTGAGGCTTTGTGTTAAGTGCCTCCTAAATAACAATAAAGAGGAGGAGGCCACCAAGATGCTCAGAGGGCTGCAGCAGCTCTGCTCTGAGGACAGGCTGAGAGAGTTGGGGCTCTGCAGCCTGGAGAAGAGAAGGCTTCCAGGAGACCTGATAGTAGCCTTCCAGTATCTGAAGGGGGCTACAGGAAGGCTGGGGAGGGACTATTGACAAGGTCTTGGAATGCCAGGACAAGGGGCAATGGGTTTGAACTGGCAGAGGGGAGATTTAGACTGGATGTTAGGAGGAAGTTGTTTGCAGTGAGGGTGGTGAGACACTGGCACAGGTTGCCCAGGGAGGCTGTGGCTGCTCCCTCCCTGAAGGTGTTGAAGGCCAGATTGGATGAGGCCTTGAGTGAGCTGTACTAGTGGGAGGTGTCCCTGCCTATGGCAGGGGGTTGGAACTGGATGATCCTTGAGGTCTCTTCCAACTTTTACCATTCTATGAATATTTATTTATTCATAGGGTTTTTTTAGGTTCTGTTTGGTGATCTGGAAGAGCTTTAGACTTTTAAAACCTGCCTGGCAAATGTGCCTCAAGATCATAGAATTGTAGGATTGTTTGGGTTGGAAAAGGCCTTCAAGATCATTGAGTCCAACTATCAACCCCACACCACCATGGCCATTAAACCATGTCCCCAGTTGCCATGTCTGCATGTTTCTTGAACACCTCCAGGGGTGGGGACTCCACCACCTCCCTATTACAATGCCTGACATATGCTAAGTGCCTCAGAAATAACAAAACCTACAAGAGCTTAAGGCTTCAAAGCCTGTTTGACAGAAATGCCTGAGGATGTTGCTTGATCTAGGATTTGTCCCCCTGTACTCAGCACTGGTGAGGCCACATTTAGAGTCCAGGGTTCAGTTTTGGGCCTTTCACTCCAAGAAGGACATTGAGGGGCTGGAGAGGGACCAGAGAAGGGCAACAAAGCTGGTGAAGGGTCTGGAGAACAGGGCTGGGGAGGAGCAGCTGAGGGACCTGGGGGTGTTTGGTCTGGAGAAGAGGAGGCTGAGGGGAGAACTCATTGCTCTCCACAGCTCCCTGAAAGGAGCCTGGAGTGAGGTGGAGGTTGGTCTTTTCTTCCAAGGAACAAGTGATAGGACAAGGGGAAATGGCCTCAAGTTACAGCAGAGGAGGCTTAGATTGCACACGAGGAACAGTTCAGTGGCTGAAAGTTTTGTTGAGCCCTGGTCCAAGCTGCCCAGGGCAGTGGTGGACTCCCCATCTCTGGGGGCTTTTCAAAGTGATGGAGATGTGGTGGTGAGTGACTTGATGATCATTTTCCAGCCAAAATGATTCTGTGATTCCATGATGCCCCTGAAACCATCCCCTCACACTCTTAAGGACATCTGTGGGTCTGTGTTACCCAGGCAAACACGTCTCTCACTGCTGCATGAAAGTAAGTGGTGTTCTCTGGGTGCTGTGGCTCAGGGGGGACCTCATCCCAAGGAGAGGAGAGGCTCCTGCAGAAGGCTGAGCTCGTGTGGTGATTAATTAATCAGCAGAACTGGTTGGAATTAAAGTTGTGTTCTGAGAGAGGTGTCTAATTGAGACTAAATGACTCATTAGTGTTGAGCAGATCAACCTGAGAACATCAGCAAACACAAACACAATCATTAATGACTTTAAGCTACTGAGAAATATCTTCTCTGCCTGCTGAGGTAGCTCCTCAGGAACACAGAGGTGGCTCTGGCTCAGGTGTGGTTTGGAACAGCTGCATTTGGGGGAATCCAAAAAGAGGACATCCATCAGGTTTGTGGAAGGTGTTGAGATGAGAGGTCAGGCTGAGGCTGCCCAGGCAGGTGGTGGAGTCACCATCCCTGGAGGACTTTAAGAAATGTGTGGCCATGGCACATTGGGACATGGTTTAATGGCTGGGCTGGATATCTTGGAGGTCTTTTCCAGCCCCAGGAATGTTATGGTTCTGTGATTCTTTGAGGTGCTGAGTGCTGCACAAGTAGGGTCTGACAGCCCTCACCTCCTGCTCAGGTGCCTGCAGTGCTGCACAGGCAGCTCCATCCCTGGTAGACTCAAGTTAGATAAATGAAACTAATGGAATCCCAGACTGCTTTAGGTGGGAAAAGACCTTTAAAGCTCATCTAGTCCAATCTCCCTGCAGTCAGCAGGGACATCTGCAACTCTAGAGCAAATTGCTCAGAGCTCCAAGCAACCTGACCTGCAATGGTTCCAGGGATGGGGCATCTACCACCTCTCTGAGTAACCTCTGGGACAGGCTCTCACCACCCTCAGTGTCAATGAAAGGCTGAGAGCCCTGGGGCTGTGGAGCCTGCAGAAGAGCAGCCCCAGAGGGGATCTGAGCAATGCTCAGCAAGAGCTAAAGGACCTGTGGGGGGCAAGAGGCTGGGGAACAGGCTCCTAACAGTGGTGCCCAGCAACAGGCCAAGGGGCAATGGGCACAAACTGGAAGCCAGGAGGTTCCACATGAAGCTGAGAAAAGTTTTTTGTTGTGAGGGTGCTGGAGGCCTGGAGCAGGCTGCCCAGGGAGGTTGTGGAGTTTCCTTCTCTGGAGAGCTTCCAAGCCCATCTGGGCATTGTACTTCTGGGCAAGCTGCTGTGGGTGCCCTGCTTTAGCAGTGGTGTTGTGCTGGGTGATCTGCAGAGGTCCCTTCTAACCTCCCCTTACCCTGTGAGTTACTGTCAGTGCAGCTGCAATGGGAGGAGAAGGTTGGTGGATCAAATTGGAAACCTCTCATAGGCCCATTTGTGTAGTTGAGCTTCCAGGGGTGGCTCCTTGCCTCTCATGGGGTGCCCATGGAGACAACCCATGTGCTACATGACATCACAGTGCAATATAAATATTTAGTCACTAATTAACCTTCTCTGGCTGCTGGAATCATCTCACTCCTGCCCACGCCACAGGAAATTATGTTCTGCTATTTTATCTTCTCGATGCTTTGAATATCAACCATGATGGAGGTTGGGACCACATGAGGGATGCAGCTTTCAATCCAACTCTGAACCCTTATCACCCTTTCCTACCTTGGCAGCAGGAAATGTTTGGCCTGGTTTATTTTGGGAGGTTGATTTTAATGACATTAAGCTACTGAGAAATATCTTCTCTGCCTGCTGAGGTAGCTCCTCAGGAACACAGAGGTGGCTCTGGCCCAGGTGTGGTTTGGAACAGCTGCATTTGGGGGAATCTAAAAAGAAAACATGTTCTGTGGGGCTGCCAGTGAGGAGTACCTGGTGATAGGAGTGCAGCCAGTGAGGAGTATCTGGTGATAGGAGTGCAGCCAGTGAGGAGTACCTGGTGATAGGAGTGCAGCCAGTGAGGAGTACCTGGTGACAGGAGTGCAGCCAGTGAGGAGTACCTGGTGATAGGAGTGCAGCCAGTGAGGAGTACCTGGTGATAGGAGTGCAGCCAGTGAGGAGTACCTGGTGACAGGAGTGCACCCAAATCACCTCAGGAGATCAGGCAAAGATATTGCCAAGGAAATAAAACCAACCCCAGATTGGTGTAGCTATGGAGAGGCTTTGTAGAGCTTGGTCTGGAGGAAGGCCCAGGGAGGTTGTGGATGCCTCCTTCCTGGAGGAGTTGTGTGCCAGGTAGGATGGGACCTAGAGCAACCTCATCTAGTGGAAGGTGTCCTTGCCCATGGAAGGGGTTAGGAACCAGATGATCTTTAGGGTGCCTTCCAACCCAACCCTTTCTGTAACTCAGTTAATCTGTGCTGTTCTATACAGGCAGGATTTATGGACTGGGAGAACTTGGATGCTCCAGAACAATTGTCCATGAGTAGAAACCCAGAAATGCCTCTGAGGTTTCCAAATAATCCACAGTTTTAGCAAGGAGGACACTTCAGACCTCAGTACCTACTCATCTTGATGCAGTGCTTTGTTGATATTGCTGCAGGTAGCTTGGGTTTGGTTTGGAAGGATCTTAAAGGTCATCTAGCTCCAACCCCTCTGCCTCGGGCAGGGACACCTTTCACTAGACCAGGTTGCTCAAGGTCCTATCCTGCCTGGCCTGGAACACCTCCAGGTGTCCACAGCCTCCCTGAGCAACCTGTTCCAGTGTCTCACCAGCCTCACTGGAAAGAATTTATTCCTAAACTCCAGTCTAAATCTGCCCTCTGCCAGCTCAAAGCCATTGTCCCTCATTCTGGCACTGCAAGCTCTTGTCTAAAATCCCTCCACAGTATTACTGTAACCTTATTCAGCTACTGCAAGGATGCTCTAATGTCTCCCCTGAGTCTTCTCTCACCCTGTCTCCATAGAAGTGTTTCTGCAGCCCTCTGATCATCTTTGTTGGCCTTCTCTGGACATGCTCCAAGTAGTTCCCATGGCCTTGTGTTGAGGGCACCAGAACTGGACCAGTACTCAAAGTGGGGTCTTAGGAAATGGAGTACAGGGAGAAGGGCAGAGCAGAGTGGGAGAGCAGAGCAGAGGTANCTCACTGCAAACAACTTCCTCCTAACATCCAGTCTAAATCTCCCCTCTGCCAGTTCAAACCCATTGCCCCTTGTCCTGGCATTACAAGACCTTGTCAATAGTCCCTCCCCAGCCTTCCTGTAGCCCCCTTCAGATCCTGGAAGGCTACTCTAAGGTCTCCTGGAAGCCTTCTCTTCTGCAGGCTGCAGAGCCCCAACTCTCTCAGCCTGTCCTCAGAGCAGAGCTGCTGCAGCCCTCTCAGCATCTTTGTGGCCTCCTCTGGAGCCACTCCAACAGTTCCATGTCCTTCCTGTGCTGGGGGCTCCAGAACTGTGCACAGGACTCCAGGTGGGGTCTGAGGAGAGCAGAGTAAAGGGGCAGAATCCCCTCCCTTGCCCTGCTGCCCACACTGCTCTTGCTGCAGCCCAGGATCCATCTAGCCCAACCTTTATTTACACCTGAGGTGGGAATGAAGGTTGCTCCCAGGCTTGCCTCCCTCCCCGCCGTGTTCTACACGCTTCAGCACAGGCTGGCTACAAGCTGAGCTGCCTTTGATCAGCACACCTCACTTGTTGGTTGCAGGCAGATGTTACAGCTCTCAGATCTTAGCCAGGATGTTCTCAGATCCACTTACTGTGGAAAAACCTCCACTGAAGTCTGAGTCCCTAATTCCAGTACACACCAGAGCCGTCCTTGAGCATCAAACCCTGCTCAGCCTGACTGGTTGGGAATGCTCCTAAGATACAGAGTTGAAATGGAAAAGGTTTTAATGGCTGCCCTTCAGCATCTATGCTGGGAGCTGTACTTGGGTCACACCAACCCCATGAAGGCTCTAGGCTTGGGGCTTAGTGGCTGGAAGCAACCCAGCAATAAAAAAGGAGCTGAGGGGTGCTGGTTGAGAGCAGCTGAAGATGAGCCAAGACATGCCCAGGAGGCTAAGAAGGCCACCAACATCCTGGCCTGGATCAGCAAGAGTGTGGCCAGCAGGAGTAGGGCAGGGATCATGCCCCTGTACTGGACACTGGTGAGGCCACATCTTCAATCCTGGCTTCAGTTTTGGGTCCCTCACTCCAAGAAGGACATTGAGAGGCTGAAGCATGTCTAGAGAAGGCCAAGAAAACTGTTGAAGGATCTGGAGAACAGGGCTGGGGAGGAGCAGCTGAGGGAACTGGGGGTGTTCAGTCTGGAGAAGAGGAGTCTGAGGGCAGACCTCATTGTTCTCTACAGCTCCCTGAAAGGAGGCTGGAACCAGGTTGGGGTTGGGCTCTTCTCCCTAGTCTCAGGTGATAGAATGAGAGGAAGTGGTCTGAAATTGTGCCAGGGAAGGGTTAGGTTGGAGAATAGGAAGAAAAAAAAAAATCTATTTGAAATAAATTCTCCTCTTTGAGGACATTTTAATTATGAGGCAAGAAAGAGAAAGCCAAAGCCCAGCCCTTCCCTCTGCACACATGACTACTTCAGCACCCCCATGCTTCTCCAAACACCCACCCAGCCATATGCTGCTGAGCACCAAAATAGAGCACTTGGATCTGCAGGGTTTTGGCAAGGCTCAGAAGAAATCTGCAGAAGTATCTCACATTAGAGTATGCCTGCCTGGCATGGGAAAATCTTTCCCCTTCCTAGGAAAAAACCACCATTTTGCCCAGAGAGGTGGTGGAGTCTGGAGACATTCAGAACCTGTCTGGGTGTGTTCCTGTGTGACCTTCTCTAGGTGAAGCTGCCTTGGCAGGGGGGTTGGGCTTGATGATCTCCAGAGGTCCCTGCCATTCTTGGCCACCTGGGCACACTGCTGGCTCATGTTCAGCTGGCTGTCAACCAGTCCTTTTCTCTCAGAGGGCTACTTTGTTAGTATCTCCATCCAGTAAACCATAGAATCATAGAACAGTGAGGTTGGAAGGGACCTCAAGAATCATCCAGTTCCAACCCCCTGCCATAGGCAGGGACACCTCCCACTAGTACAGCTCACTCAAGGCCTCCTCCAACCTGGCCTTGAACACCTTCAGGGAGGGAGCAGCCACAACCTCCCTGGCCAACCTGTGCCAGTGTCTCACCACCCTCACTGCAAACAACTTCCTCCTAACATCCAGTCTAAATCTCCCCTCTGCCAGTTCAAACCCATTGCCCCTTGTCCTGGCATAGCAAGACCTTGTCAATAGTCCCTCCCCAGCCTTCCTGGAGCCCCCTTCAGATCCTGGAAGGCTACTCTAAGGTCTCCTGGAAGCCTTCTCTTCTGCAGGCTGCAGAGCCCCAAC
>VWZE01001193.1:0-62620 GCA_013396675.1 Eubucco bourcierii | reverse complement strand
CTGGTGAGAGGCCTCGAGCACAAGCCCTATGAGGAGAGGCTGAGGGAGCTGGGACTGTTTAGCCTGGAGAAGAGGAGGCTCAGGGGGGACCTTATTGCTGTCTACAACTACCTGAAGGGTGGTTGTGGCCAGGAGGAGGTTACCTTCTTCTCTCAGGCAACCAGTGACAGAACTAGAGGACACAGTCTCAGGCTATGCCAGGGCAAGTTTAGGCTGGAGGTGAGGAGGAAGTTCTTCACTGAGAGAGTAATTTGTCACTGGAATGGGCTGCCCAGGGAGGTGGTGGAGTCACCGTCCCTGGAGGCGTTCAAGGCACATTTGGACATGGCACTTAGTGCCATGGTCTAATCTTGAGGGCTGTGGTGATGGGTTGGACTTGATGATCTCTGAGGTCTCTTCCAACCCTTGCGATACTGTGATACTGTGAGAGGATAAAGGGAAGGGCAAAGGGCAGCACCTGGCTAGAATGGGAATGCAAAACAATCTTCGAGGAACAGTAATAAAAAGGAAAAAAAGAAGAAGCTTGATAATAGCCCAGTTTTACAGTATCCTATTCCCAAACATAGGAAATTGAGGGAACTCAACCCATCTTTCAGATCTTGTTGTAAGTCTCCATATACAATATGCAGACCAGAAAATTAAAATCTAATGGTTATATAACTGCCTCTGTTGGATATATAGAAGTGCTGTTACTTGTTTTTTAATGTTAGAACTTGCCAAAAAATTTTTGGTAGTGTGCTGATTCTAGTTAGTAACACATCTTTTTCATAATCCATTTTGCTTTCTCCATTTAACTACTAACTCCAGGTTTGATGGAACTCTGGCTGTAACGGCTTTTAATTTTTATCAGGAAAATGTCGGGGATAGGATAGGGATTTTTGGCCACATGCTCTTTTTCACAGACACTAATGCCTTGAATGTATTTCATACTTGTATGCTGATACCTTTAAGTACATCATCACAAAAGAGGAAACCAATCAGTTTTTGAGTTTTGAGGAACTCTTAGATAAAAATCTTACCTGAGGTTGCCTCTTTAAAAGCTGACATCTCCACAGTTGAGGAAACCATCAAAGAGTAACACTGAGAAGGGCAACTGTACAAGTGCAGGCTGCTTAAGGAGGACTCTGCTTCTGACCTAATATGTTAAAAAGAAAGGGAAGTCAAGAGGAGGAAGGGAACTCTTTAAAATCATGGTCCCAGAGCAGGTCTCCAAATAATAGTTCTCCACCTTCTGAAATACTTCCCCCTCCCCCCACTTTGGTCAGCTTTCTGCTGAATGTAGATGAGTGGTAGAGTTACTGTTTCCCTTTTTCTCATGGATGTGGGTAAGTCCTTGAATAAAAAGTCTGAAATTGCTCCAAAGGGTCAAACTAAAACACAGCACATAGCAAGTGATGAAGAAAAACCCATTAAATATCATGTAAAATGAAAAGATAACACCTATCTTCAAGAAGGGTAAAAAGAATGACCCTGGAAACTACAGACCAGTCAGCCTCACCTCTGTGCCTGGCAAGATCATGGAGCAGATCCTGCTGAAAGTCCTGCTAAGGCAAATGGAAAACAAAGCAGAGGTGATTGGTGGGAACCAGCATGGCTTCACCAAGGGCAGATCTTGCCTGACAAATTTAGTGGCTTTCTATGATGAAGTCACAGCGACAGTGGACAAGGGAAGGGCAGCTGATGTCATCTACCTGGACCTGAGTAAAGCATTTGACTCTGTCCCACATGACATCCTGGTCACCAAACTGGAAAAGCATGGACTTGATGGGTGGACCACTCGCTGGATAAGGAATTGGCTGGATGATCGAACCCAGAGAGTGGCGCTCAACGGCACAATGTCCACCTGGAGACCAGTGACAAGTGGTGTCCCTCAGGGGTCAGTGCTGGGACCAGTGCTGTTTAACATCTTTGTCAGTGACATGGACAGAGGAATGGAGTGCACCCTCAGCAAGTTTGCAGATGACACCAAGCTGTGTGGCACAGTCGACTTGCTAGAGGGCAGGGATGCCATCCAGAGGGACCTGGACAGGCTGGAGAGTTGGGCCCAGGCCAACCTGATGAAATTCAATAAGGCCAAGTGTAAGGTCCTGCACCTGGGTAGGCACAATCCCAAGCACAAATACAGGCTGGGTGGTGAATGGCTGGAGAGCAGCCCTGAGGAAAAGGACCTTGGAGTCTGGGTTGATGAAAAGCTCAACATGAGCCTGCAGTGTGCACATGCAGCCCAGACAGCCAACCGAGTCCTAGGCTGCATCAAGAGAAGCGTGGCCAGCAGGGCAAGGGAGGTGATTCTGCCCCTTTACTCTGCTCTCGTCAGACCCCACCTGGAGTACTGTGTGCAGTTCTGGAACCCTCAGCACAGGAAGGACATGGAAGTGTTGGAGCGGGTCCAGAGGAGGGCCACAAAGATGATCAGAGGGCTGGAGCAGCTCTCCTATGAGGACAGGCTGAGGGAGTTGGGGCTCTTCAGCCTGGAGAAGAGAAGGCTTTGAGGGGACCTGATAGTAGCCTTCCAGTATCTGAAGGGGGCCTACAGGAAGGCTGGGGAAGGATTATTTACAAGGTCCTGCAATGACAGGACAAGGGGCAATGGGCATAAACTGGCAGAGGGGAGATTTAGACTAGATGTTAGGAGGAAGTTCTTTACAGTAAGGGTGGTGAGGCACTGGAACAGGTTGCCCAGGGAGGTTGTGGCTGCTCCCTCCCTGGATGTGTTCAAGGCCAGATTGGATGAGGCCTTGAGTGAGCTGTACTAGTGGGAGGTGTCCCTGCCTATGGCAGGGGGTTGGAACTAGATGATCCTTGAGGTCCCTTCCAACCTTACCATTCTATGATTCTATGATTCTAAGATTCCCTATTTAAATTTTTCAGTGGCCAAACTTTCTAGTATCAGAGTGATTTCTGCAAGCCTAGTCAGATGCAGATGTTGTGTATACATTAACTAGGCAATTAGACTTAGAAACATAATCCCTAAAATGCAGCTTCAGTTTTGATGGAGAGAATTGGGAGAAACAGTTGTTTTGCCTGCAATTGTTTTCATGAGTATCTTACACTGAAGAAAGGATTTAAGACCCTGCAGATGGTAAAGTCACATCTTATATCAACAGGGGATACTTGAGAGATTTTATTCTTTTTTTATTCGAAGAAACAGATCTTAGAAAAGGCATTGAGATTAACATATTGATTTCCAGATCATCTGTGTATGCTTACATTCTTGTGGTCTTTTTTTTTTTTTCTTTCTTTCTGTTTTCTTTCAACATTTGTACAGTTTTGTACATATCAAAGAAGCATGATGGCAGAAACCCTTCAATATTGAATTATATAAGCAAATCCTTTTGGTAGAAAGCCAAAAAACCTGTGAATCATTCACAAATCATAATTTTTCAGTCTCTAACTTTTCTAGACCTTGTAAGTTACAACATCTAACATCTGGTCAGTGTTCCTTTTATGTCCTTCTTTATCTTGAAAATAAAAGTGTATTTTTATAATCTAAAATTAGTGGCTTGGTTTTAATCAGAAGCCATTTATGCAGGGAATTATAATAATACATTACATTTTAAATAGGTATATTTACCTGCTTGGTGAAGTATTATTGCATGTTCTTTTTGTATTCATCATTTATCTGCCAGTTGTAGTTATAATATGGCAGAGGAAGTTTCAAGTTTCAAAACTTCATGTTGACCACTATGTTATTTCCATAACATAAGTCAGAAACTCATTGTGATCCTTGTCTGTGCTGTTGTTCTGAAACCTGCCCACTTCACCTAAAATATATAATCGCTGTATTGAAAGAACACTAATATTACAATTTAAAAAGAAAAACTCCAAGAATAAAAGTAATCCTAAACTACTACAAAGCAGTTGTTACAATAGCTCTCTGTAGAACATTATTTTGAATTGAAGGTTTTCGTTCTTTGTTTCAGGCTCCATGTGTTCAGGGAGAGAAAAAAAAATTCAGCTGGTCACACCCAGGAAAAAGGTAGTTGCATTTTTCATTTGTGTGGTTCTTGGGGTTTTTTTTTTTGGCTAATGTTGGAAATGCTTCTTTTTCTTGGCTGATTTTATTTTTCTAGATTGGCTGTTAGACACTGATCTGCAAAGCACCTCAGTAGTTTGCTTTATCTGTCAAAATTTCAATCAATACAATTCTTTTTGACATGCAATTGTTAGTACTTTCTACCGTGAGAATAAATATGAGGGCCCAATGTTAAATTGTGTTGCCTTTTCATTTGTGCTGAAGCTAGTGTTGCATTTTTGAGAGCAGTCTTTCTAGATGGAACTAAATAACATGAATTTGAAACCCATTCTGAAACAGTCATTGTTTATTTAAATAAGCATATGAGTTTCACAAATAATGTTTTGTATTTTTAACCTATGTAGGTCCCACAGTTCTTTGGTGATGGTTGAATTAGTTTAGTAATTACTTCCCTCTGTCTGGAGTAGTTGAGCAATTAGTAGAATAATCATTGAAGTAATTACTTGTTTGTTGACTAAGAGCAATCTTGAATAGTAAAAATCTATGCATGGTAGCGAATGAAAATGTGAGAGGTTTTCTGGTACAGAACTGGCTCACCAGACAAAATTTAAGGAGTTACAGGAGGTGAGTTGAATCTGTATTGTAAATTGGACATTTTTGTCTCCAAAAGCATTTTGATACTCTATGTTTCAAACTGTATATTGTGTTATTTGTATTAAGATTAGGCATAAGAAATTAAGTATGTTTGTTCTTTTTAAATAACATCAATGAATACTGCAGTAATTGGGCTCTTCTCATTTGTGGAATTTCACCCTTCACTCCCTATATTTCTTGAAAATGAAGCACATATGGAATTATTAATTGAGAAAGACTCAACAGTGTTTTCATATTTTATAAGGTATTACATCTTTGTCAAGTATTATATGCTAAATAAGTCCTGATTTATCAGTGCAACAGATTACACACAAATATCTGGGCACTGCACATACCACCTGGAATCTGTAGAACTGTACCAGCCTTGCTTGTGCAGTGTGGACCACAAAGATGGATTCTGTTATTTTCCTTCCCTTGTTCTCTATGACAGGCACTGTGCCATTGCTTCATTTACTTCCCAGAATATTGTTTGTCTCAGGCTAGTTGTAAAGAAATGGCAAGTTCCTTGAGTTGGGCATGCTAGTAAATTTATCAGAAGTAGAAGCTTTTACACCATGGATATTGGATTATTCTTTAAAGTAAGACAACCTAAGTGCTGAAAATGCTCAGCCCATGAGGCCTGTGCAGGGTCTGCAGACTTAGCTCAGTGGGTGTCTGTGAGAGAACTGCTCCTAAATTAGTATATGAGAGCTAATAATACTCAGGCCCTACACACTTGACTCAAGGGAAGCTCTTCAGTACCATCTTAAGTAATTCAGTGAATGGGTCTTCAGAAAAGCACACTACATTATCAGTGGAGTGGGGCTTTCACAGTGGTGCGATGGTTCCTTTTGGCCCATATACTTGAACTGTGACCATAGGAAAATTAAAGCTCATTTTTGGCTTTCAAATGTGCTTAAAACCCAGTAAATTTTAGCTACTGACATTCCCTGCCCCCATGCCCCATGTGGATGATCTGATTGAGTGTATGATCCCCATTACAATACAGTAGACTCACCTTTATGGAGCATTCAGCTAGGTATGTAGTATACATGCTGTCTTTAGGTTTCCCCATAGCTGCTTTGAGAAAATTTGAGTTTATTCTGAAAAATATTTTAAGAATCACTCAATTTTCTTCCTTGGGCATTATGTATTTGAAAGCTTACTCATAAGTGGGCTTTGACAATACTATAGACCTATAGCTTGCATCGTAAGAAACATCACAAGAGCATGGTCATGGTCATATGAGATGTTCCTAGCACTCAAAACACTTTTTGGAAGGAGATCTTGTCTTGTTCGGGCCCTTTTTTGATTTAATCTGACTCTTGACAATATTTACATTGATTATCTGCCATTAGCATAATATTGGCTATAATGTAACCACAGTTTACATTTCCCATATTAAAACTCTTCAGTAATGTATCCTTGAGGAGCACATATATTTGGGGATTGTCACATGGAACGTGCAGCCTCTCCAACGTAGATTTACACAGGAAACATAAGAGCATTGTCTTAGTAACTGGCAAGTCTGCTACAAAGCATACAGGGATACTCCCAGATAATGGTTTGAGTTCTTTCCAGGTGTCAAGGATTTGTGTTAAGTCTTTGCTTTTCCAGTAAGGCTGACTAATAAAAAACCATGTCCAGGTTAGCTCTGGGTTGCTGATTAGTTTGGTCATTGAAAAAAAATCTTAGTGCTGAGGACAGTAGCAACAAAAAAAAAATGTATTTGGAAAACTCAGGTTGCTCAACATTGGGTTTTGACTGGTCTACTCTCTACTGGGCCTATTGTGATTCTTTCATCTTTTCTGAAACAACTCTCTGTCTCCATTATTTCATTGCAGCATTTCCCCTGAGTACAGCACTACTCTATTTCATTTTTACAGCTAATTGAAGTGGTTGGAGGTCAGCCAGCTAGACCAGTGAGCTATAGCCAGGCTGTTTCATAATCCTGAGCTACTTAGCACTGAAGATTCTCTGTAGAGATTACAGTGTTATATTGGAACTACTCTCCATATATCCAAAGTATAATAAATGTTTGTGCTTAAAAGGGGCAAATGGTAGGGCAGGAAGTGTTTTATCTACATTGAATTAAGATTGTTAATGAGGCCTTGAGTAACCTGTACTAGTGGGAGGTGTCCCTGCCTATGGCAGGGGGTTGGAACTAGATGATCCTTGAGGTCCCTTCCAACCTTACCATTCTATGATTCTATGATTGTTCTAATTGCCCACAGTGGCAATTGAGGAAAGGATCATGCAGCCTAGGGGAATTGAGAGCGAAGCAAACGAAATAAAAATGCAGCAAGAATGTTGTTTTCAAGAGTTCTAGCCCCTCAGCTAGCCTTGCCTTTGAATTTAAGAAGCAGGGTGTGCTCCATGGATTCAGCTGGAGGGAAAAAGGGGTCCTGGGTACTAAAATATTGTAATTGGCTGTATAATTTCAAAGTATCATAGAATATTTCAATAAACAGCTCTCAATTACACCCTAGCATTAAATAGGTAATGAAGTTTAGTCTTTAATTGTAGGCCCTATGGAAAATGAAGCTACTAAATACAGCTGTTATTTTTGACTTTTCTTTCAGTATTCTCTAAAAATAATAAAAATAAGGTAGAAAACAACCAAAGGTTAGAAAAGCTTTTTCTGGAAACAACATGTTTTATATCTCCTGTGACAAATACGAACATATAATTCTTTTGATTTTCAGGATACTCTAAAAATTAGTTTCATAGTTATTCTAGTGCATATTTCTCTGGTTCATTTATACCTTCTATACCTATAAGATTTTATTTTTATATATATATAAAATAACTTTTTATTTTTATTGTAACTTTTGTTAGATCAGTGTTTAAAGTAGTAATGACTTAAAAGATAAATCACACTACATCACCAAAATGGAGTTATTCATACAAATAATGCTATAATATATAATTGCAACAACATAAAATACTGATTTTTTTGTAAGTGGAAAGTAGTTATTCTCTGTAAATTTAATTTGCCAAAGCCTATAACTTTTACCATGTTATAAAGGCCATGCTCAAAATATCAATTTTCTGCATAAATAATTGTAATATTTTTCTTTGAAACCTTGTGTTCTCCCAACAGGGAACTGTAAAATGGCACAGTAATGTGAACTGTTACCTTCTCACCAGTAGCAATAAATGGTATTCTAGAAAACCTAATAAAGACGCTAGCAATGGGAATGTAGACTATAAAAATCCCAGTAAAATTTTTTCTTTGTTTGAAGTATGGCTTTCTGCAGGTAGAGCACAAGGGAGTTTGTCTGCTGGGAATCACTAGTTGGCCCAACACTACTGCCTGCTGAGTGTGAACCAAAAACTGATCATGACATACTGAAAATGCATTAATATAATCACTGCACCTTAGATACCTGAAAGAATGTGCCCCTGACATCTCAAAACTATTAATTTACCTGAAGTCTAAAGAGAAGGAAATCACTGCTGAATATGATTAAATCTTACTGCCAAGAAGGAGAAATTATTTTCTGAAACTTAAGATTAAAAAAAAATTATCCTAGCAGCTATAAGATTTAAAAAACGCTGCTCGCACTGAAAATAAGCAAAAATTTGCTGAAAGGACTCAGCAGGATTCTCTGCTATTCAGTCATGCACAGAAATAAAACCACCCCGTCTTTCATTTAAGCACTGAAACAGAAATCCAGAAGGTGGAGCAGCAGCAGACCTGTGCTTACCTCAAGAAGGAAGTGAGGGAAATTGTCCTGTTACAGGGTTTTCTGTCCTTAGGCTGATCTTTGATTAAAGAGCTGTTTTCTCTTTATGACAATTAGATTAGTAAAAAATAGTCATATCACTTTTACAGTGAGCTGAAAAGTTCTGTATGGACTATACAAGGTATCCACTGCTTGCTCTGCAGGGACAACACTTGTTGCTGGGATTTGTCTCTGCATTGTACTGCTCTTTTCTAATTAAGCGTGACACAGTCATGTTCTTTTCTCAGTCCCTCCCCAGACTGCAGTAAGCTACTGCCTGGATTGTCTGCATTTGTACAGCTATGATGCCATGCTGTCAGGAATGCTCTCTTGTCCCTTTTAAGACATTAAGCCATCTGACAACAACAAAGCATCAATAACAAGATTCAGTCCATTTCTAACATGAGTGTAGTGATCTTCCACTCATTTGATTCTCTTTCCTTCCATTTCTGTTCAGGATGGGATAAAGAAAGTATTTTTACTTTCCTGTTTCCTGCAGGTGCAAACATATATATGTTTATTTCAACCTAATCTAATTATAATCTCTAATTTGCTTCAGCTAAGTGAGACACCAGAAAGACTGTCCCACCTACTGAGAAGCAGTGTGACGGTACATTTGAATAACTGTTATGGGCAACCTCATGTCTTTCACTTGAGACACACAGACCCACTATGCTATTCTCTGCTTGCTCTTCCAACCTGAACTGCAGGAGGAGCTGAATAACCTTCAGCAGGACATCACTGGGCAGGTTTAAAGTACAGCTATAGGAAGGACTCCAGAAAAAAACTACTCAACACAAACACCACTGTGGGCTGATCCAGTATTTACCCTGATTTGTTAAATGATCCTGGATCTGCCCATAGATTCAATAACTAGAGAAGCACTAATAATAGCACTAGGATGAAATGTTAGGCTGATCATTCAGAGCAGCGTGGCTTGAAAAACCCAAGTGTGAGGATTCTGAAAAAGCAGCATTTCCTCTGAATAGGAACTGCAGTGCTGGGTGCTTCTGCCAGGGTGCCTTTGTTAGCTGCTGTCCTGATGAACACCTGAATGCGATTCAAGACATCTGTTCACCAGCTTCACCGATCATACCCAACCTGATACTTTGGGACAAATTTAGTCACTCCTGCCCCTTTCAGCTTTTTCTAAAGCATCTGTGCATATAATATCAAAGAACAGCATCCAATATAATTCCAATTTGTTTACTTGAAGTCCTGTAGATATTTCTTCTTACTTGAAAAGATTGCTTGCTGAAGTCTGGATACCATGTTGCTTGGGGAGAATATATATGAAATCAGATTCTTATTTACTCTTGGCATTGAAAAGAATATAAATTACACCTTCATCCACAAGAAAGTTCTTTGCACACCCAGAGCTATTTAAAGGTATCATAGTATTAAATAAGAATTGGAACCTTTGAGACATTTCTGATACAGAATCTGCTAGAAAACTGTGTTCTGCTGTCCTAGCTACTTGGACATGCTATTTTCACATTTTCTGCTGCTTGTATGTCAGGACAGTCTAGCGTGAATATAAGACATATTGGCTTCTTCACAGTAAAGAAGAGAAAACTTAATTTTCTGCTTCAGAAAACAGAATTTCTGGTTCAGAAGGTCATCAAATACCAGTCTCCTCAATGGAGAGAAAACACAGAGAGTCTTCTAAAGGAAAACTCTCGTATGTCATTAGATCCTAACAAGCCAACTTTTGGTGATGTGTATCAGGGAAGATGGAGAAAGTTACAGATTTGTAACTCTGCAAAAAGACTAGTGTCACTTTTTTTCAGAAATATGTTCTATTCCATCCTACACTGATGTAGTTTAACTGCAGTTAAGAATCCTTCTTCAAAACTTTGTAACTGGCTATGAACTATTTAATAAGACAATTTGCTTGTTGAAGCTATGATTAAATAAAACAGACTACTGCAAATTTATATACGTGTTTTGAACTATTATGAAAATTTCACGCATTGAAGAGTGGAAGATGGTTAACTCCTAACTGTCTTTATAAGCAGGTATATAAGCTCAAAAAATGAACTAAGCAGCTCATCTAATTCAAACACTGCTCCAAAAAATTCCAGACACAGCTTTCTTTTCTGCTTTGGACTGATAACCACACTGCTCTGTGTTTTCTCGAAGCTGCTCCATAGTGTGCTTAAGTAAACAACAAAATGGAGCACACTAACAGCGGCATAACTTGGATTCGCTAGATCTCTGGGGTGTGCTGTTCAAACTCTTTCCCTCTGTGAGCCACCAGTTTGCATTTTATTGTGGAAAGCAGAGTAGCTTCAACAGATAAGTAAGTGTAACAGACAGAAAGCTGAAACAATTAAATGGATTATAAAATACTGACTTTTTCAAGGCTTATAAATGCACTACATTGAGGAGATTTTCAAAGGCAAAAGGTGTTACTAGTTTGTAACTACCCCTCTCCTAAAAAGCATGCCCTAGCCAAAGCCTTTTTATACTAGTTATACTATTACTTGTTGAACTGAAATACAGACTGAACAAAGAAAGCAGAAAGTAGCAGCACAAGTGGAGTTTGCCAGAACCAAAGGATTTAAGAAGGTAACTTCAGATTTTGAGGGGAAAAAAAGGCACAATTCTCAAGCATCTTGGCACCCAGTGGAAAAAATAACCCTAATCTATCTTAGGGTTTCCTCTGTATGAGTATTTAAGATAGCTTGCTGACCTTAATTTTAACTCATAAACACAAATTTAGAAATAGGCTAAATAAAAGCAGAGTTTTAAATTCTTCCTGATAAAATAACCTTTAAATTTAATTGAAAGAACTTTAGCAGGTCAAATGCCAAGTTTCAACATCACCTCTTTGAATTATTTTTAAATAATGGAAGTTGAAGTAATTTGCTTCTGCTTCTATACTTCCAAGAATATGGATCCTTATGTAGACATTATTTCTTTACTTTATAAAGCAAGTTTTTGCAGTGCAACTTCTTCATTGGTATTCACAGTGCAATATTTGTGTACTGTTGATGTTCTACCACTTCACTAAGTAATTATAAATTGCAGTGGACGGCTACTCACACAGAATCACACAGAATTAACCAGGTTGGAAAAGACCTCCATGGTCACGTATCCCTATAACCTAACCCTTCTAATTAACTAAACCATGGCACTATGTGCCTCATTCAGCCTCCTCCTAAACACCTCCAGGGATGGCGACTCCACCACCTCCCTAGGCAGCCTGTTCAAATAACAATCACTCTTTGAAGAACTTCTTTGTAATGTCCAGCCTAAACCTGCCCTAGCACAGTTTGAAACTGTGTCCTCTTGTTCTGTCAGTGGGTGTCTGAAAGAAGAGACCAACCCCTGCCTGGCTAAAACCTCCTTTCAGGTAGTTGTAGAGGGCAATGAGGTCTCTCCTGAGCTTCCTCTTCTCCAGGCTGAATGACCCCAGCTCCCTCAGCCACTCCTCATAGGCCTGTGCTTCAGCCCTGTCATCAGCCTTGTTGCCCTTCTCTGGACATGTTCAAGCACCTCAACATCTTTCTTAAATTAAGGGACTCAGAACTGGACACAGTACTCAAGGTGTGGTCTAAACAGTGCTGAGTCAGCAGAATGACTTCCCTGGTCCTGCTGGTCACACTATTCTTGATACAAGCCAGCATGCCATTGGCCTTCTTGGCCACCTGGGCACACTGCTGGCTCATGTTCAGTCAGCTGTCAACCAGTACATCCAGGTCCCTCTCTGCCTGGTTGCTCTCCAGCCACTCTGTCCCCAGCCTGTAGGGCTGCTTGGGGTTGTTGTGGCCAAAGTGCAGAACTGGGCACTTGCACTTGTTAAAACTCAAGGATATCAAACCAAGAAGGATTTCTAGCTTCTTTGTGATGCATAAAAGCAGATAACCAAGATTTTGTTTAATTTTTAGTATTATCTGAGGTAAATAATTAAATTTTGTAACCATAGGTGTAACTTAAAATTTTATTCTTTTAAGGCAGTAAATCAGTGCAAAATCAGAGCCTTTTACTCTATATTATTCAGATCAGTTCAACTAGGAAAATTTGCTTTTTTAGAAGTTTGAGCTTCTAAAAATCTAAAAGCCAAGTTACCTCTTAAAGCATGTAGTGGTTATAGAAGACAAGATTAGTGTGTCTCAGAAAAAATATATTAGCAATGAAGTGACAGAATGCTCACATCAAGTTTTCCTGCAACATTTCCTGACCTATTAAGTAATTGGGCCCACAGAGCAAAGCAGATCCGTAGAAGTGTATTTCCAGACCACTAGAAATACTGCACAGTCTGCAGTGCTGCGCATTTTCAAAGTTCAACAGATTCTGGAAGCACCATCAGCTAAACATAGTACATCTACTGTGCCTCAAATAGTTCAACAGGAAATGAAAATGGAAATCAAAGGGATGTGCTTAAAAACACAACTCACAAAACCCCAAGAATAACCTATGTGTTAAGGGTTCTCACAAAGCATGCTACATCGGAGCATGGAATCCAAGATGGTTCCTCTGTGCACAGAACATTGACTGAACCGTCCTCATGGGGATGAAAATGGCAGTAGAAGATGTACAAAGGGAATTCTGTCCTAGAACAACTTAGGCACACAAAAAGGCGGCATGCGTTTCATTCATCTGTAATAATCTAAGTAACATACTTGACTTTTCTAGACACATTTAGATCAGATGGACTGTTGCCTTCAAAAGAGATTAAATATGCGTGTCAATGTTAATTTAAAAAAAAAAAAAAAAAGGAAAAAAAAAGCTGGAGTTTTGGAGCCACTGAGTTTCAAGCCACCAGTAGTTTTATCGTTTAACTTCATGGTTAATTCAGTGTTACTTAAAACAAAGTTTGAAGTCTACTCCAAACAATAGGAACAAATTTGTTTGTGTTTGTGTAGTCCAAACTACAAGGATTAGACCTTGTAGCACTGTATTTCAAAGCCAAATATTTAACATTAATATTAATCATATTACTTTATACTCAAGAACAATTTTGTGGCCATGGTGTACGTTTTAATTAGTGCTGCTACAGTTTGGAGTTGTGTTTCCAGTGGTTTACAGTCTGGTAGAAAAGTTCTCAGCAATAAGGAAGTCCACAGACTGAGATAATTTTCATTATGAGCCATTATTTCTAGGAGAAAAAAGTAACTTTGTTTTACAGCCTGTTGCTCACCTGCAGTCTACAATTCAAGGAGGCTTCGAGGGGACCTGATAGTAGCCTTCCAGTATCTGAAGGGGACCTACAGAAAGGCTGGGGAAGGATTATTTACAAGGTCCTGCAACGATAGGACAAGGGGCAATGGGTTTAAACTGACAGAGGGGAGATTTAGACTAGATGTTAGGAGGAAGTTCTTTCCAGTGAGGTTGGTGAGACACTGGAACAGGTTGCCCAGGGAGGTCGTGGATGCTCCCTGCCTGGAGGTGTTCAAGGCCAGATTGGATGAGGCCTTGAGTAACCTGTACTAGTGGGAGGTGTCCCTGCCTATGGCAGGGGGTTGGAACTAGATGATCCTTGAGGTCCCTTCCAACCTTACCATTCTATGATTCTATGTTTTGGATTAAAGAGTAGTCAGTAAGATCATGAAAGGATTGACCTGATGCTTTGAGGGCATGACTGCATTCAATTGTAGTAAAATATATGTGTGGTACATAAAGAGTTTTTAAAATATCCCTAACCATGTATTTATCTAACTGGAGCAATTTTACTTTGTCACATTAAATGAAGATGAAAATACCAAATAATTAAAGCACTACTGATACGAAGTTGGCACCTGTGTGAATAGAAAAAGAAACATTAGTTTTGTTTGTTTTTTTCTGTAGCACTAAATACTGTTTGCAATATGGTTTGATTATCTGTAGGTTTCACGTAAACAAAACCACTAATGATGGACTACTATTTGAATAATGCTCTACCTTCCCACCTACCCAGAGAGGAGGTGGAAGCTTCAACATTAACTTTGTAGAAGTGCAAACTGATCACTGAGGTTCAGCCAAGTCAAAAGTATGATCCTGTGGCCTTGTTTATCTTTATAAAAATCCATCAGCGATAACAGTGAGGCATCAAAAAAAANAAAAAAAAAAAAAAAAAAAAAAAAGAAAAAAAAGAAGCAATGCTGGAATTAACATCCAGTACTAAATGTAGGCCACAAAAATAACACTGTTTCATCCAATATCTCTTTTTTTGTGGGTGTTGGGTTTTTTTTTGTTTTTTGGGTGGTCTCCAAGACAGCACTTTTAGGCTCACAAAACAAAACTCAGATCTGAAGCTTAGTCATAGAATCTCTTTGGTTGGAAAAGCCCTTTAAGATCATCAAGTACAACCATTCTCTAACTACCAAGTTGGTGATAAACCATATCCCTCAGCACCACAATCTTGTGACTTTTAAACACCTCCAGGGATAAGGGTTCAACTGCCACCCTTGGCAGTCTGTTTCAGTGTTTGACAACCATTTTAGTGAAGAAACAGAAGAAAAATAGCACAATCCTCTCCACACAACATATGAGCAGTTAAATAACGCATGGATCTATGTACATGTCTGACAGCAGGTGTGACCCACCTAACTGAATGCTGCCGTGGGATGAAGCTCTTGCTTTAGAGCTCCAGAGGCTCAATTTTCATCTCATGGTCTAACATTAAAGATCAATGGTGAAGCGTAATGGTGAAGAAGACAGAGAAGCAGAAGGCAAAGAGAAGATTCTTACATATCCACAACACAGACATAGCAATGATGGTGCTCAATGATACATGGATATTGATTACAACTGAAGGTAGCCAGAGGCCCTAGGGATTTTTTTTCTCTCACATTTGCATCCACTGCATCAATGGAGACTGCACTAAGATGAACAGACATAGCCAGCGAGTCTTGACACCTATTAACTACACTTGACAACTCTTTCACAGCCTCAAGAAAAGAGTTTAATATAAGGGCAGGTTCAAAACTGATAATGTCCATCTCTTTTCCGATAGGGAAAGTGGCAGCCATGAATGCTCTTGTCTGTCCTTGAAAACCCCTGAAAATTATTTCATAGCCCCAAGAAATTTGGGGGTACCATCTTAACCTTAGCTTCTAAGTCACAATGCTTCATTTCATGCCCTATGTTTGAAGGCTATAGGGATAAATCACATAACCTCAAAGTTTCCCTTTAGAGAGTACTGTCAGAAGGTGTGCCCATCAGAGACCTTTAAGACACAGATCTTTGAACTAGAGAAAGAAATTAGCACCATACAGAAGCTAAACAAAACCAAGGCATAGGCCCTATAAAGCAATAAAATCCAATAATGCAGCTTCTACAAGGTACTGAGGACTTAAAAGCAGTAGAAGTTGAAAGCAAAGTTCAGCAACAACTCAACTCTAATGAGCACGCAAAAAAAAAAAAAAATTCCTTCCATCTCAGACAACATCTAAAATCAAAGTATGTGATGCTTTCTGCCCATTTAATGACCAAACACTGCACATAGGAGGAGGCTTGGAAACCAGTGCTGTGCATCCGGGTGAAGCAAAAAATTAATCAATCACCCTTTCTTGCATAGATGTGCCCAAAGCATGATGTACAGACAAACAAGAAGTTGCAAGAGAAGGTATGAAAACAATCAGCATGATGGTGGGGCATCTCCAGGTTTGGCCCCAGGGTGATAGGGGTTAGGAAATCGCCACTATGATTCCTCTACTGTTAAAATCAATTTAGACTTCAAAAGCTGGTATGAACCCTCTGCCAATTTGATTTCTATATCAGATGCAGAACCATAGGGTAGATAAAAATCATCAGTTGGTGACACTTAAAATACTCAATATGTAGCATTTCTCCACCTTTCTGTTGAATATGGACTTTGGTTTTCTCAGTTAGAAGTTGGATTCTGGTCCAAATTTCAAAACCCTCCAAGATAAAAATTTATCTGGAGCCAGTCTCAGGCTCCTCTATTCACAAGTCTCAGAGTTGGTGGTCTTTCTTCCGTCAGATAGCTGTTAATCAGCTTTGTCAGCATAAGGCTCTCAGTCTAAGTGAGATCAGACATGGTGTGGTATGTATATTTGAGAGAGAAGAAAGTATCCTGGTAGATAGCATCATTTTTCAAACTCTGTGACAGACATTTATATGTCATCATCAACACTAGTCTCTGCTCCTATGAGTATTATTTTGAGTAATACCAACTTTGGTCTTTAGATCCTTCTCAAGTAAGTATTACATTGATATCAGTGTTCCAGTGCACATTTAAGTTGGAAATATTTAAAATTAAAGCATGCTGTTGAAGTAAGTGGTTTAGCAAATATTACAAATACTTTTTGAGTTCTATGAAAGACTGCTATGCTAAAAACCAAAGACATTCAAGACTTTTTAATCCAAAAATTTTGCACATATAGTAAAAAGTCATAAACATTTTGTTCTTGTCTGACATTTCAAGGATATTCCCAGCATTTGTAATAACAGTAAACCAGGTGGAACAAATCTCTGAAGGGTATAAAACAGAATATCCAATCTTTCCTAATTACTTTCCAAAATCTTTATGTCTGCTTCACATCTGCCTCCTCCACATAAGCTGCATTTCCCCTAAGTAAACCTTGAAACAGTTGTTGCATTCTCAGGCTAAAAAGAAATGTGACATCTGGATCCAAAGTCAGCCAGATGGCAGTTATTCATTGAGGACGTACAATTTCACTTCTCATTTGACCTGGTGTAATCTGCGATGCTAACCCTAGTGATGTGTGATGCTCCGCTCAATATATTCTTTCAGTTCTCTTCAGTTGTGTATGTGCCAAGTTCTGTGTTGGTTCTCTGCATCACATGCAACTCTATTGCTCAGCAGGTGAGATAAATTCTAATGCAGAGGAGTGGCAATTCAGAAATATGAAAAGACCACCAGATTGCTGGTACTTAAAGCCTTCCATCCCTCACATCCCGAGGATAAATAGATCTTTTAAGATAAAATAATTATGTACTCTGAATATTTTCTTTGAGAAAAACAGGAATACCCATGACTAAGACTGCAGCTTTATGTCTAGAAAAGATTCTGAAGTCAACATCTATATGCATATCTTTGTATATATACACTAATTCCAGCAGAGCTATCAATATGGCTTTAAAATATTTTCTGTCATCTCTTTTGCATCAAGGTGATTCGAATATGCTTTCTTTTGAAGTTAATCTATCATATACACATCCCACATGAAAGCTTTTCTTCTTTGGATGTTGGAGGTTTCATTCAGCTATTATTTAGACATCTGAGATGGTTAGAATGTGTTTTCCATTTTTCATATATTCTGGGCATAATTTTAATTTCACTGCTGCTATTTAGAAAATACTGTTTAAAACTTTGTGTGTCCTACATATAGAGTACCCTGGTTTTAAGTTGATAAAAGCCAGAGGATACTGTAAGAAGTACTATGCTGAGATCATTAGTCCAATAGCTTGACTTACAATATCCTGGATAGAATTTGATATTTTAAGAATTTACAAGATGGATTATTTATAAAACTAGAAAAAACTTGTTCTGGTCTACAACAATGCTGGGTACATCCTTGTAAAGGATGAGAAATCCCATGAATAGGAGAAACAATTTCTAATTTCACAACACAAGCAGAAGCCTTATTAGCCTTTCCCAGTAAGCTTATCAATGCAAAAGAAAATAATTTCCTGTTGGGGCAGGCTGAATTACTTGATGCACTTTGGAACAGACATCATTGAGACTTCCCTCAATCTCCCATTCTCTCATTAAATTATGAAATCAGCAGGCTGGTGGTGGAAGGGTTCGACTTTTAGAAAACACTTGTCTGATGAAATTCAGACAAATCCAGTTGTGGCTATTGAGTGCAAAAATCAAAATCAACTGAATTTAATAAAACAAATTAAAGGGTGGACCATCTAAACAACCTGCACTGCAGTAATTGCATTAATTGTAAAAGAATTACAATTACTGACATTGCATATACTGGGAATTGTGGCCATAAGTTAAGTGAAAATAATTTAAATATATCAGTAAAGAACACATTGGTATTTTATACCACTGGAGGGAATCGTAAAGCACAGGTTACTTCTGCATTATGAGGTAATGCAAGAGTTATATTTTCAAAGGGAGAGGTATTTCTATTCTATCATGATGAATGCCAATGTTGGGAAAAATGAAGTAGAAAAAGTAGGCAAGAATAATGAAAGGGAAGGGCTAGCAGATAGTGGAATTCTGTATGAAAAGTCTTTCCGAGTAAAATATGTGTAATGTGACATTGCAGACCTGCAGTCAGAAAATCAGAGGGACACCTGCACATACTCAGATGGAGACTAGTACAGCACCAAAAGAGAGTTTATTCTGGTGCAGCTTGTGATTTATCAGCTGTACTTGAGCTGGGAGTTAAATGGATGAGAAGGCCTTGATTTGTCGAGTTTCAACTTTATTCATGTCGCAGTACACATACTGCAGGTACTAAAACCTGGTTTTAAGCACTGTTCAGACTGATAGAAGAACAAAATCTAAACATGGAGTAACAGAACAAATTTCAGTAAAACAACTGTAAGTCATGTTGTTGAAATATGTGAGAATAAAATATTAAGAAATAAGGTTCCTAGATAGGGGCTATTTAGGATGGGGAAAATAAATAATGTAAGCAAGGAATAATTTACACAAATTCAATAATAACTTTAAAAATCTCCAATGAGATCAAAAGTTGCACCAAAATATCAGGAAATGGTACCTACTGCAGTTCACTCAAGTAAGATGTATATCATCATCACTACAGCATGCCTAATAGCTCCCATCATAGGTACCCAGTTAAAGGTGACAATCCAGGTAGAAGAAAAGAAAGAAATTACAGACAGAATACTATCAGAAACTATGTAATGATAACACACAGAATATTGACTGAGCAGGTAAAACAGAGCTACCAAATTCCAAGGTAGGATGATTCACTAGTACAGCTTCCTGAACAGTGGCAGTAGAAAAGTTGCTTTGTATACTTGTGAATCTATGGGAAACTGGAGGGCAGCCAGGTTGTTGGAGAAGATCAGTGTATGTTCCGGGACCCAAGGAATTACAGAAGAAACAAATCGGTGTCATTGATACTGCATGGAAGTAAGGTCATTACTCTGGAAAGGATTCAAAGATTAAAAAAGCAACTCAGAATATCAACATGAATTGGTCTGACGTACACCTGAAAGAGGCACAGGGGAAAAATCTCAAGCTCATGATCAGTCATATTCACATATTTTAGTAATCTCTTTTTGTTGGCTTCACCAAAACATTGGACTTGGTGAGAAATGATCAGTTATGGCTGAAGATGCTTGACATGGGTTTTCTATAACACTTAGAGGAGCTACTGTGTAAAACTAGTCGTAATCCTAACTTTGCTGTACAAGAAGTGAGAATAATGTGAGAATGTCTCTCAGATAACAAAGGTGTATAGGAAGAGTCTGAGTTGTGTTGTCCTATACAGCATTCTAACAGAGATGGCACAGAATAAAGCATTAAAAATTTTGAGCAGAGGCCTGCGACTTTAGGTGTGCAGATACAACACTGATTACCAGCCAGTCTGAGGATCCACAGAACATGTCAGCATACTAGAAGATATCATAGGAATCTAGGATACCTAGATTCAAGAAGAGATCGTTGTATGGCTGTAATGAAGAAGAAAGAACATAAGAGAGTTGAAGGGTTTTATATCCAAGCTCACATACTGACCAAAATAATTCCCACAAAAATACTTGAAAGTAATTAAGTATTACAGAATCAAAAAAGACAAATTTATCAACAATTGGGAAACCTGCTGACCACACAAAAAAATACCAAGTTTAAAATACAGAAAATAGCATATGTGCAGTGAACCGGCGTAATGATACTGGGAGTTTTCTTAGAGTAGTTAAACCCTAAAGTCTACCACTCAGCGTCAAGTAATCTCACTCTTACAGCTAGGTGTTAATAATACCACTTGACTTTTTAGATCTCAGCATTTTATGATCCTTGATATTTTTAAGTATCCCACAAGTTGTCAAAGAATGGTTAGTTGAGTGCTATTATTTCATTGGAAAGATGAATTTTATGACTTTCACATACTATTCTTAGCTTTAACTGTAATACTTAGTAGAGTAATTTAAGTTTCATTATTTCCAGTGACAGCAGGAGGTACACACTGTCTCACACCAATATTTGAATGTATCAGTGTAACAAAACTTTCCGTATGAATACAAATATAGAAGACAACAAAGCTAAAGAAGCGTGTGTGCTTAACCATGACAGTCACTGCCAAACAAGCCAACTAAAAAAATTGCAAAGCAGGGGGTTTGTTTCAAACATGAAGTGTAGGAATTTTTTTCTCTTTGATTATGGATAGATGCCATAGAAATTATTCAGTAATGCAAGCATAAATTCTGTATGCATCCATATAGATTTAAATTTTATGCATCTATTCATAATTTTATGACTGCGCTGTGGGAAATCCACTCCATGACTTATACTTACACACTGAAATCCTATGTAACATTTAGTTCAATTAAATCAATAGAATAGTATAGTTTATAAGTAAGTCCAAAGCAGTTTATATTTCCTCCATTAAAAGCGGTATTGTTTTTCCTTAATTATGTTTGTCTGCATCATACAATAATGGAATCATAGAGTTGTAGGTCCACAGAGCCATGGAGTCAAAGACTCACAGAGCTAGAGAGTCCTAGAACCATAGAGACATAGATTCATAGAGTCATAGGTTCATAGAGCCATAGAGTCATAGACCAATAGAATGATAGAGTCAGTGAGTCACAGAGTCATGGAGTCATAGACTCATAGACTCAGACTCATAGAGCCATAGACGATGAGAGTCATAGAGTCATAGAACCATAGTGCCACCGAGTCATAGAGCCACAGAGTCCTGGAGTCTAGATGCATAGAGTCATAGAACCATAGAGTCATAAAGCCACAGAGTCATATAGCCACAGTGTCATAGAATCATAGAGTCAGAGAGTCTTAGAGTCATAGAAACATACAGTCACAGAGTAACAGAGGTAGAGTCATAAAATCATTGAACCATAGAGTCAGAGTCATAGAATCATAGAGTCACAATCATGGAATTATAGTCATAAATACCTAAAGCTGTAGATTCATTGAGTCATGGAGTCATAGTCTCATAGAGTCATAGAATATTAGAGTCACAGGGCCACAGATTCATAGAGCTACAGAATCATAGATTCATAGATTCACAGAATCATAGAGTCATGGTCTCATAGAGTGACACACTCACAGAGTCATAGAACCATAGAGACAGAGAGTCCCAACTGAACCATGGACATACTGAAAAAAATTCTTGTTAGTGTTTATGGACAACTTTCTACTAAAGTAGTAATTTGGATAAGTTTTAGATATTCTTTGCACTTAGCAGGGCTATTTGATTTATTTATAAGTTATAACCTCATTTCCATCAGTATCTGGAACAGCTCCAGTGAAGCAAAATCAGTTACCCTTTTTTATCTACCAGTATAACAAAGTAGAACATATACCAGGAATGTGGCCGTAAACTTTGCCAAAGTTAGTCACCTCTCTTAGCAGTACAGTTTATTATGAGTTATAATATGGATGCCATGAAGATATTTTTCAACATACCTTCAGTATCACATTTCAATGGAATTGTGTGAAAAAAACACATACAGGAGGTCTCGAGCTAAGCTATAAGGAATTAATAGCACATGCTATCCTGATCACAGGTCTCAAGGTCAGAATTAAAAAGCCACACAGATTAATTGCCTCTTCCTGATCTATTTATGCCATCCTTTAATTTTTGTTAGTTCTGCATTTAAGAATGTATTTAAGCAATTACTTAGATTTAGGTTTGTTAATAGCCTCATTAAATTCTGTGAGTCTCCTCACATACTACTCATTTTAACTACTTTCTTGATTTTGGACCAGAGTGTGCTGGTTTGAGGCTAATTGAAATATTTTAATGGAGAAAATTATGCTACAGGCTGTGAAAGGAAAACAATGGTGATGTCCACTTCACTCATAGGCTTGCTGAGATGTTTAAGAATAAGAATACAAACCAAACATTAGTCAGTTGTCTCTCAGGCACAGCGTCTCGAGCTGTCTAGCAGCTTCTGACTTTTCTCCTCTCTGCCAAGTAACCTCACTAACCACTTTCCTTCTAACTCCGCTGGCCAATCCTCCAAACTCACCTTGCGCATAAGGCAAACCTTGGGTAAGGTGTAGGGGTGGGGAGAAGGTGGAAGGGTAGTTGAAAGGTCCTCCTGGGATCTCTGATTTCTGGGAGGGCTGTTGTGTTTCTGTATTAGCTTTAACTTGTATATTTCTGTAAACATTCCTGTATATTGTTTATATATCTGCTTGTATATTGTGCTGAGCTGTACATAGAGCTTCAGTCCTTAACTTCCAGACGGCTGAGTCTAGACTGGGTCATTTTACAAAGGGGGGGGGGGGGGCGAACTCCCAAACCATTACACAGAGATAAGCAAAGCAGCAAAGAAGTCAGTATAGAGGAGATTACAAATCTGCAGCACTTTTAATGAATGTTTTATTATGTGTTGCATGCAAGACACCCAACAACATGAGTGAATAATGTGGTAGTGAAGCTCTAGTGGATCCTGATTGCATTTTGGGAAGTACAACTGTGTTAAAGTAATAACAAAAAGTATACCTGGACCTTCTTCATCGCCTAAAATTAAAATGAGCACATGCAGCAAAGCACATGTGAGACAAAAGAGCAAATATCAGGATAAAAATTAAAAGTTTTATAAATGAGAATACAACAAAACTGAGTAAAGAAAAAAGAACAATTTCATTATATTTTTAAGATGAATGAGGGGAAAACATGTGACAGTAACAACTGTTTGTATGTTTTAGTTGCCGTCCTAAATTGAGAATTCAGAAGATTGTATGCACTTAAGGAAAATTAATCTAAGACTAGTGACCCTTTATCTTCATGTTTATGCATTTCCATGTAACAATCCCCCAAGAATACAGAAGATGTGATATGTGTTCTAAGTTGCTAAAAGGAAAATAAAAATGCCAACTAAGAGTTTCACAGGAATCAAAAATACCAAGAGTTTTTTTTGGGATACATAGTTTGCCAATACAGTCGTGCCGCAGGTAAGCACAAGCAAAACTTGCTAGAGAGATTTTACCCCCAGATGGGTCTGAACAGCACACATATCATATCATATCATATCATAAACACACTCTCATATGAGCAGAGTTCAATCCCAGACCCCGGATTATATCCTGGGAGAACTCCAAGGTAAACCAGAAAGATGCTAGGACTAAAATTATGCATGTAGGGATGGAAGGTCCCAGAATATTATCAATATATTTGGGTAAGTCCAAGTAAGCTATTTCATTTTTCAAAGTGATTATTCACATGCACATACACATGACTGCTACAAGTACAAACCTAACCTGTGTAGATTACAAACACAAACATTTCCTAGAAGAACAGGAACTGGAAAGTCACCTTTGAGAGAGCTGCATCGTGTCTGGTACTTACCACAAAGCATACTATTTAGCAAAGGTACACAAAAATTAAGATAAGCCTTGAGAACAAAGACATTCACCATATATGCTCTAAAATTGCCTGTATTCTCTTGAAGAATGGTCAGGTCATGGATGAGCTTGACTTTTGCACAAAACGCTTAGTATAGTCCTATTCAGTGCAATAGCATCTACAGCTAGTTAACAGCTGTTCTGCCATGGAAACAAGGAGGTTACACTGCTCCCCAGATGGTTTTATCCTACAGAGATAGAAATTGAAGGCACCACCAAGCATACCATGTGAACTGAAGCTCACATGACATTTAAGATACACTGAGATGAAGAATTTTTCTCTTAAATTCACTTGAATGGTAGTCTGAGAAACAGGCTGGGGATACCAGAAAAAGAACAGATAAAGAAGGTGGGTTGTTACAACTTGAATCTCAAGCTCATCTAGCAGAGTCAACAGCCACCTTCATTTCATCGCAGAGGAAGAGAAGGTGACCCACAGGCTCAAAGACTTTGTCATGAGAGACTTTTGCACCAAGCTGCAATTACGTAAGGTCTGGAATGCCTCACTGAGCAGTAGCTGTGGAGGAAATAGCAAAGAAAACTAGCAAACATACTCTCCCATGACACAAGCAGAAAGAGTATCTCCTCTCTTACTGACTTATCAGGCATCAGTAAAAATCCAAGTCTTACCACAAAAATGTTTGTCTGTCTTCTGCTTGGGGCAGTTCAGTATTGATGGTGGCTGAGGCTTTCTAATTTACTCTCAGCAGTTGTTTAAAAGGTCTCCACAAAGCCATCTATTTTCAGGTTGCATTTGAATCAAGAAAAATCCTTCAATATTTTCCTTTGCTATTCTTCAGTGATAATCTAACCTTAGACTTACACTGTCCATCTGGTAGATAATTCTGCCATGCAGATACAGTTTAATTATTACTTAGGTGCTTAAATCCAAAATGTAAATCCCTAGAACACTTGCTCAGCTACCATTTACAGTATTGCTGCCAAAATCCTTGCAAGTTTGCATTGGTGCAGGTTCTCCAGGTACCAGAATCAGTGAGGTGAAACTAGCCAAGGCACCCTTTTAATTTTTCATCTTTGTTTCTTCAGGTATTCCTATTTTGCAAAGTCAGAATAAATTCCCATGCAAATCCACCTCTCCACACATAGTCATTTTTTACCAGCATAAACCACAATAATGAAATTATTAAGCTGCACCTCTTTTGCTCTGATTATTTTTTGGTTGCTAAGAAAAGTTAGAGACATCCAATCTTTTGCCCAGGGGATTGTGATTTTAAACATCTAGGGATAGCAGATGTATGTAGCGTAACCTAGAGGAAGAAGATGAAAGCGTTGAATGTCTATGGGTAAGTATCGGGGGACATGCAGACATGCATGATATGGTCATGGGTGTTTACTACAGGCCACCAAACCAGGAAGAAGCTGTCAATGAGACCTTCTGCAGGCAGCTGGAAGTGGCCTCAGGATAAGTGCCCTGGTGCTCATGGGTGACTTCAGTCACTCTAATATTAGTTGTGAAGATCACACAGCCAAACATAAACTGTCCAAAACGTTCCTGCAGTGCATTGATTACAATGTTCTGCTGCAGGTAGTTGAACAACCAATGAGGAAAAGCATGGTGCTGGACCTATTAACAGACAAAGAAGGACTGGTTGTAGATGTTAAGGTTGGGGTGAAGCTTGGCTGTAGTGACCATAACATATTAGATTTTAATATGACTAGACAAAGAAGCAGAATGATAAGTAAAAGTTCAACCTTGGACTTTAAGAGGGTTAACTTTGCCCTTTCAAAACTCTACTTAGAAGCATCCAGTGGGCTAGGGCTCTAGAAGAAAGGGAGACCCAAGAGAGTTGGGTCAAACATTATTCAAACATTATCTCCTCCAATCTCAAGAAAAATTTATTCCCTTGGGGGGGGTGGGGGCAAGGGGTGTGGAATCAAGTAAGGGAGGCAGAAGACCTGCATAGATAAGCAGGGATCTCATGGAAAAAATCAAAAAAGAAGGTTCACAATATGTGGAAAAAGGTTGGGTCAATTGGGTCAATTATAGAAATATTGCCAAAGAATGTAGAGATGCAACAAGAAAGGCCAAGGCTCTCTTGGAACTAAGTCTTTCTGGGGAGGTGAAAGAAAACTTCCTGTTTAAGAAGAGCTTTTTAAAATACATCAATGCCAAAATGAAGAACAATGAAAAGGTGGGTCCAGTACTGAATGATATGGGAGATATGGTAACAGAGGATGCAGAGATGAGAGAGTTGCTGCATGCCTTCTTTGCTTCAGTCTTTACTCCTAAGATTTGCCCTCAGGAACCCCAGTCTCTGGAAGCAAGAGAGCAGAACTAGAGGGAGGAGGACATTCCTTTAGTTAGTCAGGACTGGGTTAGAGATCACTTATGCCAACCGAGAAATGTACAAATTCATGGGCCCTGGTGTGGTGCATCCACGTGTGCTGAGCCTCTCCTTCATTTTTTAAAAGTCATGGAGAATAGGAGAGGTGCCTGATGACTGGAAGAACGCTGATGTCATGCCAGTCTTCAAAAAAGGCAAAAAGGAAGACCCAGGTAACTGTAGACCAGTCAGCCTCACCTCCATCGCTGGAAAGGCAATAGAGCAGCTCATTCTGGAGGTCATCTCTAACCACTGGGAAGAAGAGGGTTATCAGGAGTAGCCAACACGGATTTACTAAGGGGACATCTTGTGTAACTGATCTGATAATCTTCTACAAAACCATGACCAAATGGGTAGATGAAGGAAGAGCAGCAGATGTCGTATACCTTGACTTCAGTAAGGTTTTTGATACTGTCTCACATAACATCCTTGTAGGAAAGCTCAGGAAATGTGGCATAGATGGTTGGTCCATGAGGTGGATTGGAAACTGGCTTGACCACAGAGTTCAAAGGGTTGCGATCAGTGGCACAGAGCAATAGCTGGAGGCCTGTGGCCAGTGGTGTTCCCCAGGAATCAGTACTGGGTCTGGTTTTCAATATCTTTATTAATGACCTGGGTGAGTGGATTGAGTGGGTCCTCAGCAAGTTCGCTGATGATACAAAAGTGGGAGGGGATAGCTGACACCCCATTAGGCTATGCTGCCATCCAACCAGATCTGGATGGGTTGGAGAGCTGGGTAAAGGCAAACCTCAGGAAATTCAATAAGGAAAATATATCTGGGGAGGAATAACAGCAGGCACCAGTATAGGTTAGGGGTTGCCCCACTGGAAAGCAGCTCCATGGAGGCCTAGTGGACAGCAAGTTCTCTGTGGGACAGCAATGTGCCCTTGTGGCCAGGACAGTCAATGGTATCGTGANCCTGTGGCCAGTGGTGTTCCCCAGGAATCAGTACTGGGTCTGGTTTTCAATATCTTTATTAATGACCTGGGTGAGTGGATTGAGTGGGTCCTCAGCAAGTTCGCTGATGATACAAAAGTGGGAGGGGATAGCTGACACCCCATTAGGCTATGCTGCCATCCAACCAGATCTGGATGGGTTGGAGAGCTGGGTAAAGGCAAACCTCAGGAAATTCAATAAGGAAAATATATCTGGGGAGGAATAACAGCAGGCACCAGTATAGGTTAGGGGTTGCCCCACTGGAAAGCAGCTCCATGGAGGCCTAGTGGACAGCAAGTTCTCTGTGGGACAGCAATGTGCCCTTGTGGCCAGGACAGTCAATGGTATCGTGAGGTGCATCAAGAAAAGTCTGTCCAGCAGGTCTAGGGAGGTTGTTCACTCCCTCTGCCCTGGTGGAACACACCTGGAATACTGTGTCCAGTTTTGCGCTCCCCAATTCACGAGAGACGGGGATCTGCTGGAGAGAGTCCAATGGAAAGCCGTGAGGGCTTGAGGGTACTTGAGGGTTGGATGTCAAGGTGAAGGTGCCAGCCTCTTTTTGGTGGTGTACAGTAATAAGACAAGGAACAATGGAATACAAACTTGAACATAGGTTTCAGCTCAAGATGAGGAGGAACTTCTTTACAGTGAGGGTGATGAAGCACTGGAACAGGTTGCCCAGAGATATTGTGGAGTCTCCTTCCCTGGAGACTTTCAAAACATGCCTGCACACATTCCTGTGTGGACTTCCCTAGGCAATCCTGCTTTTGGCAGGGGGGTTGGACTCGATGATCCCTGGAGGTGCCTTCCAACCTCTTACATTCTGTGATTCTGTGAAGGACTTAATTAACCTTTACATAAAGCACTCCAACATTCTGTTTAGAGAACAGGCTCTATTCATAAATATTTACATAACTCCCAATGTAAAAATGGGAAATGCTCTGTATAGACACATAAGACAAGGCCTCTGACCTGAATGCTTACCCTCTAATATAGATATACACCATCAAAGTGAGCACACCTACACTACCAAAACCTTCCAACTTCTAATGCTAGATTTTAAGGCATAAACCAAACTAAGCTGACTTTTAAACCAAAGACAATTCAGATCTGTTTGGTATCACAGCATATGTGAATAACTTCCTGGTCTCAAAAATTGATTGTTACTCTAATAAAAGAAGTGGAGAGGGAAGGAATTAAAGCAAGGAAAGCAACATCTATGCAGAACTGCACAAACAGATTCTAATTTCCACTTAACTGCATAAAGACACTGTAAATTGTAGAACTCCTAAGAAAATACTCCACATTCATATAGTTTGACAGAAATTCAGTCTGTGTTTTAGTAGGCCAGCTGAGTAGCTGAGACTATAAGACATCAACAAATCATCATTTGCCAGATAATATCTGGTTTTTTAAAAAACATCATAGCAAGTTCTTCTCTTCTTCTTGGGCAGGTATTTCAAGCCCTGTGGCTCTTAAGGGACTTGCTTTTATAGTGAATTTCACATAAGCTGGGCTACAGAAGTGACCCTATTCCTCAGACAGTACCTGCTGCAAATTGATAATAAAAACTGAAGAGTAGAAAAGCAGTACTTTATCAGAGAAAGGTCATGAGAGCAAACATCCTACCTCCAAGAATGGCAATAATCGCTTCTGCAGTAAACTCTTCTAACCCATTTAGCTTTTACAAGTAGAACTCTTCTAACATCAACTACTTATGGCCTGTGGACTTCTGCACTTGAATGATATTTCTATAAATTTAGCATCCCTTCACAGACATCTCTTCCATTAACTAATTTCTGTAATTCATCCAAACTTTTAACATCCACAACTAGGGAGCTCAATTATTTGTTGCGTAGGGAACCCTGTCCCTTCTCTTTTTTTGAAGCTGGTTCTTACCACCTTCACTCAGTCTATCTCATTCTTGTAGTGAGATAAAAGTGTGAACAAGTGATCCCAATTTATTCTCTCTGTTTGGTTTCGTGTGTCACTACTGAGTTGTCAGCTTCACAGATGTCTGCTGGAAATACAATACAGCAGAGATACAACAGTCCCAAGGGTTCCTGGAGTGTATGGAAGACAACTTTTTGACACAACTGTTGAGGGAGCCAGCTGGGGAAGGTGTCCTGTTGGACATGCTTCCTGTGAACAGGGAAGGTGCCAACGGACTGAAGAGTAGCAAATTTAACACCTACAAGAAAGGGAGAAAAGAGGATCCAGGAAACTATAGACCTGTCAGTCTGACCTTGGTACCAAGGAAGGTCACGGAGTAGGTCATCTCAAGTGCCATTACACACCATATAGGGAATGACCAGGGAATCAGGGCTCTGTCAGCATGGGTTTATGAAGGGCAGGTCCTGTCTGACAAACCTAATCTATGACAGGATGACCCAGCTACTGGATGAGGGAAAAGCTGTGGATATTTTCTACCTAGACTTCTGAAAGGCCTTTGACACTGTTCCCCACAGAATTCTCGTGGACAAACTGTTTGTGTTCATGGCTTGAGTGAGTACAGCTCTTCTGGATAAAGCATTGCTGGACGAAAGGGCCCAAAGGATGGTGGTCATTGGAGTTAAATTCAGCTCGTGGCTGGTCACGAAGTGGTGTCCCTTAGGGCTCAGTATTGGGGCCACTTCAGTTTAACATCTTTATTGATGGTTTTGATAAGGACAACAGTAAGTTTGCAAATGACACCAAGTTGGGTGGCAGTGTTGATCATCATGAGGGTAGGGAGGCTCTACAGAGGGACTTGGACAGATTGGATAGATTTAACTTATGCCACAGCCCCCAGCACCAGCAAGACCTGGTCATGTGCTATACTCCTAGCACAGTAATTGCTTTCACAGTCCTTTGCAATGACCCTTCCTTCATCAGAATCCCTGATTATTTGATGCATTTATAGCTAACTTTTGACCCATCACTCTGGTAATTTTATTTTTCAGATTACTTTCTGACAGATGAAATATGAATAAACCCAAGTTGTTAATTATATAATTAATTATTATTTCTAATTATAAAGGCAGTTGTTAATGATTTATTTGATCTAGCTGCCTATTTACATTCCTTAATGTATTTGGAAGCTTTGATTCAAAGGAGGATTGAGGCCAAACAAAGGATGTATGTCCTTTGGTGGTTTTTTTTTAATCATTTAGTGAGAAAACTTTGAGCTATCTCCATGCTAAATAACAAATTGCACTGAATTTTCAGTGCAATTTTATAAAACACAGATGAGATAAGCATACTAGCCAGTTCCTCTAGCACAGAAGAGAAAAATGTGCTTCTGAGTCTAAGTCAAATCTGTCATCTATGTCAGTAGCTATCTGGAATACAGACTACCAAAAAGGCTATGGTGATGGTGTAGAAAAGGCTTTGCTGGAAAGGCAACTTCCCTGAATTAATAATCTTAGAGATATAACTGTGTAACAAGCACTTCTTTACAACACACATCAGTAAAGGACATTGCTCTAAGGAAGTTTAAAATATCTCCTGAGTTTCAGTGGCAGTGAATTTGCCAGTTTTAGAGAGTAGCACATCCCATAACTCACAACAGAGTTTTACAAAAAAACATTTTTAAAAACCTCAGTAAAGACTGGCATTGTATTTCCATTTGAAATGTTCTCCTCTATAATTAATTTCCCAGTAAGCAGTTGGTTAATTCAGAACAGGCTGGTCTGAAAAGGAGTTTTATATGCTCACTATCAGCCTTGTAAATACATACATAAGTTATTTACTCTAAGTCATATACCTGAAACCCAAAGGTTCAAATATGGTTATTTGGATGAAAAAAACCCCACACCCTACCTGTAGCATTTTGCAATCCAAATAAATTTCATAGTAAGAGAGTAATTTTAATAGTGAGTTTGTATTAATGAGAAGTCAAAAAAAGTCTTCTCTGAAGTGCACTGTATACCCACAGAAATAATCGACATGTTGTTACACCCACTCCTACCTACAGCAGCTCTTGTGTACTTCTTGTTGCCTTCTGCTTCCACCTTCTCCAAAATAATAAAAAATAGAATTTTCAAAACCAAAATTGAACAGGAATATAAGTTTTAAAAGACAGAAAAATACACTGCTACTAAAATTGAATTTTGACACACATGCCTCACATATTTATAGACATTAATAAGATCCCCTCTCACCTTTCTCTTCTCTTGACTAAGCAGCCCAGTTCTCCCAGTCTTCTTTCATAGGAGAGATGTTCAAGTCTCCCAGTGTCCTGTTAGCTCTCTGTTGGACTGTCTCCAGCAGATCCCTGTCTCTCTTGACGGGGGAGCCCAAAACTGGACACATAATTCCAAGTGTGGTCTCACCACAAATAAAGACAGGCTTCTGACTGCAGAATTACTTTAATACAACTCTGTAACTTACTGTTTCAAATTACACACTTTTTGAACTCTAATTACTAATTGATTAGTCTGTTTTCATAGTTTTCATATTCTTCTGAGTCTCAGATGTCCATCTGCAAGCCTAGGCTGCGTGTGTGAAAGTCAAAGCAGATGGTGAGTGTTGGACATCCAGACAGAAGCACGGAATAGAATGTGAGGTGCTATTTAGTGTCATTGTATGTTACATAACTTTCTGTCTCTGTCCCCATTTTTCTCTTGCATTTTAGGGCGAAAGCTTGTAACAAAGGCGCTCTTTGTGCCAGCAGACACCCCTGACAGAATCATGGGTTTAGTGATTAAAGCTGCATTCAAAAATGTCCCACTCTTTCTTCAACAGAATGTGGCTTTCTGAGAGAAAATGCAAGAGAGTTGAATTTGCTGCAGACAGAGCTGCGCAGAAGTGGCTGGTGCTGCATTAACATCAGGAGCACTTGTAGAGTGAACTCTTTCAAGGACAGAGTAAGGTGAAGGTAATTATAGGCATAATCATTTGGTTCAATGTATAATTGTGCTGTATAGGTAACACATCACACATCTCAAACTCCACGTTGTACACTACTTAGGCTCACTTCAGAGGACATGAGAGATTTTCACATTCTTCCTCTAGAAGACAGCAGAGTTCTTTGCCATCCTTTGCTGAGTGGCAACAGTTACTAAAGCTAAAACACTCTTTTCAGCTAGTTCTGTTGGGTCAGGTATATTAATGAGACATGGTATGTGTTTGCATAGCAGTATCAGCAAAAAGTCTGTGCTGTAAATGGTTATGGTGACAAAACTGTTTCTACTGCTCTAACTTGTTTCTCTCTGATCAGGAAAAAAACTACACCTGTAAAGAAGCAACTCCCACATAGCTTGCTGGAACTTTCAAATGTCCTCATAAAAGTTAAAAAAACTTTAGGCTACTGCATGTTCTTGTGCACTATGTTTGTGTCATTTTACTTATGGTCCTCTTACCTTGTTTTTCAACTGCTTACACTTGCTCTTCCAGGTCCCAGTCCTGAATACAGGTATTTGCAACAGGGTTTGCATCTTCCTTTTCCTTCTGCTACAGGGAGTCCAAACAACACTTTGAAGCTCTGCGCTTATGATTCTCCATCTGGCTTTACAGCAACCTTCCAAAGGCAGTGCTTTTCCCTGGTCCTTTTCCCACTCTCTGGACCAAGCATACTGCTTGCTGCTTGGAAAATTTCTCTAAATGTTCTTCAGGACAGTCTCTCACATCCTGCTGGCTGTGTGATTCATGTTGCACAGCTGGGTCTTGGTTGCTACTCAGACACAGGTGGAAGACATGATGAGGCCACATTAGGCTTTGGTGGGCGGGAGCCTGCCTGCCCCTTCACAGGTACTTGGGGACTGACTGTTACTGATGGTGGTATCTCAGGTACTGCAGGTTTTGCAATATGTAGAAAAATAACTGAGATCTCAAATATTGCTATGTAGCCATCTGCTTTTGAAGAGTCAGTGCTACAATAAATAACAATGTTGGCATGGGCTTGGGGTTGTTTCAGTATTAATTTCTAACATTTAGAATCTTGATATGAAACAACTGAGAAAGCAGTTATTTGTGTCTGCAGTTGAAGTGGAAGAGCTTCTGTTTAATGTAGGCGGGCTAGCATCAGGCCTGGAAAGAATTGCTTCCTTTCTCTTGCAGCCCAGTGAGACTCCAGAGACAGTCAGATGCTGACATAAGCTGGAGCAACTTCAGTGGACCCAGACAAGTTTTGCAGATAGAGGACATGGCTCACAGGATTCTCTGAAGAAGCCTTTAACTATTAGTTCAGTTTGTTTATCGATAACTCTTTGATGGTGCACATTTTTGACTACTACAAACTCAGTGTTAAGTTAAAGATTAAGAGCAGTCAGCAGTTTACAGAGAAATTTCAATCTAACAACTTTTCCTAGAAGGAAAAAAAGAAAAAAAAAAAAAAAAAGAAAATTACCATCAGCTAGAATCTAAGGAACCCTTAAATGATATGTTCTTACTAAGAGATTTGTTTTTATAGTCCTTACTTATAACAAGACTGCAGAATTGTAGGTGTAGCAGTTTGCTAAACATCACAACATGATTTACTGTGACTATAGTAAATTAGTAATAGCCATCTTAATTTCATAGTTTGGCTTTTTATTGTTGCTTCTAGTAACTCAGCAAACCCCCTCCAATACTTATAATTAAGAATCTATATCACAGTGATCAAGGTCTACAATTCTCAGCCCCAAGCCATACTGCACTGCTATGTCTTCTACAACAGTTTCTAACAGTACTCCCCGAAATTTCCTGAAATTTAGGTCTCTGAAATGTCAATAGAAATTTCAAAACTTAACAGCTATAAATAGTTTCACATAGGACACCTGAATGCCAAAAACATGTGACTGGATAATTAACCTGACCTTATTCACATATCATCTACAGAACTTCACTCAGCATTCCTGCATCACAACTGTAACTTCTTATTGAGCTAATTTATAAGAGACACCCTCTACCCACTTTGACCAAGTCGAGTCAAGGGGGTGCTGGAAGGATCTCTTCAAAAAGCTGTCTACCTCCACAGCCTTTCTAATTCCTGTTTTGCCCACACATTTCTAAGCTTTGAAATCTAACCTGCTTGTATTTTTAGTGCTTCCCTCAAAGTGCTACACTCATCACCTTCTCTGCCATACACTTTTACATACACCAGGCATTTACACTACTAGAATTATGAGTGTTATCTGGACAAATTTCTTGAGCATGAAATATAGCAGCTCACTTCGGTCTAACCTTACCTCATACTGAGATTATTCTGAGCTGGGTCAATGGTATGGCTGTTAACAGGCCTCTCTCATTCCAGAATCAAATGTCATGTGAACATGTAATTCTTTCACACATTTTCTTTTGTAAGGAATGAAACTCAATTGTACTGACTTCATCACTGGAGCTGAACTAGTAACACTCTGAAATGAAAAGGACAAAGGGTCACAGCTCTTCAAGCTGTTATTCCAGATTTAGAAGTCTCAGTCAAAATTTCTTGAAGTCTCTCTGTAACTGAAAGCCACTAGGAATTCACTTTGAAAAAGCAAATCAAAACAGAGTGCATGTCTGCTGTGCACATCATAGTGGAGAGAGGTCAGGCTAGTGCTGCCTGGTAGCTCTGCACAGTGTTACCGTGTTAGTGATGTGCTGTGGCTGTGCTCACACCTCTTGCCTCTCATGGGGATTTTTTTAACTGTAGTTGCATACCAGCTTGACACAGCAGCACATACCACAGTGACAATGAATGCCACTGCAATCACATCAAATCACTGTTTGGTTCAAACAACCCAATTCAAATCTGCACGTTCCTAGACATCACCTTTACTAAAATTGCTCTGTAAGAGTAAAGGCCTTTCATGAAATCTGCTTGCATTACTGGAAAAATCAATGTAATCCATACTAAAAGAAAATAAACTTGAAATTTGAGATGTGTTTATTTTAAAATAAAACACACATGATCTTGTAAAACACTGATCAACACCGTAAAAGACTGAGAATTCCCAATAATCAGGATTTCTATTGTTATTAAATATTTGACATTAGAGACTTTTGGTTTTTAATAATCCTTGCTTACTCTTTGTCCTCTATTTTTTACAATAACTGACCATTTTAATTTGATTCATAGGAGATCTAAGAATTATCTACTAGAATAGAAAGAAAACATTTAGATAAACTTATTTTGACATTTCTGTAAGATAATAGCTTGGACAGAATGCACATAAGAGAAGAGTAAAATATTCCTAAATTATTCTGTGCTGGTTACACTATGTTACACTACCTTCAGCTACTGAATGTTCAGATCTAAAAAGCTTGGGTGAATTGCCATGACTGCAAATAATTAAATATGCTGCATTACTGCATTCTAGGTGAAGGTTAATACATTGCTGCAATAAATTCACATGATATGGAAAGGTTCCAAGAATCACAGAATGGTTTGGGTTCAAAGGTCATTTAGTCCAACCCCTCTGCAGTCAGCAGGGACATCCTCCACTAGATCAGGTTGCTCAGAGCCTTGTCAAACCTGACCTTGAATATCTCTAGGGACGGGGCCTCTACTACCTCCCTGGGCAACCCATTCCAGAGTTTCACCCTCATGGTAAAGAACTTGGGGCTTACATCTCCCCTCCCATGCCCTCCCCTGCCATTTTCATGGTCCTCTTCTGGACCTTCTCCATCAGGTCCATGTCCTTCCTGTGCTGAGGGCTCCAGAGCTGGATGCAGTACTCAGGTGAGGACTCACCAGAGCAAAGTAAAGATGACAAAATCTGATTTTTTTTTTAAAATCTTTTGCTTTAATCTTAAGCTTGATTTAAGAAAGAAGGAAACTTAGATGCAGAAGCCAGTTGAAGAAATGCATCCTTCCATAAAAGTATTTATTAAAGAGAGAGTAAGATTAGATAAATTTAGTAGTTACTGTTTTATATGGTCAGAAAATTATTTTCAGTTGGTTTATGATCAAAGATTATTAAACTTATTCATAACACATTGCAAACAAGCGGCAAGAAATATATCCTATTTATCAACTTAATTACCAATATAACCGTCAACATATATCATTAATAATGATTTACTACATTTTCCTAACCAAAATATAGTTCTTTATTGGTAAAGATAAAGAAGGCAGACTTAATTTTACATCTGTTGTATCTGTGTATTCTCTAGTAACATTTTCCTCACAGCATCAAGTTTGTGTGTGTGTGTGAGGCTGACAAAAAAACCCAACAAACCAGGTTTAGATATTTAAGTAATAAACATGCTCTGGAATGGCTTTTAGACCAAACTTTCTGCTTGTTGTCTGACAATATCTGTGGGTAATTCAAAGACACTTAACATATGCCTAAGCCAAAATGCTCCTGTTTACAACAGAAAGCTTTTAAGGAACTTACTTCTGAGACTTAAGGGCACCTGACACAACCCAGACTCACAAAAAGTAAGAACTGATCCACAAAGTTACCTAGAGAAGTGGTGCCTGGCTGCCTCAGTGCCTGATTCTACGTAAAACTTACTTTCTATTAGAATGTTAGCACCAAGACCATACCATATCGTATCAGTTACAGCTTGACACCATCTCCTGCAAACAGCAGTCACTTCTGTGAGTCTTCCCCATTGTCTTTATTGTCTTTAACCACCAAGGATGATAAGATTAGACTATCCTTAGGCAAAACACTGCTCATCTAGGTCCTTAAACTTGCATTATTCTTGCAGCCCTCAAACTCCCCTGTGATCAAAAGATAGATCTTAAATCCATTTGTTTGTGTCTCATGAAGCACATATCCCTCCCCTCTGCAACCTCTGCTTTGATATCTCTTATCTGCTGGCTACATACCCTCACTTATTAAATCCTCAGAGACTGCTGAATAAAAAATGGAAAATGGAAGAAAGACAGATGGGGATATGTGTGTGTGTGTTTAGTACATAATCTCTGCATTCAGTTTAGCTTTGGCAGGGATATGTATCTTATCATAAATAAGTAAAATATTTCTCTTGATACTCTTAATACAATGCTTAACAAATACCCAAACGAGCATGACAAGTAGCATCAGTTTGCCAGGAGTGCTCATAAGGGAGCAGCCCCAAGGCCCATCTGGCCTGATGGATCGCAGCAGTTCACTGGAATGTTACTCACAAGTGTTGGATCCTCTACTCTGCATCCTAGGGGAGTCCCAAGAGACTTTTAAAGTTTCTACTTTGAGAAACCATACAAAATATATCAATGTTTCTATGTCTACCTGTGGTATGGTTCTGCTTAAGTTTATGTTACACAGAAAGGGAGAGAACATACTGGAAGTGGGGCATGTCTATCATTCCTATAAAGGCAACACTAGGAGCGTGCATTTTCTGCTTCCCTTTCATGTTGCTTTTTAAAATTCCTGTCCAAATAAAACTCCATTAAATATCATAATAAAAAAAAAAAAGTATCAGACTTAATATTCAGCTTGCTTTAAAAAAACCCTACCTTTAAACCACAAAATGTTACAACCATTCTGTATTCTTAATCTGCAGTAGTGTAAACCTTCGTCAGGTGTCTTCTATCAGTGGCAAGCTGCTCAGCAATTTGGTCAATTCTGAGATCATTTTATAAATTATTTTTTACTTCCTTCACTTGTCTCAGAAAACTCTTTAGCTGTGTTGGAAGATGCTTACAATTTCTTCTGGCAGACTTTCATTTTTCACTCATGGTTACTAAATAGGAATGAAGGTTACTTCTCTTTGACAAGAGGAGTCTGAGTGCCTAGATATCATGTCTGTTTCTTCCCTTAGAAACAGCATCAGATAATCTTCTGTTTTATACTGTGAGCTCAGAACACTCATTCTCCAGAGGAAAGGGTGTTCTCAATTGCCAGTTTTCTGTAATGTTACTGAGCATAATGTATGCTTCTTCACAAATTTACAAATAAGGTTTTTAACAATATTTTGGTCACCACCACTTAAAAGAGGAATACCATCTCTCTTTCTTTGTTCACAATACTAGATATTGTTAACAACGGTATCCTCAAGCTGAAGAAAATGTAAATTCTGACAGCTTTTTCAAAAAATTACAGGCAAAATTGGAGTTTCTTCTTTGCAACACAGAGTTATAGTCCGAGTCAATGTGAGGAAATAATCCTTAGTGTTGTACAGCAGTGCTTGTTTGGCAGGTATGAGTATGTGTTCTGAAAGTATTTAGAAAACCCAGAAGTTAAATAGAAACTCTCATGAACTCTCAGTAATTCTACCCTTTTTCACAGATGAGCATCTCATTAAAGCATGACTCCATACTGGGTTTAGGTTATATTAGATGTACCTGGTGATTACATGTTCAATCAAATTATCTTTGTATTTGCTTCATTTGGTGAAGAGATGTCACTATCCTATGTGTTGATTAGGCACATGAAAAAGCACTTTATACACAAGCCTACTGATCTATCTCTGTCCTAAATGTGTTTACTTCTGTTCTCCAACTTACACAACTGGCTAGTAGTAGAGAACGAATTCATGATGTGAAAGTTCAGCTGATATTCAGTTCTAAGATTACAATCTCACACACTGTTGAAACAAACAAACAAAAAAAAAAAAAAAAGAAAAAGATAATGCTTCTCTAAGCCTTGCTGTGCCATACATATATTCTATAGCCTGGGTCAAGTCATTTTTTGTCATGTCCATTCAAACTCTATTTCCTAGATAACAGATGCTTCTGCTATTATTTACCTCTGTACTTTACTCACTATGGACCCCAAAATGAAGAAAGTAAATTACTGTTTTGTTATGAGTATTTAAATCCACTAATCTCAAACAAGAAATCAATGTACATGACCCTGACAAAAGTCGCACTATAGCTTTAAGCATCTGGGGTGATCTGAAGACAACCATTAAGTATGAAATTAACAAGTAGAATCATATAATGGTCTGGGTTGAAAGGGACCTTTAAAAGTCATCTAGTTCAACCTCCCTGGCATGATCAGGGACATTTTCAACTAGAACAGGTTGCTTGGAGCCCTGTCCAGCCAATCCTTGAATGTTTCCAGGGATAGGGCATCTCTCTGGGAAACCTGTGCCAGCATTTCACTGATCTCAGAATTTCTCCTTAGATCTACCCTCTTGCAGTTTAAAACCGTCACCCATTGTCCTGATGGAACAGGCCATAGTACAAAGACTGACATCTTTCTTACAGGTAACTTTTTAAGTGCTGAAAGGCTTTAATAAGATCTCCCTGGAACATTCTCTTCTCCACACTGAACAATCCAACTTCTCTCAGCCTCTCTTCAGAGGAAAGGTGTTCCAGCCCACCGGAATCATAGAATGGTTTAGGTTGGAAGTGACCTCAAAGATCATCCAGTTCCAGCCCCCTGCCATAGGCAAGGACACCTCCCACTAGTACAGGTCACTCAAGGCCTCATCCAACCTAGTCTTGAACACCTCCAGGGAGGGAGCATCCACAGCATCCCTGGGCAACCCATTCCAGTGTTTCACCACACTCACTGTAAAGAACTTCCTCCTAATACCTAGTTTAAATCTCCCCTCTTCCACTTTAAACCCATTACTCCTTGCCCTATCATTAAAAGACCTTGTAAATAGTCCCTCCCCAGCCCTCCTGTAGGCCCCCTTCAGATACTGGAAGGCCACTGCAAGGTCTCCTCAAAGCCACCTCTTCTCCAGGCTGAAGAATCCCAACTCTCTTAGCCTCTTCTCATCAGAGAGCTGCTGCAGCCCTCTGAACATCTTCGTGACCCTCCTCTGGACTCACTCCAACAGTTTAATGTCGGTGTTGGGGGCTCCAGAAATGTACACAGTACTCCAGGTGGAGTCTCACAAGAGCAGAGTAAAGGGGGAGAATCACCTCCCTTGCCCTGCTGGCCATGCTACTCTTGATGCAGTCCAGGACACAGTTGCTGTCTGGGCTGCACATGCAAATTGCAGGCTCATGTTGAGCTTTTCATCAACCAAGACTCCCAGGTCCTTTTCCTCAGGGCTGCTCTCCAGGCATTTGCCACCCAGCCTATATTTGTGCCTCTAAGTAATTGCACTATAAAATGGAGAGAAAAGATCAGTGCTCTCTACTCATATTTCTAGTAAAAATGAGCTTTTGGGAATCTCAGCAGTGCTCTTGTGAAGTCCTCAAATTGTACGTGTAATAGAAACAAGGAAAATACTGAAACAAATAGACAGAATTAACCCTGGCACAGCCAAATCCAACAGGACAGCTAGAGAGAAAGCATATGCAAAATCCACATAAAGAGTGACATCAGTGTGTTAATATGTGTAACAAGATATACACTGATGCCCCACAGGACAAACAAGAATTTCCTGGAACCAAGCTGCAGTTGCTGCATTTGGGTTGAAAAACATGATCAGCAAACAGGGACTAAAATTTTCCAAGATAATCTTGATTTAAAGAACAAGAGCAGTATCACCAGAAAACAAGCTAAAAAATAGTACAGTATGTGACAATTCTTAGTAAGAAAACTAGCTAAGACACTCTCAGATTTAAAAGTTTGCTGATTGTGTGTTTTGCAAAAGGAATAAGTGTAAGCAAAAAGGGCTACTTAACGTTACCGTAACACTATCTGTAACCACAAAAAACGAGCTGTCTCACTATTCTACCACCAAGATGAAAGCTAAATTGCAAGCCTATAATAAACAAAGTGGCGTATACATAAGTAAGCATGCAAAACAGCATAACAAAGAAACAAAGCTGTTCTAGTGAAAAACAATCAGGCTGCATGAGGCAGTTTCTACAGTACACAACATAAGGCTGACTGACACAAAGACAACAAGCCTATTTATCACATTGCCTCCATAAGTCTACTTACATTTAAACATCAGTCTTCTGAAAGTAATTTTTTTTCCTGATTATAGATGCTCCTATAGCAAAATTAGAAGTTCTAAAAATCAGCTTTAAAAGCATAATTTCTACTGTTTATTTATTTCTCTTTGAATTTTGATTTGATTTTGAATAGATAAATTATAGACTTCTCTAAGTGAATACTCTTTAAAACACTTTAAACTCTTAAAATAAAATTCCTTAATGATTGCCAGATGCCCTTCTTGTCAGCCAGCTAACTCCTACTGCAGTGCTTTCAATCAGTCAGAAAACTGATGGCATGCATTTGGGGAGTTAGTTCTTGTTGTTTTGTTTGGGTTTTTTTTTAACATGTTCTAGCGTCTAATCATTTCTCTAGATGCTAAGGTATTAAACTCCATAGAGTAAAACTATGGAATAACCAATTTTGAGTAAAAACTGTGAGACAGTTAGAAGCAAACAGAAGACAAGAGGAAGAATTCTCAACCAAATGTACTGCAAAATGTATCTCTGCTTTGAGACTCGCATAAAGTGTTGTAGTGATTTACAGAGATTCTGGTGCACCAGAAGCTTGAAAAATAATTACACAGCTTCAGCAAAACTTTAACAAGTCTCTTGAGTTCAGGAACTACCAATGACTTAGGATCATATGGTACCTCAATTTGGAAAGTTGTATTATTTAATATCAGAATAAGAAGCATGAATATTAATTTTCTCAGTATGGATATTAATTTTTGCTAATTTAAAAATAACGTCTGATTGTGTGCGTTTCATTCTGATTCTCAGTCGACAGCAAGTATTTACACAAAGGGTATTTCTAACCACAGAATTAAGCAGTCTAAATCAATGAGAATGTGGAAAATAGGAAAGCAGAAACAGGAAAATGCTATATATGCACAACAGGCAGTACTCAAAATTTTGTGAAGTATTTACAACTTATGGAGCCTTTTAAGAAGTAGCCTAAATATCACTCACAAAATATGTGATGTTATCCCAGGGAAGTTTTCCTGTATATAAACACTTCCAAAAATCAAATTTATAATCCTGAAGGTAAAAATACAATATAATTCCAAGGCAGAGGAAAGGAGAAGAAAACTGAGTCACTGTAAAGCTGAGCTGCTGCAAAAGGCTAGCCTCTGTGAAACAAAAGCTATCAATGCTGTGAATAGCATTGCTGCAGGCTGGAACCCAGTTAATGAGCCACTAATGGGGAATAAGCTTGTGTATCTCTGAATGGTTCAATCCAAGAATGGTGGACTTTTTTCGAATCATTCCCCTACTAAATACCTTTTGAAAGTTAAACTGGCCAATAGGCACAAGCATAAGGATTTTGACCAATCAATTTAACATGTTGTGCCTCATGTGAGCTAAATATATATGCCCAAAAAGGCAGTGGGCATGTTTGGGGCTGCACCAGACACCTGAGACAGTGGTTCTGGATTGCTATCCTTTAGGACAGGGTTACTGGAGCCAATCCCCATTATTTTGTCTGCTCCTCAACTCCTGGACCCTGTAACCAGAGGAGGAGGAGCAGTGGCCAAACTGGTTTAGCTGGATTTATGCCCTGCCAGGATAGAAAGGACCTCAAAAGGGCTCAAACTTCAACCTGCTGCTCAAAGTTGGGTCAGCCGTCAGGTCAAACTAGGTCACCCAAGGTAATATCCAGTCATTTCTTGAAAACTCCCCAGAAGAGAGATACCCACTTTGAGCAGCCTGATCCACTGCTGGGCTGTTCTGGAGAAAAATTACTTCCTTCAAGTCAGGCTTACTCTGACTTAAGTTTACTCCTGTTGTATCTCACCCTCTCATGATATGTCACGATAGAGAACCTGGCTTCACCTTCTTCATGACTTTGTACTGGAGGGGCTGCTGTTAGGTGCCCTTGAAGCTACCTCTTCCACAGACTGAACAAGCCCACTTCCCTCAATGTCTCCTCACAGGACAAGTGCTCCAGCCCCTGACCATCTTGGTGACCCTCTGCTGAACTAGCTTCAGTTTATTAGGTCTCTGCATTTGCCCACACTGAATTCTGTTAGGTTTCTATCAGCCCATTCCTTGCTTCAGCACTGTTCAAGCACAGCTCCTAAATTCCATGCAGGCTTAAATACCAAGAAGAAGTTACATTGTTTGTACTTTATTTTACTGTTCAATATATTTGTCAACAACGTTGATGAGGGGACAGTCTGCTCAGCAAGTCTGCTGACAATACCAAACTGGGAGGCTTGGCTCACACATCTGAAGGCTGTGCAGCCATTCAGCAAGCCTTGGATAGACTGGAGAGCTGGGCAGAGAGGAACCTAATGAGGTTCAATAAGAATAATGCAGAGTCCTGCACCTGGGAAGGAACAGTAAACTACACCAGGACAGGTTGGGAGGTGATCTGCTGGAAAGCAGCCCTGTGGAGAAGGACCTAGGAGTCCCGGCAAACGACAAGCTATCCATGGGACAGCAACGTGCCCTTGTGGCCAAGAACGCCAATAGGATCCTGGGATGCATTAACAGGAGTGTTGCCAGAAGACTGAGGGATGCTCTCCTCCCCCTCTACTCTGCCCTGCTGAGACCTGACCTGGAGTGTTGGATCCAGTTCTGGGCTGTGCAGTTCAATAGGGACAGGGATCTACTTGAAACAGTCCAACAGAGAGCTACAAAGATGATGAAGGGGTTGGAGCACCAGCCCTATGAGGAAAGACTGAGGGACCTGGGGTTTTTAGTGTGGTGAAGAGGACACTTATAGGGGATTTAATCAGTGTTCATAAATATCTGAGGGCTGGGTGTCAAGAAGGAACAGATTCTTCTCAGTTTCACCCTGTGATAGGACAAAGGGTAGTGGCTATAAACTACAGCACAGGAAGTTCCACCTCAACATGAGGAAGAACTTTACTGTAAAGGTCATGGAGCGCTGGAACAGACTCCCCATGGAGGTTGTGGAGTGTCCTTCTCTGGAGACATTCAAAATCCATCTGGATGTGTTCCTGTGCAACCTGCACTAGATTCTATGGTCCTGCTCTGGCAAGGGGGTTGGACTCGATGATCCATGGAGGTCCCTTCCAACCCCTAACATCCTGTGAACCTCAGTGGCTTTTTTCAACCACAGTGTTTGCTAGCTATCAATTATTATGAATTTTGTAATTCACTGTTACAGTGAACATGCAGAAAGTAATCTAATTTTGAATTTAGAAAGGTCATTTTACTTTAAGTAGCAGCTTCCTGAACAAAAAATTAAGATTTCTGTGTTGAGACTGTTTTCTTCAGTGATTGATCACAAGCGTGATTTTTACATTTTTACTTAATTATAGGCAATTTTCTTAAAAATGGGAATCCTCTTTGAGATAATGGTGTATAAAAATCCCACTAAAGATTTCTCCTTTGAATAGAAGATAAAGAATATTTCAGTGGAACAGACCTGAGCATTTCTTTACTAAACAAAGTCCTTGCTTAGTAAGTGGCTCAATATAATGCTGCTCAAATACACAATAATTATAAAATTACTTCATTAAAACTATAGAACTCTATAAAGTTTTTTTTAAAAAAAAATAATTGGGGGGTTTGGGAATCTAAAATCCTGTTGACTTCTTAATAGGATTTATCATTCTTAAATGTGAAGACGCTTTGGAAAAGTATCTACTGGAAACTAAACTGGTTTTACCAGTTCTAAAAAAACAAAATAATTTTTTATTAGTATGGTTTTGTTTAATATGTCTTCATTTTCCATAAGTTATAACAAGAATTATGTGAGAGTTAGGGATAGCATGCTTTGAACTTTATGAACATAGAATAAACATTTGGCTCTGACTTGAAGTCTACAACGATGCTCGAGGTGGTAAAACCAATTTTACACTGGATAGACTGAGGTCAGAGTTCTTGCCTTAGCAGGAAGATTTTCCTAGCACCTTCGCAGTTCTTACTGAAAGTGCTAGAATTCGAAAGGAACAGTTTCAGCAATGAAATTCACATGTAGTGAAAATTGACTAGATTAATCAAGATTAAGAAATTCAGAAATGATCTTGACAGTTTCTTTACAATCATTAATGAAGTTAAGTGGTATTCTGTGCCTTACTGAATAGTTTAGATAACAAGAGCAGTGGGAATTCTGATATTCACATTTTGCCATTCACAGATGGAGCCTGCTTACCCTACTTGTGAAAACTGGCATGAGAGAAATTGATTCCCCAGAGAGACATGAATAGTAAATACAACATTATTTCAAAGCACTCAACATTAATAAATTTAAAAATCCATATGAATATTCACAGAAAAACATTAAAGTATTTGGCCAAAACTTTGTTCCATAACATTTTTCACAGAGATAGCAAGTAGCATCTCTGTGTTTGACAGGAGGAGAAATCTCTGAGGGCTGATGTGAGCATGGCAGGCTATTCCATATGTTTCCATCTTAGGCAGTTTCTGGAGACATAATCACAAGAGAGGAATCTTTCATTTTGAAGCATACAGAATGAATTGTCCCGGCTGTAGTTTTTGCAGGTGTTTAGATGGACATAAACTGATATGCAGATCACAGACTTAGTTTCCACTGTTGGTGTGATTTCAAAACCAAAGCTCATTTGGTCTGTAGTCACTGAGTGGTAATAAACATGGGAACACCCCTTCTAAAGTAACTTTACAGTGCAGAAGTATATTTAATAACTTTTTACATCACAAGAAGCTTGTTGAAGCATTAGGGCAGAATTGCCTTGCAGTGAGGCAAATGATCATATAGATGGTTTTAGATTTAAGTACTGATGTTGCAAAAGCAAGCAAAGAGGCAGAGCATTGCTTGATGGTGGTGAGTAACTAAACTTACCAGAAGATATTCAGCTATAGTTTATTGACTAGGTTCTATCCTTACACAAGCCACACTCAGGATTGGGATGAGGGTCTGAGTTAGGGTTAGGTTTGGAAATCAGAGAAAGCCTAGAACTTCACTTGGAATAGGACTGGAAAGAAGCTGGTAAAGGAATGGAAGAACTGCAAAGAACTTGGCTGTGAGAGCTTTTTCACATGCACTGAAGGGGTACAGAGACAGGAAGGAGACACTTAGCCTTCACCTGGGTTAGAGTTATGATTAAGAGGAAGGGAAAACCTATTTCTCCCCCTCTCTCTCCTTTTTTTTTTTTTTTTTTTCTTTCCATTTTTGTAATGAAAATCATCAGGGCTGATGTAATCTCACTCTTTTTCATGGTCATTTTACACTTTAAAAGGTATTGACATGCCCAGTGTTTAGCAGAATTAGATGTCGTTAAACAAGGGGAAATGCTAAAAGCAACAATTAAAATGTAAACTGGCAATTCTGCTAGTCAATAAAATGTTTGGGAAGGAAAAGTAAATTAAATGAAGGAAAACCTAAACTTTCTAGTTTCATAAAATTCAAATGCTATACTCATTTCAGTGTTTTCTTACCTCACTATTTTTTTTTACAATTTTTACTTTCCTTTTTTTTTTTTTCTTTATTTTTCAGCTACATATTTAATGACATCCAGGTGGGACAACAGGATAGGAGTATTTAAATTGTATACTGCAATTATAACATATAATATAATATATAATATTATATATAAAATGTATATTATATATAATATAACATGTTTCTTAATACAAATTACAGAAGGTTTATATATTTGTAGTAAACAGTGGAATGGGATGAGAAGAATCTTTTGCAATTCAGGAAGTATAGGTGCAATGTCCTGTAGCTGGGAAGGAAGGACATCGAGCAGCCATACAAGCTGAGGTTTGAAAAGCTCTGCCTGAAAAGGACCTGAGCATCCTGACAGGCGGCAAGCCAGGCATGGACCAGCAGCATGAAGACATCCAAAAGCTGCCCAGATTATATAAATCACAGCAGAAGCAAGAGACTGTAATTATTTCCCTTTATGTGGTGCCCAGTAGACCACATCTAGATACTGAGTCCAGTTGTGGGCACCAGAGTTAAGTGTCTAGATCAGCTGGGTGAGCTCAGTGGATACCCACCACTGTCACCAATGGCTGGAGCACTTGTCCTGTAAGAAAAGGCTGTGGGAAGTGGACTTGTTCTGCCTGGGGAAAAGTTAGCTTCAGAGGCACCTAACAACAGCTTCTACAAAAATCTATGAAGAGGTCTTTAAAAAGATGAAGCTGGGCTCTGCAAAAGGTATTCTAGCCTACACACAGTGTGTTCTATCCTACAGATAAATTTCAGTTTGAAAGAAGAAGAAAAAGAAATGGCATCCTTTTAGACAATATCTGGAATTTTCCACCACTGAAGGTTTAATGCAGGACATGTGCCTGAAATGCAAGTGTGAATATTCTGTCAGCGTCTGATTGGGAATGCCAGTAAGCATCTCCTCTAGTATCTAATGTCTGTGTTGAATGCTACTTCGCAGCAAATCCAGAAGTTTTAATTTGTGCTTTGTGATAAAATTACCTGATGAATTTCAGGAAGACCTAGAAGTAACAATGAGAGATGAATATTATTGTAAGTTACTGATGCATATTTATGCCAATGTCCAGTGATCTGACTTCACCTAATGTTATACTGAGTTCATTGCTAAGTCATAAAAAATGCTTTGTTATAAAGCAATTGTGCACATATTTGAGGTCCTGTGCAACCTGATATTCAAGGTGTCTGTCAACAGGAAGCAAAATGTTTATAAATGGACTATGGGAAAAATGAAAAGCGGGACTCTGAACTGCCCGATACTTGTTCTTCCTCCTATGATCTAATGCAATGATCTGACACATATAAATGTGCATGTCCTGCAGCCTGAGAAATGACCATAAATTCCTTCTTCAACAGAATTACTGCTCACAGAGGCACCATTTCAAATGAGAAGGCTTTGATAAAAACATTCAAACCATTTTCTATCCTTCATTCTTTCAACCTAGGAGAAGTTTCTGAAAAACTTCTTTGTATCAAAGTGCACAGGGGATCAATTTGTATCATCTGGTTGAAATGATAGGATTTCAAGATCTTCTGATGGAGTTTCGGAAAGTGGATGGGGAAGGAGTAGACCAATGTATTCTCAAGAATTAGCATATTTCCAAGGATATTGGAAGCCTGTCTTGCAAAGTTTATAGGCTGCCATTAGGATTTAAATCTGTCAGTCTATCATGGAAAAGACATTTGACTGGAATTGTGGGTGATGGATCTGTGTGTAGGATTTCAGTTTTCAGCTCTCTGCCAGATCTGTCTCACTGTTTGATGTTGAGGACTGATGACAGCAGACCATTATTTACTCCTCAAAATTTTCTGGAGCATATGCTAAGAAGGGGGGACTGAATAGAAAGAGTTTGCAAGAAACCAAGACTGTAGGGAAAATTCTTCTCTGGGAGTGTCTCAGAATATTTCTAATAGTTTTAACACAGATACAGGATGCTCTGCAGAGTGCAGTGTTTTGAGTGCTTGGGAACAAAATGGGTTCTTCCCTTCAAGGGGCTAGTGCTCCCCTTGAAATGAGGCCTAGATTGTAAAGGTAGAAGTATCCTCTAAAAGCAGGAACAGTGGATCTTGCTGTGATTTCAGAGCCATGCCTACTTTGAAGAGCAACCACAATGTCTGTATGTTGAGTTTTATGGTGAAGGGGCCCCCAGTAGTTAAAAAAAAAATGTTGGCTGTTGGCTAGCATGAATATTAGTGACAAAGTGGGAAAGAGTTTAGTCAGTAGATGAGAAGGTTTATACTGCTTGGTTTCTTTTTGTGATAAAACCTGACACAAATAAAATTACGGCAGCTGAAGAAAAATCCTGTATACTGTCAGAAGCAATAATTCCTAGCAAAACTTTAGCAGATGCCATCTTTATCAGAACACACAAGTGGCCACAGCCTGTTAATGCATCACGTTCATTAAAAAGTTCAATAATTTCAGAAGACAGCCTCTGAGTTTGCTAGTGCTTCTGATAATTACAGATTTAGCTGTAAGTTTCTGGTAATGCCCTCCTGCAGACATGAGAGCACATGGTATGTCAGTACTAAGCTATTGTTAATCATGTGGGGAGAAAGCAAAGACATGGTTGATTTCAAGGAAATCCATTATGCTGGAATTGAGCAGAAAGAAAAGAAAAAGTGCTCAGCTAGTTTCCAAGATCTGAGGAGATAGGTCACAAGGAAAACAGATGATTTAATTTTCAGATGTGCAACTGATAATCCATATTTCTCCTTTTCATGAACCCCTGTTGCCTGCTGCTCTGACTTCTAGGAAATTAACCTAGTTTTCAGGATAATCAGTGATGTCATTGTGACTTTGGACCTCCCATATGTCTTACCATTAACTTCTTAGAATGACAACTCTGTGACACCTATTTTCTGCAAACAGACTTCCAGCAGACAGTCTTAAGATTCTGTATGCAGTTAGGTCACAATCCACAGCTGCAAAGGCAAACAAGGTCTTCCCTGGAAACACAAAGACTGACAAATACATTGCTACAAGCATAAAAATACAAAGCAAAGGGAGATTAAAATAAAAGCCGTGTGAGGAAAGGCACTAAAATTAACACTGAACAAATTTCCTTTCTCCTCAAGACACCATGGAAGCATGTGTCCAGATAAACATCAGAATGAAAAGGAAATTTATGGTAAAAAAGGGTAAACACTACCAATTATAGAAATAATAAATTTTATCATATATGCACCCTTAAGCTTCAAATCCTGGGCTACAGGAATTAGTTTTCTTTTTTACTGAAGTTATTTAAAGAGAGTTTATATAAATACAGACTTAGTGTCACTGCTGATTATCTGGAGGGGAAATTCAGGTTGTAACTACCTCATTTGTGAACAAAGAAATGAACTGGCATGGCAGGGGGAAGCCTCCACTGCAGAAGGGGTTGAACTGACTGGAAACTGGAATGCCAGACACAGAAGGACTCCTTGTAAAGGAGTGATGTTTCCCTGCTGCTGATGTAATACCATGGTCTTGTAGAAATCCTGGAATGCCAGTGCTCAAGAGCCCCCTTTGGGCAACAGAGCTGGCATTGGGGGATAAACCCAACACTGGGCTGAAGCATCCTAGGTCAGTGCTCATGAGATTGGTGCCACTGCAAACATATATAAGGAAGTAGCTTCTAAGGCATCTTTCCAGGCACCTTGTTGAACCACAGTGGTAGAACTCTCCTCCATGTTTTTAAAAAATATCTTTAAGCACAAATGTGTGTTTAATTTGCCTCAAGGAGTACAATTTAAAAAAAAAAATCCCAAATATATTAATGAAATTAGGTTCCTGCTGTGACTCATTATTTTCAGATTCTAAACATATTTGAAGTTAGTTTGCTCTAACAAAATACCTTTTTAAATAAATACCTATTTTTTAAAACTCAAATTAGTCTCCCCTTCTTCACTCCAACAAAATCATTCTCAGGTATAGCTGAATTGCTGCATATATAAACTGATAGCAAAATAGAAGTGAGATCTCTGTGATATACAAAACATTATCCTCTATTAAAGCTCTGGACTAAATGGTGATCGGTAGTTTTCAGTTATTACTATATTTTCTAAAAATTACGCTATAGTACCATGTGCCATATTTTCTGGATGTGTAACAAATGCTGTTTCTATGTGATTTCTTTATCCCACTGGAAGCTCCATTTCCCCAGGAAGAGTTACAGTTGTAACACCAGTGCTTCGTAGGGATTATGCTGGGTAAACTACTGCACTGACTGTGCAAGCCTGCAGTAAAATGAAATTAATATAAATAAACATTGGTCTTTATCTATATTATTGTCCTAAAGATGGCACCCTTTGGTCTTTTCCATTCTACTAAAGTTGGGTTATCACTTCTATTCATGTTACCCTAAAGGAACTTGCAGAGGTAAAAGCAGGATGAATGAATTCGCTCTGCTATACTTAGAATAGCTGGGTATGTTTCTCAAGGCATTCACCTACTATCCATCCACTTCTTTTTTTCCAATTTTGTTTATATTGACTCTCCTAGGATACTGCAAACTTGGGATTATTTTTTTCCCTGAATGTCAGTGATTTGTTTTTAAACAGTCATTTTCTTACAGTTCTAGCTCTCCTGTGTTCTACTGTTCTGAGAGGCTCATTGGTAAAAGTACTGTCAAAGGACCTCCATAGATTTTTTTCCTTCCTTTGTTTTTGTAAGACTGCTAAATGATAGGATTCTGATCTTGTGGAGAATAAAGAAAAGTTATTCTCTTTGCCTTACTTTCTCCTCACACACCATTTCTAGACAGCATTGGTTTTCCTTGGGTAATAAAGAATTTCAATGCTTCCAAAAGACTAGAAAAATAAAAAAACGTCGTGGTGAGTTTTTTAACAGCTTGTTGGCAACAGCTTTATTTAAGCTCACCCTGACATCACCTGTTACCATTTCCAGCGTACCAAGTCATAGAAAAAAAATCCTGCAAACTGAGGCTGGGAGGACGTGCTGCAACAGTCTGTTCTGACCTCCTCCTGCACAACGCAGGTCACAGAACCTTGCACAACAACCTGTAAGCTTCTACATAAGCCACAACATAGCTTTAATAAGGAGTTCAACTTTGACTCAATCATGACACTCTTCTGGATGGTTACTTTTAACAGTTTAAATAAGCTTTCCACTGAAAGACAAGAGTAGACAATGATAGTGTATCTGGGGAGTCTGTAAATGCCTTTTCCCCTGGTCACAGATGCATAAATGATAACTCATCTAAATGAAAACATTTGGCAGTGTAAGTCACTTATAAGTCAGGCTCTCTAATTAATTCTGTATTGTGTCTATTGACATAATTTTATCAATGTCAGTGCAGATTTTGTTGGGTGATGGTCATTTAGAAAAATATTCTGAAAAGAAGGGAGACCAACAGACTGCTCAAACTCAAAAAATGAAGTTATTTCTGATAATTAATTCTGATGGTCGCACACAGAGAGTGGTGATCAACAGCACAATGTCCACTTGGAGACCAGTGACAAGTGGTGTCTCTCAGGGGTCAGTGCTGGGCCCAGTGCTGTTTAACTTCTTTGTCAGTGACATGGACAGAGGAATCAGTGCACTCTCAGCAGGTTTGAAGATGACACCAAGCTGTGTGGCACAGTCAACTTGCTGGAGGGCAGGGATGGCATCCAGAGGGACCTGGGCAGGTTGGAGAGGTGGGCCCAAGCCAACCTCATGAAATTCAACAAGGCCAAGTATAAGGTCCTGCATCTGGGTAGGCACAATCCCAAGCACAAATACAGGTTGGGTGGTGAATGGCTGGAGAGCAGCCCTGAGGAAAAGGACCTGGGGGTCTGGGTTGATGAAAAGTTCAACATGTGCCTGCAATGGGCACATGCAGCCCAGACAGCCAACCGAGTCCTGGGCTGCATCAAGAGCAGTGTGGCCAGCAGGGCAAGGGAGGGGATTCTGCCCCTTTACTCTGCTTCTGTCAGACCCCCTCTGGATTACTGTGTGCAGTTCTGGAGCCCTCAGCATAGGAAGGACATGGAAGTGTTTGAGCCAGTCCAGAGGAGGGTCACAAAGATGATCAGAGGGCTGGAGCAGCTCTCCTATGAGGACAGGTTACAAAAGTTGGGGCTCTTCAGCCTAGAGAAGAGAAGGTTTCGAGGAGACCTTACAGTACCCTTCCAGTATCTGAAGGGGGTCTACAAGAAGGCTGGGGAGGGACTATTTACAAGCTCTTGCAACAACGGGACAAGGGGCAACGAGTTNGAGGTCTTCAAGGTCAGGTTGGACGAGGCCTTGAGTGACCTGTACTAGTGGGAGGTGTCCCTGCCTATGGCAGGAGGTTGGAACTAGATGATCCTTGAGGTCCCTTCCAACCTTACCATTCTATGATTCTATAATAAATAAAATTACAAAATCTCAAAAGTCAAGAATATCTGATTAATTAAAAGTGGAGAAGTTTCCTTCCTGGAAAATTACTGTGGGAGAGAAAAGAAGAATATATGTGGAATAATGTTGAATATAGGGAATGTCACATTAATATAAATTAATAAAACAGTATCTGTTTGCCTGATATGAGTTATATAAAGGTCACACAAGCAGCAGGGCATTTCCACAATTCAGGATTTATTTATCTTTTTTTAGGAAGTGTGGGGAGATAGAAAGAAATGATGCACACAGCAATTCAGTCTAGTCTGTTTCCTTAGATTGTACTGAGAAATTAGGAAGTACAATCACAATATACAGCTGCTGTAATATATGTGCTGGTTTTACATATATTTGGTCTACTCTGGTGGTAGTCAGAACAAGATAAATTTTTCTTGCTAAATGAAAATTGGGTCATGCACCTTAGGAGATTTTATGAGCCAGAACTTCTTTTCCAAGGATTCATAGTACACAAAAATTGTATTATTTGTCATAACAAACCTTGAGAAGGGCAGACATTGTTTAAAGCTTTTGGCAGATATTTGAGTAATTTACTTTAATAGTCAGACTTTCTGCTTCATATCATTACAGACAAACACAGACATTTTTATTCATTCAACATCCTCTAGTTTTTTTCCCACCTTTCTTCAGTCCAGAATATATAAGCATAAATCTAACAACTAAGATACTCTTTGTTGTGTCACCAGATCATGGAAATATTGTAAGGCATTGTTTTGACAGGCTGAAGTCCTGCTCATAATTACTCATTTGGGACAGAGCAAGGTATGTCAATATACTACGTCTTTGTGGCATCTGACAGCAATACTTACCCAGCTGGCCTATGTGCTTGGTAATGAAAGAGTCAGTAGTATTGCTGGCTCTGCTTAGTGGCCTGTTCTGTGACACTGAAGAATACATGTTACCACTTTGTGCCTTATTTTCCTTGCCAGCAGAAAGACAAAATCATCATACATTCTGTTATACTTGTCTAAAATCTGCAGGTTATGTGCTTTCATTTATTATATTCATTGACAGACTAAACAGAAGATCTGTGAGGACAGCATAAAGTCCTAATACCAAGAGAGAGTCATACTGCCATAGAATGCAAGATTGACCAAGTATGTAAGAACAAATTAGTAAAACACCTATGAGTATCCATGGTTTATGAATTAAATTACTTGTTCTCTAAAGCAACTCTTAATAAATACATAACTGAGCACTGGCAACGGATAACTGCAGTGACATGTACATATTGAAGAAGGTTCCTTAATTATTTTTGACTGAATTTTACAGTAGAAAAACTGATGTTGTAACATGTAGCAAGACACCTCTGACAACTCATTAACTCATTCATCGTTTGATCAATTATCAGGAACTGTCCCCATACTGTTCCTGTGAGCTTTCAGCCTTACCAGGAGTGTTGGCTGCTACAGTGAAGCAAGTTCCAAGAACTGGGTTCTTTACTCCTCTACTTCTGTATTTCCTGTATCCAGGGTTCTTTCTTCCTGTCATTAATTTNAAAAAGAAAAAGAAAAAAAGTATTAGCATGTCATCTACTTACTGAATTGTCAAAAAACAAAACAAAAAAAAAAACCCAACCACAAAAAAACCACAAAAACCAACCAACCAACCACCAAAAAAACCAAAACCCCAATCACCACTGTGATTTGTTCCTAAATTCTTCTGGATACATGGAAATTTGGCTAAGTGCAGTTAGTTTTTGCTATTATTAAAGGAATTGCAGTAGAGATATTATAACTCATAAGGGGTTTCAAGTGCAGAACTTCACAGACCCTGAAGTAATGCACCATCTCTCTCAGATCTTCCTAGCGCAGACTTGAAACTTCTTACAATGAGCAAGCATACAGGAAACCTGTTTTATCCTAGCACCACTTCTTCCTTTAATATCGAAACATGAAACACAAAATTTCCTCTAGATGACAAATGTCACTGCTTTTGGAGTCATGCATCTGAAAAAGTGAGCAAGTCACTTAAGTATAAGATTATTGATAAAGAGAAAATGAGAAAATGCTTGCTAAACCCCAGAAAGTATTAATATATGATTTTAAGTGTTTCAGATAATGGCTTAGAAACTCTATTGGCACCCATGGCACTAGAAAAATCTTCAGAAAGTGTAGTTCACTGCTTAATAAGACTTTACAGCTCAAGACAAAGAGAGTTGGAAAAAGGAGGAAGACACTTACTTGCACTATTAGCAATGAAAGGAAATTAAAATTCTCAAGGCATTTCCTCCTCCTAAGAAACATGTTCATGAACATAAAGACATCCAGAAGACATTTGTGCCCTGCAAACTTGAAGGCTCATTTTCTGGGATGTTTGGAAATCCATGATTTATTTATAACTACTGAAATTAGCCAGAAAAAACAAATCCACAGCATGGGAAATATTTCCAGCTAAGAACAAAATGCTGAAAGATGAACTGATTCCAGGTGCTGCCATTTTGATGACATAATGTCCATATGGCCATGTTTTCAAGAATTCTCTCATTTAAGCATCTATAGAGAAGGAAAGATTTTTCAAATCAGATCTTCCCCCACCAGAACAAGAAACAATAGTACATATTAGCATCTTCTGAACAGAACGCTCCTTCCCAGGAAAATACAGCACTTAGAAACAGCACTTAATTGTGTAGAAACAGCACTTAATTCTGTCTGGCCCTCTGTGATGATCATCATTTTAATGAGAATGAATACAAGTGTAAGAGCAAACATGCCACTCTTCTTCAGATCATATGTGTGACAGTAGGTGCACAAGCATAACCCTTAACAAAACCTGGTTTTGTACTAATAATTGCTCTAAGTTGGGTATTTTAACTCTGCAGCACATTTAAGCAGGTAGTTAAGAGTGACTTTTCCTTTTTTTTAAAAAAAAGCCTTACTATTCTTGTTTCTTAATATTAGAAAAACAACCCTCAAATCCTTCGCAGTGATACGTATATTTTCTGAGATATGTCTGATCTATGGGATGTTATGCCTTAATGTACAGATATCATGTCAATTAACTTCTGTTAAATACACTTCCATCACTTGGAGGTTGCTTTTTCATATGTTTATTTTATCTTTTTCACTTGGTTATGAGTTTTAAAGTTGTCTTTACTAGACAACTTAAGCTGTTGCTTAACAGTGCTCCTACTTAGCAGAAGTTTAGTAGTAAGTATCTTAAACAGTTACGTGTCATAAAGCAGGTGTGAAGGTAGGATGGAACCTGTTGGGATTAACTGCTGGATAAACACTTAGCCAACATAAATAAGTCCATAAAAAATTGATCTTCAGTACTTTATGTGAATTACATTGATATACCACGGGCATGTTCTGTTAATTCAGAAGTCATGTTCCTTCCTGAGTTATCTACACTTCATTGATTCATGTCCAAACATCACATTAAAGGCAAAAACTTGTACAAATGTAAAAATACAGTACAGAATTAACCCCCAAAACTTCTTTTAAATTTATTTGTGCAACCACTTCACTGTATAATATGAACAAATATACAATGCTTGAGGTAGGAATAAAAAGGGAACATTATTGAGTTATTATAGGTAAACAGCTTGAGCTGTGCAGCTTAGAATCCAAACAGGCAGCGTCGTCCTGCCCTTTCCACAACCAATCCTTACACTTCTTATTTTACAGAAAACCAAACAAATAAGATCTTTGCAGATTTGCTGTGCAGACAGGCTGAGAACATATTAAGGTATAACCAGTTAAAAGCAAAAACAAAATGGAAACATATCTTCCAAGTACGAGGCTCCAACCTCCTTACAACCTTCTATCTGGATTTACCTTCAGTGACCAGCCACCTAGATGATTTACTCCATCTTCTGTCTGCACCCATTCCTGCGAATAGTTATCTCTATTCTCTCAGATGTCTTTCTCAACCTTTTAATGATGCTAGGTGAAGTGGAATGCCTATAAAGAAATAGCAAACTATCTTACCACCAACTATTTCATGAGAATTGCTACTGTTTGGTCTGTAAAAAGACTCAAGTAGAAGGGCAAAAACCTGGTTTAAATGCCCCAGCAGGCATCAACTGACCTGGCAACACTGATAAGACATCTCTGTTTCTGATAGTGACCAGGCACCAAATCATCCAGGGAGAAAGTTAAAGACTTCCTAGATTGTGTGCCACCCAAATGTGGTGTTTAGAGGTCTCAGTAATAAAAATTAAGAACTTCATGGCTTTTGCAGGACTGACTCTTCATCTCTTTCAAGAGAAGTCACAGAAGTTAGTTGAGTCTGTTTTCAGATACTTGCACAAGGAAAACTTGTTTGGAATATAATAGGCAACAACTGTGAGACTGAACATCAGTATCACAAGACATCTTTTGAAGCCAATAAAAAAATCCTCTGTCTTTGGAAGATCAGGAATTTTGGTTACTTGTGGTTGCCTCAGTTGCCTAGTTGATTTTTACTTCCTTCATTTAGCTCTGAACAACACAGAATAAAGAACAATACTAAGATGTTTTCTGCTGTGCAGGTTTAGTTCTCAGACCCGTGACTTACGCAGGAAAAGATTAATAGGAATCTAAATGCAAATGCAGGATGAAGTGAACACTCCAAATGCATACATTATGAGAAGACAGAATGTCTTCCCTTGACTGATACTGCATTTAATGTAGTTTTAAATTAATGGCCTGTTGTTTATACAGCTTACCTTTGTCACCTTTCTCCAAAGATTTAATATACTGAAAAAAATGCTATTCACCAGCTTGTGAAGTTACAGGTAAAAGCTGCATTTCCAAGACTCAGCTATTTCAGTACAGTAACAATTTTGTGCGAACTTTCTCAGCTTTTCTGCTTCTGCTGTATTCCCATCCTTACAGCACCAGAAATTAGAATGCTGAATGGAATGCAAAGCTCCTTCTGACTTAGCATCACACTGATTGACCTTAAAAAAGTAACTCTGAGCAGCAGTATACATCAAGTCACATCTGAAAGAAGATGCAATCATGTTTGATAATGAGAAATCTGAATTATTTGCTAACATGGCAAAGAAAACAATTATGTATTTTTAATAACCATCAAAGTTAAACTTAACAGGCATTATAATTCACTACAGTCTACAACTATCAAAGTGAGTTCATCAGGGGGCCATAAAGGTGATCAGCTGCTGGAGCACTGTGTTGTGAGGAAACACTGAGGCAGCTGGGTCTACTCCACCTGGAGAAGAGGGGGATTCAACCTAAGAGCACCTAACAGCAGCCCCTGCAATTCAGAGTGATGGTGTAAAACACACGGCACACATAATGATAGGAAGGTGAGTGAAAAAGTGGTGCATGCTGAGCCTAGGGAAGGAGCAGAAAATGTATTTCTTCAATGGTTAAAATGTTTGTTGTTTTTTTTTTCTCCCCTCAATATATGACTCAGTAATTAATTTTGTGTTAATTACCAATAAATTATGTAAAATTCCTCATGTCAAGCCAGCTTCATATGACAAATATGCTATGATTTAATTATATGTTTGAACTTATATTAAATTTAGATTAATTTTAGAAGCTTACTGCTTCATAAAAATATGTCATCTCAATGCCAAGGTGAATGCAGATTTCACCACAGGAATAATAGTAGCTCATGTCAATATGATACAGTACTATATAAACTAATAACGACTTTCCAAATAATAAAAACTGCATGCTTGACTGCATATGAATTATCTAGATACTACTAATATTGTCATTAGTTTTATTATTTCCTCTGAAGTACAAAAGACAGATATTTTCTTGAAGTGTATGATTAGCATACCTGGAAGCTGCATCCACTAATAAAGGACTATTAACAGAAAAAAAGCTTCACAATAAAGTTAACTCTAAGATGCACAGAAGAATTAAAATATGTAATCCGATAGTAAAATACTGCTTTTACAGTGAAGACAGAAAATAAATTAAATAGTGCAAAACGTTTGTAGTTAAGGTTATTTTAATTATGTGTCACTGAAAGTTTGGCTGCCAAAATGACAAACCATTTCTTCCCTAACCAAAAGATACAGGGTACTGACCATATGAAAAACCACAGCTGAAAGATCTGAAAGTACTAACACACCCTTGTGTCAGCAAATTGACAAGAACTGATTCTTAAGAACTATTAATAAGTTCATAAGTATTTAAACAATTATCTACTCAGACCTCTCAGAGAGAAGGTGACAAACAGAAGAAAGGATTTCAGTGATCCAGCCTGCTTATTTTGGATTTCTCATATCTCATGTTTGGTCTATCTGATGGTTTCTGAAAATCCTAAATACTGTAGTTTTTAACAATGAAGTTTGGGGTTCAGCTAGGCTCCAACCTGCCTAATGTGATATTGCTGATCATTTCTGCCCTCCGTTCTCTCAGGATCCAAAAACTTGGCAGTTTTCTGACTACTATTACATGATTTGTTTTAGTCATGACTAGAACAGGTCTCAGATGCAGTAGCACCACCATCTTCTTGTAAATTAAGTTGACACAGTATGGAATAAACGTAGGTTCTATTCCATCTATTATCTGAGAATATCCAAGGTATAGACAATTCTCAGGTAGACGAAAAGCTCTCCAGTGAAACTTGTTCATTTTGCTTGGACTTATCAAGGTTTACTAGAGCCAGAAATACAACAAAGGAATAAATGCGGTTAATCTCACAGTTTGGCAAGGAGAAGCGATGGAAAGCTGGCTTTCTGATCATACCCTTGAGAAATGTTTGAAACTATTTATCCCTTGTGTCCTATGTTACTAGAACCTTGTCACTTTTCCAAATTCCCTTGAAGAGGAAGGAGGTGAATTACAATCTTTGCTGTCAGTGCTCTTTGTCCCAACTGCTTAACATTTCAAGAATCAAGAGACAGAACACTCAAACATCTTTGCATTTAGTGTGACTGGGCAAGAGCTTGGCACAAACTTCCCATTTGTCTACTACACCTATATCAAAACAGCTCTAATAGAAGGCTATGGATATGCCACAAATATGGATGTTTGTAATTTTTTGCCCAAAATAACTTTAGTTGGAGTGAGTCTCAAAAGAGCTTGCATCCAAGGTCCTACTCAGAGCAGGGTCAGTTGTGGGCTCAGGCCAAGCCAGTGCTTTGTCCACCAAGAAGTGATTCTATAGCCTCACTGAGAACTTGTCCTAAAGTGTGGTTGACAGAACTAATATATTTAGCTGTACTTCCGTCAGGGTAATTATCAGGACCAACCAAGACAGAATTTTGTTTTTCACACCACTAAATGGTCATTGTCTTTAGGATACATTTAAAATCCAGATCTTCCACTTGAGCCACTTTTGAAAAATGTGACATCTTTTAAGTTACCTGTGCCTCACAGACCACCACTTCACTTGGTTTTACCATTCAGATCAGTGAATATGATACATCTATATATTACAATATATACCCGGGTGGAGAGGTACATGCAGATGTATGACTACAGAAAGAGGGAAAGGGAGTGACCACACACACTGGGTTATTTCAAAACTGTGTAACCAAGAAAGAATTAGAAGGATTCACACATGTTTATTAGCTATTTTCCAATTTAATTTATTGACACATTTTCCCACAATAACTAAACTGCATTGTTTAGAGCTTCTGAATTCAATGTTTTAAAAAAAGGAGAAGGAAATATTTTCTGGATAACTGCCAGACATATTCTTTACCAGATATTCTTTAATCAATGTCTTTGGTTAAAAAAAAAAAAAAAAAAAACACTAAAAAAATTCATTATTAACACAAGCACTGGTGATCTACATTCTGTTAGTCCATAAAACTTGATAAACTATGAATAGTTCAACCGTCATCAGCATTTTTTGGACTGTTTTATGATACAGACAGATTGAGTAGGTTGAGCTTTAATTCCAGTTTGGTAATAATGCCCGTGGTAAACATGATCTGACTTTCAAATCACTGCAGCAATGCAGATGAAAAAATTAAAATATATTTTACTGTGAAAGAGCATAAACAAATAATTTTTCCTTCACGCTACTAGTATTCATTTTATTTTTTTATGCAGGTACTCTTTCTAGACTTCTACATATTTCACTCATTATTCACTACCTAGAAATCATGAATGAGTTGTAAGCTAGGTCAGAAATGACTGTCTGAACTTTCATCATTGGCAGTCTAAGGACTGCATGCATGCTGATGACAAATTCATCTTTGTCTATTCTCTGTGCTAGAACTCTAAGCTTCTTTCATGTCAACGATTCTGAAAATTAACACCATTAAATATTCCCCAGAGAAAGTGTCATACATTTTCCAGTGCAAAAACATGCTATTCTTTCTATTTTGGGGGAGGAGAAAGGGTTAGAGTAATACAGGAAAAAATAAACTAGGTGAGGAATGGAAAGTTGATTTACATAAAAATTACAACATCTTGTCAGCTAATATAAGTATTAGCTCAAATAAAACCCCAAAGTAGTAGGTACAGAAAACAGATTTTCAGAATGAGCAGAATAGTAATGAAAAATATCTCCAGGGATTTATTAAAATCCAGGGATTTATTAAAAAATCCAGGGATTTATTAAAATTAAAATCCAGGGATTTATTAAAAACTCCTTGCCGGGAGTTTATGAAGAGATAGCAGAATTATGGGACTGAATAACAGTCTTCCAGTCCCCAGAGGACTCTTTTTAACCTTGTAATTCCCAACCTGGGACACTTCTCAATCTCTCCAAAACTACAAAAAAATAAAGCCTCATTTGGTAAGACAGCAGTGTAACAACAATTCTACAAAGCAACTTTCACCATGATATCATTCCAGGGAAAAAAGAAGAGATCTCAACAAGATTGAGTGTTTTTCTACTACATAATTGCAACTTCAGCTCCCTTTTATTATAATTTTCAATGTGTGGTTGGTAAAAGCATGAACCTTTTCTGGCAAACGTTTCACCAGATAGTACTGTCTGCAGGTGCAAGAACTTTCACCCCTCTGGAAATCTAGACAATAAGTTCAAATAAGCTGTTATTCAACCAGTATCTCTCCCTCCTTCTCCTTCATATGTTCCTTGCAACCCTTCATTTTCAGGGTGCTATCACAGAACATAGATTAGTTGCAAGTAATTTGGTTTCCCTTTTCTTCATGGAGTTATCTAACTGCAATGGCTACTGCTAGTAACCAGTTAAAATTTAAATTTTATACTCTAAGGACACAATCACATTAAGATGGAATAGAAAACAATGTCTGCTTGCAAATCCTTTGTTTATAATACAGTTAATCACCCCACAAAGCTAGGATAAGAAGGTTCCCTACGTTCCCCCGTATAAGAAAATAAGTTCAAGAGAAAAGGTGACTGAGTCCTGCAAGTTACTACTACTGGTGGACAAAAAGATGGACATGAGCCAATGATGTGCACTTGCAGTCCAGAAAGCAAATGACACCCCAGGCTGCATCAAAAAAAGTGTGGCAAGAGATCACCTCCAGGAAAGCTTGGTAAAACTCTAGTTGAGCTGTGCTTTAATTTGGGATTTTTTTAGGGAACTCCTGAGTGCAGAAGCACCCTAAGGACAAGCAGGACTAGCAAGGTTGCCCTCTAGTGTGCCTGCTTGGGAAGGTGATGTGGCTGGGGAGTGCTTCCAGGGAAGCATGTGAAATTTAAACACCAAAGACTGCCATTCTGGTGAGATGTCACCTCCGGGATAGCTCGCCTTCTCACTGGAATACATTGAGTAGCTCATGAAGAGTGAGGGAAAAAAACACCAAAACTGCAGGGAAATGCTTTGTATTAAATGGACATGTCAGCAATCCAGCCTGGGCTAACTGCTGATTGTGAGCTGTAAAGTTTCACATGAAGGTTCATCCGGAGGGCAAGGACACCAGCTATGAGCTGCCGCCAGGAAAACTGAACAACAATGGGCAATCAAACCAAAACAAGGACTCTTGAGAAGCGTTTGAACAGATAATAATGATGAATCAATTGCCTAATGGCCCAGGAGCTTGCCCCTTAATGATTTGCACCAATTGCATAATGCCACGATAACCTGCATCTTAATGATTTAAGCCAACTGCTTAATGCCACAGCTTGTGCCTTAACAATTTAGACCAATGGCTTAATGTGCTGGTTTGAGGCTAATTAGAATATTTTA
>VWZE01001191.1:342421-365452 GCA_013396675.1 Eubucco bourcierii | reverse complement strand
AAGTGGAGGAGAGGCTGGGAGAAAGGAGAGCCACAAGCGAAGAAGGGGCTGGGAGAAAGGGAAACTAAAATCAGTGATGGGTTGGTGACAGATGATATGAGACTAGACTAGTCCAGCCCAGTAGGAAATAGGAATCTGATGGGCTCCATGGGTATACAATATCTTGAAGGGCTTGACAAGAACAACTCTTCACCTTTCTCACTCTGCATGGACCACAGAAGTCAGCCTCACAAATCAGTTAAACAGCAGCAGATACATCCATGGGAGTAAAGACCTACCAAGGGGGATGGAAACCACGAAAAAGAAAAGCCACCACCATGAAGCTCAGCAAGTCCCTTGGCTGTGTACTCTCTGGTACCAAAGCACAGCATGGTCCACAGATGCTGTCCTATCTGGCATCTGCCACTCTCGGAGCCACCCTAGGAGATTAAGTGACCCAAAGCTTGCTGCAGGCCAACCAGTTGTGCCTTCTGAGTGGGGTTAGTGTGTTATGTGAGGAGATTCCACTGCTGGAGCCCTCCTCCAGCCCCAGCATGCTCCCGACAGCGAGGTCACCTCACCTGCCTGGGGCTCCAAGAGGGTCTCCAGCTCCTCCCCCACCAACTGCTGCACGGACAGCTCAAAGCCGCTCTCGGAGTCGCGATCCTCGGCCTCGCTCTCGCCGTGTCCGCTGTCCTTCGTGCTCAGGCAGTCGGCATCCAGCCCCGCAGCCCTGCCAGGGGGCAAGACACTGCAGTCACTTCAGCCCTCGGCACAACCCTGCCCCCTCCATCCCTCTGAATCTGATTGTCGTTCCCTCCAAAAATGACCCAGAGATGGGATGTGAGCATCCCCTCACAATCCCAGCACGGTGGGGGTTGGAAGGGAGCTCTGCAGATCAGCCAATCCTAGCCCCAACCTGCTAAAGCAGAGCACCCACAGCAGCTTGCCCAGCAGCACAATGGCATGGGGGGTTGGAAGCTCTCTACAACCTCTCTGGGCAGCCTGTTCCAGGCCTGCAGCACCCTCACAACAAACAAGTTTCTCCTCCTGTTCAGATGGAACTTCCTAGCTTCCACTTTGTGCCCACTGCCCCTCATCCTCACATTGGGTACCACTTGGCCCCATCCTCTTGCCCCCCTCCCCAACTCTGTCTCTTGCTGAGCATTGCTCAGATGATCTCTGGGGCTGCTCTTCTGCAGGATCTCATTCCCAGGGCTCTTAGCCTTTGCTCCTCACAGGGCAGCTCCAGGCCCCTCAGCATGTCTATAGCCTCTGTTGGACTCTCTCCAGCAGCTCTCTGTCTCTCATGAACCGGGGTGCCCAGAAATGGGTCCAGTACTTCAGATGTGGCCTCCCTATGGCAGAGTAGAGGAGTAAGAGAACCTCCCTTGACTTGCTGGCCACAGCCTCCCTCATGCACCCCAGGGCATTAGTCCTCTCAGTGCATTGCTCACAGAAGCATCATCACTTCAGTCCCCACCAATCAATGAACAAAAGCAGCGGGATCAGGAGTGGATCCTACAGGACCAGGCAAGGAGTGTCACAGCCCAGACTTGCCCCAAGTGTCCCTTCCCCTCCATCCTCAGCAGATGGAGTCGATGAGTGAGGTGGAGAAAGCTGTGTCTGGCCATGGCCTGGGCAGGTGGGAACAGATGAGATGTGGCAAGGCAGTGAAGCTCTGGCATCCTTGGGAGTGTTCACCCAGAGCTGTTAACAGCATCATTTACTGGGAGCACCATGTAGGTTGTCTCTGGGAATGTTTTCAGCACACAGCTGAGGCACCTCAGACTTGGCAGAGCTGGAGAATGGTTGGACTTAATGATCTTAAAGGTCTTCTCCATCCAAAGTGATTCCATGATCCTGCGATTTCAATCCTTACCACCCTGGCTAGTGACATCTCCCCTGCTAGCCTCCTAGCCTGGGGACAGATGTCCCACACTCATGCCAACTTGGCATCTCTGAGAAAACACCCAGTGCCATGAGAGAGAACTCAATCTGCTGCTGCTGCCTCCAAAGCTGGCACCCTCTGCCCTCACAGGTGCACCTTTCCCTCACACTTGAACACATTGCCGTTCCCCTACCCAGCATGAGTACAGAAGGAGCTGCCAAAGCACCAGGAACAAGGCAAAGAGCAGCTCAGGAGGGACACCAACGTGAAGCCAAGACCTGAGGAGCACAGGTAGGACCTTTCTCCCCAGCCTCAGGTCAGCAAAACCAGGGATGAGGTTTTGCTTTGTGTGTCTCCTGCTCCTGGAGCCAGAGGGGCTGAAGCAGAAGCCTCAGCAAGACAAGAGACTGTGATATGGAGAAGGGAAGAGCCTTACCTGCTGCCATTCTTGGCCGTGTACTTGTTCCCCCTGTGGTTTGTCCTGGGCTGAAACTGGCCCTGGTGCAGCAGGGAGAGCAGCTGGGAGATTTGCTGTAAGCAGGAAAAGCCTGGTTGAGCCCCTGCAGTGGCCACTCAAGCTGCTTCCTGCCAGGATGTCCCCTGTGGACTCCCCCTCCCCGTTCTCTTTATGGAGCTTCCTCCTCCCACAGATGGTTCAGCACCCCCATGAAGAAGGAAAAACAAGCGCCTGGGCAGCCCACCTGGCCCCACTGCTTCCCCTGCCCGCCAGCCCCTGCCCACACGCTCCCATGGGGTTGTCCCCTTCTCCCTCTGGCAGTCATCCTCCACCCCAGCTCCTGGGGTGGTCTGGTGGGTGCGGGGAGCCCCTGTCTGTGGTGGGGTTCATCCTGCCCAGCCCCTACTGCTGGGGCACCTCTTACCCAAGGCTAGGAGAGAGCCAAAGATCAAGGTTGGGCATTCCCACCAACCACATTACACAAGACCTGGGCAAAGAAGGATTTGAGGGGGGTCTACACCTCCAGTAATGTGCTGGGCAGCTCCTACCTGCACTGGTGGGGACTCCATTGCAAACTCCCCATTGGGGCTCTGCTCTGCCAGTGCCACCAGTGACAGCCGGACCAGGCTCCTGAGGATCTGCTGGTGGGGCTGGGGGTGCCCAGGCTCTCCAGCACCCACAGGCTGGCTGGGTGGCAGTAAAGGCTCTCCCAAGGGTCCCTGTGGTGGCTTCACCAAGCTCTTGCAGTGCAGTGGTGCCCCCATGGGGCTCGCAGCTTCTTTGGCTGAAGTTTTAGGTCTGTGGGGCTGGCAGGGCCGGCGCTGCAGGATGGGCAGGTTGAAGGTCTCCTGCTCCTCCTCTGAGTCTTTTTGGGTCCTCTGATTTCTTAGGGTCCTGTAGAGAGTGGGGGTGAGGTGGAGGGGAGCTTGTGGGGAGTTTCCCGGTGCTGGGGCAGTTGTGCAGGGCAGATCCTCCTGGCAGGAACGGGGGGGCTCATCCTCCTGGGGCCGGCCCCGGAGCAGCGGGACGAGGTGGATGTCTGCCTTCTGGATCTGCCTGTGTGGCTTCTTGAGCTGCTGCTGCCTGTGGGCATCCTCAGCCTCCCTGCAGTTGTAGGCCATGCCATCCTTCTGCTCCTTCTTTCTCAAAGACAGGGTTAAAGCCAAAAGGAGAAGGCACCCACCCAGGAGAGCAGCCAGGCAGATAATGACCAGCACAGAGGAGCTCATCCAGCCAGGATCCTGGGCTGAGATCTTGGAGAAGGACCCATGATGCCGGAAAACCAAGCGGAGCCGCGCCAGGGTGTGCAGGGGCAAGTCCCCCCCATCGCTCACCCGCACCACCAGCTCCCGCTCGCTGCCCGCCAGGCTGCTGGCATTGCTGGCGTTGAGGAAGACCTGCCCCAAGAGAGGGTCCAGGCTGAAGAGGCCAACGTCATCCCCACCCAACAGATCATACCGGAGAGCCCCGTTGATGCCGGAGTCCATATCGCTGGCCACGACGGTGAAGAGGAGAGGAGTGCCAGCACACGACACAAGTGTCGCATTGGGCACTGCCATGGTACCTTGGGTGCTCCCATTCCCAGGGGCCACCCAGAAACACCCAGTCTCTGCGTTGACCAGGACAGAGAGCGTGGCCACACCTCCCACCAGCGCCGGCGTGGTGATGACGGGTGCGTTGTCGTTGCGGTCCAGCACCGCCAGCCTGATGGAGACATTGGATGCCAGCTTAGGGTGACCACCATCCTCTGCAGTCACCAGGAACTCCAGGTTCCTCACCTGCTCGTAATCAAAAGCCTGGAGGGCAAAAACATCCCCAGTGGCGGGGTCGATCGAGACCAGACTCAAAGCGGAGGGATCCAGGATGCTGTAGGTGATTCTGCCATTGAAACCCAGGTCAGGGTCGGTGGCACGGACGGTGAGCAAGAGGGCAGGTGCTTCGCTGTTCTCAGCGACAGCCGCCTCGTAGGTGGCCTTCTCAAAGGAGGGGGCATTGTCGTTGACATCGCTGATGCAAATGGTGAGGTGCTTCAGCACGGCCAAGGAGCGGTCGCCCTGGTCCCGCACCACCAGCGTCAGGTTGTACTCGGCGCGCAGCTCCCTGTCCAGCGTGGCGTTGGTCATCAGCACGTAGCTGTGGCTGTTGGTCCTCTTCAGCCTGAAGTGCTCGCCCCCTTGGCTGAGGGAGCAGTGCACCTGCCCGTTGCTTCCCGAGTCGGGGTCGCTGGCCGTCACCAGAGCCACGAAGCTGTCCTTGGGGAGGGCTTCGGACAGCACCGGCACCCGCGCGGCCCAGGTGATGTGGACGTCGGGAGCGTTGTCGTTGACGTCCAGGACTCTGACCAGGATCTTGCAGTGCGCCGGGATGGGGTTGGCGCCCAGGTCGCGGGCCTGCACGTCCAGCTCGTAGGCGTGGGTCTCCTCATAGTCCAGCGGGCGCCTCAGGACGACGCTGCCCGTGCGGGCGTCCACGCCGAAGGCGCTCAGCACCTCCGCTGGCGCGTGCCGGCTCAGGCTGTACTCGATCTCCCCGTTGGGGCCCTGGTCAGGGTCAGTGGCCGTCACCGTCACGAGGAGGGTCCCAGGCTGAGCGTCCTCCCGCACCTCGACCGTCAAGGAGCTCTCTGCAAAGACAGGGCTGTTGTCGTTGGAGTCGAGGACGATGACTTTAATTAGAGCCGTCCCTGACCTGGGGGGCTCCCCGTGGTCGGTGGCCGTCAGCACCAGGTCGAAGGAGGAGTGCAGCTCCCGGTCCACTTCTTTAACCACGACCAGCTCCGCGTGCCTCGTCCCGTCAGAGCTGGGGACGACCTCCAGAGCGAAGTGCTCGCTGGGGGTGAGGGCGTAGGAGCAGCGGGCGTTGGGGCCGGCGTCGGCGTCCAGGGCTCTGTCCAGCGGGATCCGTGTCCGCAGGGATGCACTCTCCGAGATCTCCAGCTCCAGCTCGGGCGTGGGGAACCGCGGCGCGTTGTCGTTGACGTCCAGCACCTGCACCTCCACGTGAATCAGGGCCAGGTTTCTGGCGGCCAGCACGTCGAAGGAGACCCAGCAGGCATCGCTGTGCCGGCACAGCTGCTCCCTGTCCACTCTGCCAGCCGTGCTGAGCTCCCCGTCTCCACTCCCCACCCGCAGCGGGAACCTGCCGGGGGTCTCCATCAGCTGGAAGGTGTCCGACGTGTCGCCGCTCTCGCCCCCCTCGAAGTGCTCAGCCAGCGTCCCTATAACCGTTCCGGGCGGCACTTCTTCGAACACCCGGTACTGCACCGTGAAGGTGGCCACCTCCTGGGCATCGGCAGAGAGGAAGAGGTACCACCAGAAGGCTGGCAGCTGGAGAGCGGAGCGGCTCAGCAGCAGCATGCTGCAGGTGAAGCCCACCGTCCCGCTGCCCGGGCACGCCGCCGCGGGCCTGCCCGCCCGCCGCCCCATACCCACACCGTCTTTACGGTGAGCACCAGTGCCCAGCATCCTCTGACAGCTCCATGTCTCAAAGGCCACCAGCCGGAAAGCAGGAGAACTGTAGAGCGAGCCCAGCGAGTGTCTCCCAGCCTGCCATCACCGGGGGGCAGCCAGGAGAAGCAGCCGCTCCCCAGGCTGGCAGGCTCACCCCGGCGCAGAGCGGACCGCAGCTGCCACCACCGGCACTGTGTCCGCCAGGCAGCAGCGTCCGGCCGGTGAGGGGGCCGGGAGGTGGACTGGCCGAGCTTCCTATGGAAACCCCACCTACAGGAAAAGGGAGGACCCAGCTGGTACAATGCCTGGGCGGGGTGGGGGCTCGTGGGGTGGTTTCTCAGCTGGTAAAGGGGTGTGGAGATGCCCATGGTGTCCGACCCCGGGGCCGTCACCGCCGCCTGCTGTCACCTGGCAAAGTACACCTTGCAGAAGGGCACAAGTCCTGCAGACAGTCCCTGAGCCATCTGCAAAGCCTCAGGTGTGCCTCGGGAAGGTCTTCACAGAGTCATTATGTTTGGAAGAGACCTGTCAGATGGAGTCCAACCGTGAAGCCAGGTCACCACTACATCATGTCCCTCCACACCACAGATGTCAGAAACACAGAACGTTAGGGGGTGGAAGGGACCTCCAGAGCTCATCCAGTCCAACCCCCCCTGCCAGAGCAGGAGCACCCAGAGCAGGTCACACAGGAACACATCCAGGCAGGTCTTGAATGTCTCCAGAGAGGGACACTCCACAACTCTCCTGGGCAGCCTGTTCCAGTGCTCTGTCACCCTCACAGGGAAAAAATTCCTCCTCATGTTTCCATGGAACTTCCTATGCCTCAGCTTCCACCATTGCCCCTATTGCTGTCTTTGGGCATCACCCAGTAGAGCCTGGCTCCAGCCTCCTGGCACTCACCTCTACATCTTTATCAACATGAATGAGGTCACCTCTCAGGCTCCTCCTCTCCAAGCCCCAGTTCCCTCAGGCTCTCCTTGCAACGAAGATGTTTCACTTCCTTTAGGATCTTTGTGACTCCGTGCTGGACTCTCTCAAGCAGTTCCCTGAGCTCCTTTTTGAACTGGGGAAACCAGAACTGGACACAATATTCCAGATGCAGCCTCACCAGGGCAGAGTGGAGGAAGAGGAGAACCCCTCTGAACCACTCACCACAGCCCTTCTAATCCACCCCAGAATAGAATTGCCCCTCCTGGCCACCAGAGCACATTGCTGGCTCAAGGTCAACCTCCCATCCACCAGGACCCCCAGGGCCTTTTCCCCTTCACTGCCTTCCAACAGCTCAATCCCCAACCTATCCTGCTCCCTGGGGTTGTTCTTTCCCAGGTGCCAGACTCCACACTTGCCCTTCATTCAATTTCCCCCAGCCCAACTCTCAGCCTGCCACCCACAAGGGCCAGTGATGGACTTCTCTTTACTCAGCCAAGGACTCGCTCTCCACACTGTTGCTTTCCAGACTTCATTGGATTTGTTCTCATTGTGCCCAGCTTTCATCCTTGCTGCTTGCTCTGCCTTTTCCTGTCGGGCTCGAGGGTCACCTTTTCCAGCATGTGTCTGTTGGTTATGTCACTGCCTGCTTTGCAGCTGGGCACACCAAAATGAACTGAGGAATCCCTGGGAGAGCTGCCACGTCACACAGGGGCAGGAGGGCACACGGGAATAAAGGAGGCTCTGCCTGACACAAGCTGTGTCCTGTCCTCCCCACCCCTGTGCCCATCTGTCCTGGCCAGCTGCCTCATCTTGGCACATGCTCCATCTCCAGCTTGGCTCTGCCTCTATTTCCCCAGTGTCACTGCTAACCCAGCACTGATTGGGTACCACCAACCCCCTTCTATGCCTAATTTCACCCCAAGCTTCCACCTTTGGGCAGCCTGCATGGTTGATGGCCACATGGGCATGCCCAGGGAGCACAGCCTGAAGCTGTGTCACGCATTCCTACTGAGCAGGCAGCTGGTTGCCAGCAGAGCCCAGTTCCCAAGCTGGGCTGTGCCTTGGGTCTCCAGGTGAAGGCAGCCCAGACAGGGAAGCTGACTGCAGGAGTTTCCTTGGCCATTATGGAGAGCAGAGTCCCCTCGTGTTGCAGTTTGAGTGCCACCAGCCACATCATGGGGTTGAGGTTGTTCAGCCTAGGGTAGAGGAGGGGGGTTGAGGTTGTTCAGCCTAGGGTAGAGGAGGGGGGTTGAGGTTGTTCAGTCTAGGGTAGAGGAGGGGGGTTGAGGTTGTTCAGCCTAGGGTAGAGGAGGCTCCGGGGAGACCTTTCAGAACTTGAAGGGGGCTGCAAGAGAGCTGGGGAGGGATTTGTCATGAGGACATGGAGTGATGAGATGTGAGGAGATGGCTTCAGACTGGAAGATGATTTAGATCAAACATCAGGAAGAAATTCTTTCCCCACAGGGGTGGTGACACACTGGAACAGGTTGCCCAGAGAAGTTGTGGAGGCTCCAAGCCTGGCAGTGTCCAAAGGCAGGTTGGATGAGGCCTTGAGCCAGGTGGTCTAGTAGGAGATGCCCCTCCCCACAGCAAGGGGTTGGAACTGGATGATCTTTCAACCCAAACCATTCTATAATTATTATCTTGGTCCACACATCTGTAGGGCTGCTGGAGGCTGCCTGGTAGCTGCCACTCATGTTCTGTGCCCACCTTGCCCATCTCCTCCTCCTTTTCCAGCCTTGCCAAGCAATCTCCATCCTACTCATTTCCCCTCTCTGCTCCCCTCACAGTTCTGACTTTCCCTGCTGGTGGACCCCATCACCTGCCTCCCCTCCCAGTTCCTGCCTCTCATCACTCCTCTCTCTCACAGTCAGTTTTACTGCCACAACGACCAGCAGAAGCAGAACCGCCCCAGTGCCAACCAGCCACTCGTCCCCAGCTGGGTTAGTGCCACCTCTCAGCACACCGGGAGGAAGGAGCAGTGCAGCTCGGCCATGGTGGGGGGGTGGCAGGAGACCCAGACCTCCCTACAGGTGACCTTTGTCCAGTCACTTCCCTGCTTTGTGCTCTCACTTCCCCCTCAGCTGAGCGAGGCCATGCCAGGGCTCTCCCAGGCGGATGCTGTGCCGCTCGCTGGCTGCCCGTGGATGGGGAAGCAGATGGCCCCCAGCCCGTGCCCTGTGCTTGGGTGGGGAGGGTGGGAAGGCTGCTTCCTTCTGCAGGGGGAAGCCTCATCCTTCCACCTCCCAGATTTCACACCTTTCCTTTTCAGGGATGGTGAGCAACAGAAGAACCTCACTGAAATATCACCAAGCAAAGGAAATAAATATTGTCCTGAGACCAGGGTGGAGGTAACCCTCAAGAGCCCTGTGGGACAGGACCTCCTCCTTGTCACCTCCTAGCCCATGTGCAGAACAAGACAACCTCAGCAAGAGCACCCACACTTAACTCACCACTCATGTGCCAGGAGATACATTGCCCCTGGCACCAACACTCGCATGTACCAGACCCCTCTTGGGTGGGAGGCTGGAGGGAGGGTGCCTCTTTAGGCTGCTGGTGCCCCAAAACACTCCATTTTCTCCCCAGATCAGGAGGCAGAGGGGATTTTGAGCAGCAGTAGTCTCAGCCCCCATAGGGAAAGGCTCATGTGACAGTCCCAGCGCTGGGAGAGGACACCAAGATGGGGGCTGTGACACCTTCCTGTCTCCCACCACCAGAAGGGCATTGGTAACAGATCTGCCCAGCAGGGGAGCAGCTGAAGGTGCTGCTGCATTACCTGTGATGCTTCAGGAATAAATTCCTGGAGACTGAATTTGTGCCCCTGAGCCACCAGTTTGGGGAGAGGACAGCTGCAGGATGGTGCAAAAGCACTGCTGAGCTGCAAACCACTCTGGTCACACCTCAGTGGAAGGTGGGCAAAGCTAGAAGGGAGGAAAAGCAAAGCAGGGCTGAGCTGAGACTTGCCTGAAGCACAGACAGTAAACCAAGGTCTGGTGATAACACAAACCCCTTCTCCTCCCATTTCCTCTGCACACAGAAGCAGGTTTTCAGTGTGCAGGTGCTTCAAAACCTCCACAGAACATAAAATTTCCGCCTTGGGAGGTTGGCTGCAGCCACAAACTTCCATTCAAGCTGAGAAAGGGCACCAGTTCCATTCAGTTCTTGCAGTAGCCTTCAGCTTCTGTGTGATGCCCTCAGTGCCCAAAGCAGATGGCAATGCAGTTTACTGGTGGGGAAATGTCTCCTCTCTGAAGCCCAGATGCTCTCCAGGCTCCAAGCATGGGTACAAGGACATCTCAACCTCCCAGGGGTGCAGAGCTGTGCTGCAGGCACTACACATCCATCATCCATCACACAGCAGAGAGCAGCCCAACCACCTTCTGTTGAGCTCCACTGCACAGCTGGAGGGCTTTGAGTTGGCTTAGTGCTGGTTGATGGAGCCCTCCCCCAAGCTGTGCTGCACATCACCAGGCAGCAGAAAGGAAAGAGAAGGGGAGAGGAATGGTTTTCAAATCTAATCAGGAAGAGCAACCCCAAAAGGAGAAGTACCCAGCTAAAAGTGTACCAAGGTTTGGCTCAGGTCCTACCATACCCTGTGGGTCAATAAGGGAAGCAAGACTTGGTCTCAGCTCTGCTCTTCAGCTACTCCATGAGGTGGAAATGGGTTTCTGAGGGTCAGCACACAGAGGTCATAGACAACAGGTGACACCTTGGGGAGGAATCCCCTCTTCCAGGTTCAGATTGGTGCCTTGGAGCATCATCCTCTGCAGGAGGATGGCTGCAAATCCTGATGGAGCAAGTAAAGGCCTGGATGCTTCTCACCAGCTGGTGTCTTTCACCAGAGATCATCCTTTCTCCCTCACCTGTCCCAGTTTTCAGCCCTTCAAAGACAGGCTTTGCTTCTCTAGAAGTTTCATGCCCTTTTCAGCAGAGTAAAAAAGGGTTTTTTTTTAATCCACCTCAGTGCATTAGATGTTTTAGGAGCCAGGTGCACCTGTGCAAGCTGGCACAGGACCTGCCCCATCCTCAGCTGTCTACAGGGATACAAAAGGCTCTTGGAGAAACTTTCTCAGGAGGAAGGAAATTATTCACTTCTGGCACCAGGCAGCAAGTACACAAATCTGCAAGAGGTGCATGGACCTTCCCTCAGGAGGCTCTGACTCTCCCTGTGCTGATCTCAGCAGTAAAATCAGAAGGTGACATCGGCTGAAAGGGACCTCCACATGCCACCTGCCACCCCAGTCCAGTCCTTCCTTGGGTCTGGTTGCTCAGTACCTGATCCTTCACAGTGAAGACAGAATTGAGGTTTGGGTGGGAAAGGACCTCCAAAGCTCATCTATTCCAGCCCCACAGCAGTCAGCAGGGACATCTGCTCACAGCCCCAAACAGCCTCACCTGGAATGCTTCCAGGGATGGGGCAGCTCCCACCCCGCTGGGCAACCTGGGACAGGCTCTCACCACCCTCGGCATAAAAAAATTCCTCCTTCTCTCCAGTCTGAACCTCTCTCTTTCAGTTCAAACCATCACCCCTTGTGCTATCACAACAGGTCCTCCTCAAATGTCAGTCCCCAGCTTTCTGATCAGCCTCTTTAAACACTGAGAGGCCACCAGAAGGTCTCCCTGGAGCCTTCTCTTCTCCAGGCCGTACACCCCCAACTCTGCCAGCCTGGCCTCACAGCAGAGCCCTTCCAGCCCTGCCAGCATTGCTGTGGCCTCCTCTGGCCCTGCTCCAACAGGTCTGTGCTGAGGACTCCAGAGCTGGTCCCTGTAGAGCACAGCAGAGGGGCAGAACTCCCTCCCTGTCTCTGCTGCCCACGCTGTTGGGGATCAGCCCAGGACACAGCCGGCTCTGGGCTGGCAGTGCCGGGTGCCAGATCCTGCCCATCTTTGCACCTCCCCAGCACCCATAAATCCTTCTCCACAGGGCTACTCTCCAGCCCTTCACCCCCCAGCCTGGACTGTCAGGGCAGTCCTCAGCAGGAAGCGCCCCCCCTGCCCCCTGCAGTTGGCAGCCTCCGCCAGCAGAGCTCAGTGCTGCTCCGCGCTGCGCTGCTCTGCGCCTCCGCTCCCAGCCTCCCCCAGCGCCTGGCACCCATCGAGCTGCCAACGACCAGCCGACCTCCAGTGAGAGGCTCTCTGCCCACCCTCACCCCAGGGTGGGGATTCAACCACCTGTGCCAGTGTTTGAGAAGCCTTTCAGGGATGAAGCTTCTAATATCCAACCTAAGTCTCTGCTGGGGCAACCTGAGGCCATTGCCTCTCATCCTGTGGCTTGTTCCTTGGGAGAAAAGAGGCCAACACTGACCTGGCTCCAGCCTGCTTTCAGAGAGCTGTGGAGATCCAGAAGGTCTCTTCTTCTCCAGATTACACATCCCCAGCGCCCTCAGCTCCTCCTCCCCAGCCCTGTTCTCCAGACCCTTTGCCAATTTTGCTGCCTGTTTGGACAGGCTCCAGTGCCTGAATGCCCTCCTTTGAGCCAGGCATGCTGCAGCTCCCTCCATCCTCATCCTCCTGCTGATGCTCTCCTTAATTTTACACCACTTTAGGCAGGGCTGCAGCATCCCAAGCAGACTTTCCTGCAACTCCAGCTGATAAAGCCACACAGAAATGCCCCCCAGGAACATACAGAAGGTTCTGGGAGCTTATATAGATGCTGCCTCCTGCAGCAGGTGAACACTCTAATGAGGAGACAAATAAAAGGACAGAGTCACTAATGAGAAAATAATTAGGCTGGAGAGGACAGGTCACCTTATTGTGGCCTTTCAGTAGCTTAAGGGGGCCTACAAGAAAGCTGGGGAGGGACTTTTTAGGCTACCAGGCAGTGATAGGAGTGGAGGGAATGGAACAAAGCTGGAAATGGGGAGATTCAGACTGGATGTGAGGAAGAAGTTCTTCAGCATGAGAGTGGTGAGAGCCTGGAAGGGGTTGCCCAGGGAGGTGGTGGAAGCCTCATCCCTGCAGGTGCTTAAAGCCAGGTTGGATTAGGCTCTGATCTAGTGTGAGGTGTCCCTGCCCATGGCAGGGGGGTTGGAGCTGGATGATCCTTGAGGTCCCTTCCCACCCTGACTGATTCAATGATTCTGTGTAGCACCTTCTAAATGTCTCCCAAAGCAGCACTGTGGTCTCCAGCAGAGCAGGGAAGCTCTGCCAGCTCCAGCAGCAAACCTGTGCAGGGGCTCTGATAAAAGGAGTCACTGTTGCTCTGCATTCATAAGCAGCTTATTGTTATGGAGGGGGAGAAAGTTCCAAGTGAATAAATGGGAGTGAGTTGAGGGTTTGAATAGAGAGCAGCAACATGCTGGTGCTGTGCCTGCAGAGCCTCTGATGCTCCAGGACCACCTGAATGTGTCTTATAAAGGCTTCTGCTACAAAGAGCAGGCAGGAGCTGAGCTGGCCAAAAGCAGCTGAAGAGAAGAATCTGCTTTTAAAACCATCTTTGACTGTGCAGGAGGAAACAATGAGAATCAAGACTGGGCTATAACCTTTGGTGTCCTCCTGGAGAAGGAAGCTGGCAAAAGGATTGGTGCTTGCTTGTGTGCTGCTAGGAGCTTTGTGGTGATTCCCTCTCCCTCCCCCATTTCAGAAAGTTCTGCCTAAATATCTGTTTGCAAACTAAAGGCATGGAAAAAAAATCCTGGAGGGCAGAACTTCAACACTCAAACCTCAACTAGATAGAAGGTTTCTGTTGAGGGTGGTCAGGTACTCTGCCAGGTTGCCAGGATACATGGTAAAAGCAACCATGCCTCGAACCACTCCAGGTCATGTTGGACCTGACCAACCTGCTCTAGTTACAGATGTCCCTGCTGACTGCAGAGGGGTTGGACTGCATGACCTTTAAAAGTCCCTCCCTGCCCCTGCTGCCCACACTGCCAGGGATCAGCCCAGGACACAGCTGGCTCTGGGCTGGCAGCGCTGGGTGCCAGCTCATATCCAGCTTTGCACCTCCCCAGCACCCATAAATCCTTCTCCACAGGGCTGCTCTCCACCCCTTCATTCCCAGTCTGAACTGACACTGGGCATTGCCCTGACCCAGGTGCAGGACCTTGCACTTGTCCTTGTTGAACCTCATGCAGACCTACTTCTCTTGCCTGCCCAGGTCTTGATGGATCGTCTCCCTCAGGTGTGCCAGTTGCACCAACCAGTTTGGTATCACCTGCAGACATGCTGAGGGTGCCTCAGCCCCACTTTCTGCATCATTAAACAGATATTAAATAGCACTGCTCTGTCTGCTCCCCTGACAAGGTATAGAATCATAGAATGGGAAGGTTGGAAGGGACCTCAAAGCTCAGCCAGTTCCAACCCCCTGCCACAGGCAGGGACACCTCCCACTAGCACAGGTCACTCAAGGTCTCCTCCAACCTGGCCTTCAACACCTCCAGGGAGGGAGCAGCCACAACCTCCCTGGGCAACCTGTGCCAGTGTCTCACCACCCTCACTGCAAACAACTTCCTCCCTAACATCCAGTCTAAATCTCCCCTCTGCCAGTTCAAACCCATTGCCTCTTGTCCTGTCATCACCAGACCTTGTCAATAGTCCCTCCCCAGCCTTCCTGTAGCCCCCTTCAGATACTGGAGGGCTACTCTAAGGCCTTCTTGAAGCCTTCTCTTCTCCAGGCTGCAGAGCCCCAACTCTCTCAGCCTGTGCTCATAGCAGAGCTGCTGCAGCCCTCTCAGCATCTTTGTGGCCTCCTCTGGACTGGCTCCAACAGTTCCATGGCCTTCCTGTGCTGGGGGCTCCAGGACTGCACACATCAAAACACCAGCCCTGTGCTGACCTGCCAAGGATGGTGGGACTCTGGGTGACTTGCAGTGGCAGCCCTCATCTCCACTAGAACAGATGTGAGATAACTGCTAAGGTACCACCTCCTCCTGAAAACAAGAGAGGGAAAATCAAACCAGAAAACAAACCCTCTCCCCACACCCCCCCCCAAAAAAAAAAAAAAGTGATATAAATTATGTTTATTGTAAAGACTACATTGCTCCAGCAATAGCTTGGAGCTAGGAGACTGAGAGGTGACTTCATCAATGGTTATAAATATGTGCAAGGTGAGTGCCAGGAGGCTGGAGCCAGGCTCTGCTGGGTGATGCCCAATGACAGCACAAGGGGCACTGGGTGGAAGCTGAGGCAGAGGAAGCTTCATTTAAACATGAGGAGGAATTGGTTTTGCTGTGAGGGTGGCAGAACACTGGAACAGGCTGCCCAGGGGGGTTGTGGAGTCTCCCTCTCTGGAGATACTCAAGACCTGCATGGATGTGCTCCAGTCTAGGTGATCCTGCTGCGGCAGGGGGGTTGGACTGGATGAGCTTTGGAGGTCCCTTCCAGCCCCTGACATTCTATGATAAGCTGGATGTCAGTGAGAGGAAGGACTCTGGGGCATCTGCCATCTCAGAAACCCCTCTAGTGCATGGAGAAACATATGAAAGACCCCATTGCTTGCCTGGCACTGCCCAGAGAGGTCTGTTCCAGGAACACAGCTTGGGATGGGCACAGATCTGGCTTCTCTGTTCTGGGATGAGAAGCAGAGGGGCAGGAACCATAATCCTGGGATTACTCAGAAGGATAAATCCTTGAGGGTGATCCCAGAGGCTGCACTCCCTCCTCAGGGACTGTCCTCCAAGCCCACACGCTGAAGACAGACTTCCATGGCCAGCTTCCATCAAGTAAGGAGAAACTGAGACCAGCTTCTTCTCCAAAGAGATGCCCAGCTCTTCTGGCAGCAGAAAGGCTCCCAGGTCACAGTGGTCTGCCACCACCAGAAGCCTTACAGAGCTCAAATGATGTTTCAGCTCCCCTGTCTGCACCCTTTGTGCTATCTCAACAAGCTTCTGCCCAGGGTGACCAAGTCCATAGCCAACTCCACCATCCCTCCCTCTTCAGGTGGGACATGCCCTGCTGCTCCCACCCATGTCTCCCAGCAGAGCTTCCCTGGGCACAATGGAGACAATAAGGATGACCACAATGAAGATGGTGGTCTCTCACGCATGGAGAGCTGGCAGGTTCTGGCCAGAGCTGCACAATTCTCCAGCAGTGCCAACACCTTGAGATGTCCAAGCAGCTGCAAGGGGTGGTGGATACACTCTCATCACCCCTGCTGCCTCTGCCAGGCCACCTCTCTCCCACCTTCACTGGGCGACCAGGCACTGAAACACCAGCATGGGCACAGGTGCTGCCTCCTCCTCCTCTGGCTCTTTGCCCCCATGGGCCGAGCCCACTGCCAGGGCTGGCAGGAGGCAGGACACAGTTTCAGCCATACAAAGAGCATAATGAGGACACCCTGAGTGTGGAAACATCTTCAATGCGGAAAGCACCTCCAGGTGATGTAACTCCCAGCTCCTGCCAAGGGGCTGAGCATACGCCCAGAGCTCCCCAGCTGGGGCAAGGACCAAGGCAGCTCTCCTGGGCACTCCCAGCTGGCATGGGACAGGTAAAACCAGGGCGAGAAAAACCAGAAGAGACACAAACGCCATCCTGCGTGGGCTGGCCCAGCCCCAGAGCCTGGGCTGGAGACCCAGCTCTGGCTTGAGGGCAGTGGGCTGGGCTCCTGGGGGCCGACGGCGGTCACTGCAGTGGCACAGCCTCCTGTGAGAGCCTGCCTGGCAAGAGACACAACCCAGGGAGCTGGCAGCTCCACGCGTGGGAAGTGGTGAGTCTCCAGCTAAGCTCACATCCCAGTCACTGTACATCCCCAGGGGGACAGGGACCCCGAGTCCTGCCCAGGAATCCCCCAGCCTTGTCACAGGTAGGTGATCTCGATGACATTGGGCTCAGCACTCCTGCAGGGCAGGTGATGCTTGCAGGCGCACTGGCAGCTCACGCCAGCCCCGTCCATGCCCCCCGGCTCCAGCTGGTAGGGCTGGGCTGGCAGCTTCCTCTGGCAGCCCAGCTGCTTCCAGTGGGTGAGGTGCACCCCAGCGTCCAGGTCCTGCGGCATGGGCTCGTGGTAGAGGCTGATCTGGACGGTGCGCAGCTGGGGGCCGTAGTGCACCAGGATGATGATGAAGATGGCCAAGAGGACGAAGATGACGACGATCACGGAGATGGTAGGCAGGGCATCGGATTTCTTTGGCATGCTCCTGACAATGGAGATGGGAGTGAAGGCAGCTGCCTCCTGGGGCTGTCTCAGCTGGCTGCTGGGCAGGGAGGTGTTCATGGCTGAGCAGGCTGACCTAGGACAGAGAAATGTGGAGTGGCAAGGGGTGAGCAGCAAGCACAGGCCCTCTGGCGTCCTTCTCTCCTGCCCTCATGCCAGCAGTTCCTGCCCGCATGAATCACAGAATGTCAGGGGCTGGAAGGGGCCTCCAAAGCTCATCCAGCCCAACCCCCTACCAGAGCAGGATCTCCTATACCAGACTACACAAGGACATGTAGAATCATAGAATCACAGGATGCCAGGGGCTGGAAGGGACCTCCAAAGCTCATCCAGCCCAACCCCCTGCCAGAGCAGGATCTCCTATACCAGACTACACAAGGACATGTAGAATCATAGAATCACAGGATGCCAGGGGCTGGAAGGGACCTCCAAAGCTCATCCAGCCCAACCCCCCTGCCAGAGCAGGGTCACCCAGAGCAGATCACACAGGAACACATCCAGGTAGGTCTTGAATATCTCCAGAGAGGGAGACTCCACAATGCCCCTGGGCAGTCTGTTCCAGTGCTCTGTCACCCTCAGAGGGAAGATAATTCCTCCTCATGAAGAAAAGGACTCTCCTGCAAGTTCTTCCTCCCTCGGGCTTGTGAGACAGGATAAATTTTAGTAGGGATAGGTGGAGCTGTAGGGATGGTGCCCTGGACACTGTCAGCCAGGGAGGTGATGCCCTGTGCCCCCTTGTCCTGGACACTTTCAGTGTGGGGGTCTTCCTCCCTGCTGCAGCCAGTGATGGGAACAGAGAGCCCTCCACCCCTCCTTCTCCACCCCCAGCCCCACAGTGCTAATCAAAACCCCACGAGGACCTCCCTGGGAGACCAAACTCCACCGAAACACACCAGGCGGCGACGCTTGTGGCAGCCACAAACACCCACGGAAGCCGGCACGGGTGGGAGCAGTAGAGGGGAGAGAAGGGGAGGGAAAGCCGCTCAGGGTTACCTCGATGTCCCTGCCGTGTGGGAACCATCATCTCCAGAGGCCAGGCCGCGAAATTGTCAGCAGGACCAGCAGAAAAAGCCTGCGGGATGGTTGTGCAGCGGAGGCGCAGGCAGAGCCACCTCGGCGGCTGCCACGTCAGGGCTGCCCCCGGGACTCTGCGGGGCAGAGGAGGAAGCTCCTGCCCAGCCCCTGAGCGGCGGAGGTGCTCCTTACCTAGCCGCTGCCACATCATCGCCGCCGCCCCCTCCCTCGCTGCCACACACCCTGGCTGGAAAAAACCCTCCTCTGGCCCGGGGACAAGCAGGCTTTTGTTCGGGCAGAAGGCATCCAGCTCCCGCGGGCTGTGCACCGACAACCCCTGCCCGGGGAGCCCTCGCCCGCCACCAGCCCGGGGCTCGACCGTGCCGTGGTGAAGAGCTGGCTCTAAGACTCACAGACTCATCGAGGCTGGAAAAGACCTCTGAGCTCATCAAGTCCAGCCTGTGACCTAACACCACCGCATCAGCTAGACCATGCCACCAAGTGCCACAGACAATCTGTCCTTAAAGACCTCCAGGGATGGTGACTCCACCACCTCCCTGGGCAGTCCATCCCAGTGCCTAAGCATCTTTCCCTGAGGAAGTGCTTCCTAACATCCAACCTAACCCTCCCCTGGCACAGTTTCAGACCATGCCCTCTTGTCCTGTCACAAGTTGCCTGGGAGCAGAGCCTGACCCCCACCTGACTACAGTTTCCTTTTAGGTAGTTGTAGAGTGCTAAGGTCCCCTCTAAGTCTCCTCCTCTCCAGGCTGCACACCCCCAGCTCCCTCAGCCTCTCCTCATCACCCTTCCCCTCCAGCCCCCTCCCCAGTCTCCTTGCTCTCCTCTGGACCAGCTCCAGCCCCTCAGTCTTGCAGTGAGGGCCCAGAGCTGCACACAGTGCTTGAGGTGAGTCCCCCCCAGTGCCAGCACAGGGCAGAACCTGGTGCTGCTGGCCACACTGCTCCTGGTACAGCCCAAGATGCCATTGCCCTTTCGTGCCAGCTGGGCACACTGCTGGCTCACGTTCAGCCATCTGTCACCCATCACTGCCAGGTTGCTCTAAAGAAGTCACCCTCCTGCACACGAGGGCTTTGCACAGCCCAGCAGTGTGCCCATTAAACACTCTGGGCAGGAGGAACCCTCACCCCAAGAGGTGATGCAGCCCAAGGTGCATTTTCCCTGCTGGGGAGGTCCCACCTCAGTGTGAGGACCATTCTGCTGTGGGCAGCAGCACTGTGAGTCCACTGTGAAGCTCTGGACCATGGGAGCCACTCAGGCTGACAGGCAGGGGCCAGTGCCAGCTCAGTGCTCTCACATCTCTCCCCTCACACAGCAGACATGGAACAAGGCTGCAGAGCTGCCCTAGAGTCCAGCAACTTCACCCTCACACGCAGGCAGGTGCCATTCCCTGGTCCAGGGGTGCTGCGTGGTCACATCTGCTGTCACCCAGCACGACCCTGAGCACACCTCAGAGCAGACAAGATGGATCCCCTGGAGTTTTAGCCATCACAAAACACCTCTCTCTCCCCATCTTTCCACTCCCAAGCTCTTACCTGGAGACTCTCAGCAGACAAACTGGGCTGAATATTTGGGCTCCTTCTTCCCTGCACATGGGGAGGACTGGGTGGGAACTGCCTCTTCCCCCACCCAGCCGAGCATCCAGAAGAGATTTGGCAGCACGTTGGAGCTTCTGGGAATTTGCACTCATCTCAGGATTCAGTAAAACCTTAATCTATAACATAATCTCTGAGCATCACATCTGTGCAAGAGAGAAAACCGATGAGGGAGGCTGCTGGCAGAGGGTTTGATAAAGCAAAGGCTGCTGCAGGATGCCTCATGGCTGCCTGTGGCCTTTTGTATGGGTTTGAAGAGATCCACACAAAAACAAGGAGCTGCACAGTGCATGGGAGACCTCTCCCTCACTTCCTGCCCACACCTCCCAGCCATGCAGAGCAAGCAGCAGCAGGCACCCCCTCGATGCACTCAGTGCACTGAAGGAGCAGCTCTGTTGCCCTCTTTCCATGGGGGGTGGGAGGGGGTTGGATGCAGCTCCCCAAGCCAGGAGACACAGCCCTGTGGATTTGCATCCTGAGCAACTGCAAGGGCCCTCTGAGATTGGTGGACACCGGAGTCTTTCCCATGTGGGGACACTAAGACCTTTCTCCCCCTCAAGGACCCACCTGTTCACAACCAGCATGGGGCAACTCAACACCTCTGAAGTGCAAACTGTGCCAGGGGACAGACAGACAGCCCATGCCAGGGGACAAACGGACAGACAGACAGGACATGCACAGACAGGTGCATCACAAGGTCAGGGCCAACAAACCAATGTCCTGACCCCCTTGGGCTGGATGGGGAGCAGAACTAGCCTCATTTTTACCAGCTCTTCACCTTGTCAAGGAGCTGGGGTTAAGGTAAGCCAAATCCTGCCACACACTGCATGTCCTGCAGGGGAGGAAGCTGCTGCTACCTGAAAACCTACATCCCAAACCCAGCATCTCCCATGGCAGCATGTCCTGGTGCTCAGGCCTGTTGCAGCTGCCTGGAAGGCTACTCTAAGGTCTCCTGGAAGCCTTCTCTTCTCCAGGCTGCACAGCCCCAACTCTCTCAGCCTGTCCTCACAGCAGAGCTGCTGCAGCCCTCTCAGCATCTTGGTGGCCTCCTCTGCACTGCCTCCAACACTTCCATGGCCTTCCTGTGCTGAGGGCTCCAGAACTGCACACAGGACTGCAGGTGAGGTCTGAGGAGAGCAGAGCCAAGGGGCACAATGCCCTCCCTTGCCCTGCTGCCCACACTGCTCTTGCTGCAGCCCAGCACACAGTTGCTGTCTGGGCTGCACTCACACTGCAGCCTCAGCTTGAGCTTTTCCTCACCCCACACCCCCAGGGCCTGTTCCTCAGGGCTGCTCTCAGCCATTCCCCACCCTGCCTGGAGCTGTGCTTGGCATTGTGCCTACCTAGACCCAGGAAGGCTCAGTGCACCCTGCAGCCCTCATGGCTGACCAAGAGCAGGTTGGACCTGGGGGACACATCCTCCCCACAAACCAAGCACCTCCCAAAACAGTCCAGCACCACGAGAGAAGCTCCCGAGGCCCGGCACAGGGCAGGTCCCTGGCTGTGAGAGCCGAATCCCCCCGGCGCGCCGATGGCGAGGTTTCCTTTGCCGCCGGTAAGCGATGCCTCACATCCTCCCCGACCATAATGGGCTTCAAAACACAATTCCCCTGTGGATTCAGCCCGTTTCCTTCTATTCTTTAACAGGAAGCTCTGCGAGAGTCAGCCCAGGCAGGCAAACCGCTCCTCACCCTCTGCTCCCTCCCGGGATGGACAGAGCCTCGGCAGGGCTGCAGAGCCACAAGCCACCGAGACGATGCTGGCTCCAATCATCCATCCGCTCCTCTGGCTGCTCTGCTGCACGTTGCTCCGAGGTAAGGTGTCCTGCTCACACGGTGGGGAGGGGGGAACGTGCTGGGCAGGGGGATGTGGGGAGCCTGGCTTCGTGGGGAGCACCAAAGGGAACCAGCCAGAGGGTCGAATGCGTGGTTGGTGCCATCAGAAAGCTGAGCCCTTACATTCCGGGGTGGTGGTTGGGAAAAACGTGGCCCTACCAGGTTGAAAGGGTTTGTTTGACAGTGCTGGAATAAGAGGACTTGTTTCCTGGTTAACCAAAGGTGTGTTTCTGCTGAGGGTTTGATCAGGAGGAGTTCTGTAGAATCACAGAATCATAAAATTGTCAGGGTTGGAAGGGACCTCCAGGATCATCCAGCTCCAAGCTCCCTGCCATGGGCAGGGACACCTCACACTAGATCAGGTTGCCCAGAGCCACATCCAGCCCAGCCTTAAAAAATTCCAGGGTAGTAGGTGGCTGTTGTAAAGCATAAAGGCAGGACATTTAAATGTGCAGGATGTTATTTTCCTCAGAGATATTTTTCCCTTGGCTGATTTTAATTTCCCCTCTCACTGGTACGAATGCAAAGACCATGAGCAAGACTCATGCAGAGTCATCCCTGCAGGAAAAATTCTGCTCCTCTCTGAGAAGCTTTAGCTCCTCTTCCCCACTCAGGTCATGGTGTGGGATGAAAGAAGCCCTTTCCTGCTCTGAAGGGTGACAGGTTGTCTTTTCCTGCACCATCAGGCATCTCTTGTGCTGTTGACAGCTGGAGCAGCTGGGAGCTGAGACACAAAGGAACAGAGACTGCTGCTTCTAATAGCCAAGCCCCTAAAAATAAGGCCTCTCCAAGCCAAAGCTTCAGCATTACAGCAGAGAGGCTGCCTCTGGGTTGCAGCCACCATGCTGGTAATAATGGGGTCTTTGACAGGCAGGGAAGAGAAAAAGCAGCTGAGACAGTGGCTGTGTAGTTGTGAGAAGTGAGGGCACGTGGATTGGGAAATTTCTCCCTTCATTAGGGGCCACACTGCTGCTTTCAGCAGAGGAGTGAACTGTGCCTGGTACCAAAGGGTTCTGAGGGCCTTGGGCCATACTGTGCCTCTCCTCAGCACCTGCCCAGGATGCTCTTTTCTCTCATCAAACCATTTGGTGTGGTTTGCATGGGACAGGAATGGCACAGAAGTCGCCAGGCTGCTTCTCAGGCTCAGCTGCATCATGCGAAGATCCAGCCCCTGCCTAGTGTGGAGTCAGATAGTCACCTCTCAGCTGGACCCAGCTGCTGTAGCTTCAAGTGGAATGGAGGTCACCCTCTGTCCTTTGCTCCTGAGAGCATCACCTTGTCCTCTGCAGTCTGCTTAAAGCCACAAGGCAGGGACTGATCTCCATACCTGTGTGGCCAGCAGCTAGAGGCAGACCCCAGCAGAGCTGTCGGAGAAGGGAGATGCGGACACCAGATGGTTCGCCAACAAGCTCCTCCAACGACACCGGACATGCAGCAGGTCCCTGCCCTTCCACATCGGCTGTGTCCTCATGCAGCGATCCCAAACGTGTCATTGCTGTCCTTTCTGAGTCTCCCGAAGGACTTCCTTGCTCAGGTTTATCAGTCACAGCCTTTTGCAATGCCACTTGAAAGGGTGCAAGAGCGGCTAACACCTGATTCTGTGAGACCTTTGCCTGTTCTTGTAAACCTATCCCTCTTTGCTTAATGGCGTCTACCAAGAATGCCTGTGATCCTACTATGTAATCCAACATCTGTTTCACTGGCTCACTAGTCACTCCAAACTGGCTAACAGTGGATCGTAGCTGTGATAACAACTTCCAGTCCAAAGCAGTT
>VWZE01001191.1:307618-322016 GCA_013396675.1 Eubucco bourcierii | reverse complement strand
GTGCTCCACAACCTCCCTGGAGGTGTTCAAGGCCAGGTTGGAGGAGGCCTTGAGTGACCTGTGCTAGTGGGAGGTGTCCCTGCCTATGGCAGGGGGTTGGAACTGGCTGATCCTTGAGGTCCCTTCCAACCTTCCCATTCTATGATTCTAAGCCATTCTAAGACTACCAGGACTCCACTCTCCTCTCCAGCATGCCCATTAGTTCTTTTGGTTATTAGGTGACCTTCAATGACTGGACTCACCTTCTGTGTTTCTCTTTGCAGGTCAAGAGCCCAGGAGAAGTGAGAGTACAACAACATCAGCAACTCAGGCTGCTTCCTCCCTTCTCTCACAGAGAGGTGACTGCTGACAGATATTTTACAGCCCTGCTCACAGCCAACAGCAAGGTCACCACACTGCTGTCTTCAAGGCAGCATGGTGAGTGGCCAACAAGCACCTGAGGGCTGTTGGCCATCTCATTTAGCTCTTGAACATCCTGTAAAGCTCCACAGAAGCAGAACTTTGGGACTAGTGGAGCCTGGGAACAGTGGCTGTGCACCACAGCAGGGAAGGTGTCACTATGGTAAAAAGGAGGGGGATGGGAAAAGCTGCCCCCTCAAAGACTCTGCCAGGTCAGTCCTTCACCTGCCAGGCTCAGCTCCCTCACTAGGGCCCCAGCAGAAAGCCCTGGGGGTGCTCTCAGGCTGTCCATGAAAGGGGTCACATCAAGGCAATCTGATTCACAGAATGACAGAAACAAAGCCCCTCAGGATCACCAAGTCCAACCTATATCCCTACTCTACAAGATCCACCTTAAACCATATCCCTAAGCACCACATCCAAACTACCCTTAAACACACCTAGGACTGGTGACTCAACCACCTCCCTGGGCAGCTCATTCCAGTGCTCATTACCACACAGGTCTTGGTCACCTTTCTGTTTACCCAGGATCCAACGTTATTCTCTTCAATGAAGTGCAAGTTACATCCTCCAGCACTGCTTGGAAAGCTGCTCCCAACCCTTTTTCACAAACCTGCTTTTTTCCCCCTCTTGCAGGCACCTCAGCAGCAGCTACTCCACCAGCACAGCCCTCTGGCTACTTGCCTGTGCCTACCCCAACAGACGACAAATCACCGCTGACAATGGCAGCTTTTGGTAAGGTCCTGGGCAGCCTGGGCAGAGGGGAGGGTGAGTTTTGCCAGAACCAGCCTCAAAGCTACTTCCCTGGAGATGGAGCCACACTCATCTCCTTCAGCATGCCTGATCCTGGAGTGTTCAGAGTGCAGGGAAAAGCCTTGAGAAAAAGACCTGTCAGCAGCAGGCAGTCAAGTAGCTGGCAAACAGAATCACAGAACTGTCTAGGCTGGAAAAGACCTTTGAGATCATCCAGTTCAACTGTGAACCCAGCACTGCCAAGCCCACCACTAAACCATGACCTTCAGCACCACATCTACCACATCTAGGGCTCTTACAATCCCTCCAGGGATGGTGAAACAACCACTGTCCTGGGCAGCCCATTCCAGGGCTTGACAAACCTTTCAGGGAAGAAATCATTCCTAATGTCTAGCCTGAACCTCCCCTGGAGCAACTTGAAGCCATTTCCTCTCATCCTATCACTTGTTACTTGGGGGATCAACCCTCACCTGACTCCAACCTCCTTTCAGGGAATTACAGAGAGCAATGAGGTCTCCTCTCAGTCTCCTTTTCTCCAGACTAAACAACCCCAGTTGCCTCAGCTGCTCCTCATAAGACCTCTTCTCCAGACTCAGTGTACAAGGGATAGATAATTTGGAATCCCATCATGGCTACACCTGAGCTTGAGATCTTGCTCCCAGCACCAATATTTGCCCCAGCTTCATGTAAAGACAAAACACAGGCACAAATCATCCCAAACTATGCCTTGGTTTCCCTGACAGGGTCTAGAATAAATGCACTGCATGCCTGGAAGCCCAAACAATGCTGTGTCCTGCAAACCTGTTGAAACTGCATTCCCACCCTGCTGTTCTGCCTTCCCTTGCACACTGCTTGGCAGGAAGCAGCCAAGTCATAGAATCACTTTGGTTGGAAAAAGACCTTTAAGATCATAGAATGGTTTGGGTTGGAAGGGACCTCCAAAGGTCATCCAGTCCAACCACCCTGCAGTCAACAGGGACATCTTCCACTAGATCAGGTTTCTTGTCCTTGTCAAGTCTAACCTTGAATATCTCCAGGGATGGGGCCCCAACCACCTCCCTGGGCAACCTGTTCCGGTGCTCTACCACCCCCATGGTGCAGAACTTGTTCCTAACATCCAGTCTAAATCTGCTTTGCTCTCATTTCAAACCCACTGTCCCCTGTCCTGTCACTGCAGGCCTTTGCAAACAGTCCTTCTGCAACCTTCTTGTAGCCCACTTCAGGTACTGGAAGGCTGCTATTGGGTCTGGGCCTAAGATCAAGTCCAACCACTACCTAACTCTACCAAGTCTTCCACATCCTTTAGAGTGTGGACAGATGAAGCAAGAGGTGGCACACCTTAACCTGGCAACAGATCTGCAAATAGGCATGGAGTAGACTTAACAGCCCCTGTCTGCCTTGGCCTGTGCTGTCCCTCTCCTCCATCAGGCTGAGCAAAGCCCCCAATCATCTATCACCCTGCAGGGCAAAGAGCTAATTCAGAAGCACTTTGAACAGTGAAGTGTCAACTCCCTGAGTACCCTTTGCTTAAATCCTCCACCAGAAGTGCTGCAGCAGTCCTAACAGGGCAGGATTCCCATGTGAGCAAGGGTTTGGTTGGTTGAGGCCTGATGTCAGGACCAAACCTGCACTTAGCCACTGGTTTAGCACAGATAATCCCAGTCACAGCCTTTCCCTTGTCTCTCCCTGTCCCAGTATACATTTATCTGACTTTATACACCTTTAGGGTAATATTTACTACCTGTAGTAGGGACCTGCTGACTCAAACCAACCCCCAGTGTGATTGGTTGATTTCTGCCTGCCTGGTACTGCCTCACCAATATTCATCAGTACTCACCAGAGGTCCTCTGAGGTTAAACTAGAAGAGGCTAAAGCCACTCACTCTAACGACCATTTACTTCTCTGCCTGTTGTGAACAAAAATCTTGGTTTCCTACCCAAGTTCAAAGCCTCTCTACTACCTCAGAAACCAAGGACAGGCAAAGTGTTCCATCAGTCACCAAGAGCTCTTTCCTCCACTCCCAGGTGTCATCAGCTTCATAGTCATCCTGATAGTGGTTGTGATCATCCTGGTCAGCGTGGTCAGCCTGAAGTTCAAGTGCCACCACTCAAAGGACTCAGAAGGTATTTGCCTGGGCTGCTCTGTCTTTACCCAATCAAAAAGCCATCAGTTTCCACCTGGATTGGGTAACTCCTAAAAGCTTAGGTGGTGGGGAGGTTTTAAAGCCAAACTGGAGCAGAGATTCATTGCCTCATGAAATGGTTTGGGTTGGAAGGAACCTTAAAGATCACCCAGTTCCAATCTCCCTGCCATAGGTAGGGACAACTACCAGATCAGGTTGCTCGAGGTCTCATCCAACTCAGGCTCTGAACACCTCCAAGGTTGGAACCTCCACGGCCTCTCTGGGATTCAGCAGTTAGGAATGCAGGGAGACTCCCTCTTCAGAGGCCTAGCCCGGATCCCTCAGCACAAGGGAACAGTCTCAGGTTTGCTGCAGTTCAACGTGCAGATTCCCAGAGGTGGGGCAGCTCTTCCAGCAAAACTCTGGGAGTCGGAGCCTCCCTCCTCTTCCCTCAGAATCCCATTTCCCACTAGAGGGCAAAGCTGCTCCACAGCGAGCCACTGCCACGGGACTAAGGGATGCCGGTGAGGAGGCAGCAGAACCTTCACTCCTGCCACTCTGTCACTTCGGTTGAAGGATTTCCTCTAATCGCCTCTCAACTATTCCCCGTGGTGCCTCTGATCTCACTTGGATTTCATTTATTGCCCTGAACGACGTAATTCTGAACACAGCTGACCTATTTTGTTGCTTGGCTCTGATGCTTTCTCCCCTGTACATCAACGAGTGCCTTTCTCCCTCCAGACAAACAGAAGCCAGGGAGCTCCATGGTATCAGAGAGGTAAGGAAGCTCACACTGTTCACCACCTTCTGGAAAACCTCTTTTATTCCAGAACTAATTTTAGCAAGGTAAAGAGGCTGCTTTGGTTATTTTTGAGTTGAAGGAAGGACTTCAAGACATCTTTGAGACAGGTGAAAAAAACCCAAAATCAGCTTTGCTAGAACCTCATCCTCTCTCTGCCTGGTGGAGTCAAAGGTAGAAGTAGGACAAAGGGCACTCCTGTCAAAACTGCACTGCTATCTGTGAGGACTCAGCATCTTCCAAAAGCAGTTGGATTGTCTTTCTTTGTCTAGATGAAGAACTGAAGTCTAAATTTGGGGTTCTGGATCTCAAAGTAGCCTCAGTGAGATGAGATCAGGGCCCCATAAATATCTTTCAGATGCATGTTACTATTATCTAGTAAGAGCAGAATAATCTCCCACCCTTTGGAAGTGAAGCACCAAGTGGAGATTCGCAGATGGGAATCACAGGTGGGAAGAGACCCTCAAAGATCATCCTGTCCAACCCCCCTGCAGTCAGCAGGGACACCTCCAACGAGATCAGGCTGCACAGGGACACAGCAAGTCTGATCTCGAGTGTCTCCAGGGCCTCAACCATATCCCTGGAGAACCTCTTCCAGTATCTCAACCCCTCACTGTGCAGAACTTCCTCCTGATGTCCAGCCTAAATTTTCCCTGCTTCAGCCTCAAACCACTGCCCCTTGTCCTACCACCACAGGCCCTTCTAAGCAGTCACTCCTCAGCCTCCTGTAGGTCCCCTTCAGACACTGAAATGCTGCTCTAAGGTTTCCCTGGAGCCTTCTCCTGTCCAGGCCAAACAGCCCAAATTGTTCCAGCCTGTCTTCATAGGAGAGGTGCTTCAGGGTGGCTCACCTGAACCCCAGGGCCTACCACTGCTACCCAAGAAGAGAGGCTGGATGTGGGGAAGCAGCAGGAAATGAGAACTGGGAGGGACAAAAAGATGTTGCTCCTACTCTTCCATCTGATAGTTTCCTACCAAAGTTACAAAGCCTGCTTTGGAAAGAGGCAAGGGACACAAGCAGTCAGGTCTCTGAGTATCTAGGTGCTAAGTTTGTATCAACATCAATGGTTTCCAAAGATCCTTAATGGCCATGACCTGAAGCCACCAAGGCAGGACATAGCAGAGCAGAGGACTGTGCCCCTGAAGCACCCTAATCCCCAAGGCCACTCAGTCCCCACTGGCACTAAACTGCATATCCCAGCCCTCAAGGCAGGGAGAAAGGGGAATTCCACCTTCCTGACACTTCCTGACACTCTCACTCCTGGGAGAGCAGGTGGCAATGCCCAATGTAAAAATATGCAGGGCTCCCTCTGTATGACAATTAAAGGTGCAGGACAGAGGCACACAGTCAGCTTCCCTTGTGTTCCAGTTCTGGTACGGGCTGCAGGGCTAAAGGCAACTCAGTCACCCAGAGCCAGATCCAAACTGCTCCTTGATTCTACCTACAAGAGGTGACACAGGTGACCACAGTGCTGTCAGGCACAGCAGCACCACATCCAAATTCATCTGAAGCTGCTGCTTGGCTCCCCAGAGAGCTCCAAAGCCATGTTCAGACAGAGGTTGGGGAATGGGACACCAAGGACAGGCCTGAAGCAGGACAGCAGCTCAAAGGGCAACGTGAGCCAAGCCTGGTCCCTTGTACCAGCCAGCCACAGCCTTGCCTGCTTGCCCCCAGCTGTGTGTGAAGAAAGGAGGAGTTAACACCATCTTCTCTTCTGGACAGCTGCTCAGCAGGCCCAAGCCAGAAGGATAACAGCATCACTCTGATCTCCATGAAGAACATCAACATGAACAACAGCATGAGCTACCCACCCTCAGAAAAGGTTTGCCTCTAAAGCTTTTCTTTCTGGAGAGCCAGCTGGGGCTTGTTTCTCCTGTTGGACAAGAACATGCCTCTGAGCCAGCTCTTCCCTCTCCTGCTCCTTCATAAAAGTAGTAAAACCCAGCTGCTACCCAGCTCCTAAAGGTACCAGTCTGGCTCCACTGTGCCAAATCAAGGTTTGGATTCCCATCTCAGGTTTTCCAGGTTCCCTGAAGCCAAAGTGTCTGCTATACCTCGTGGATATAGCTGCCATCACCTAGGGCCAGCCAGCAGAGCCACAGTGGTTTGTCTCAAGATCATAGATTCATAGAATTGTTCTGGTTACAAAAGACCTTTAAGATCATCAAATTCAACCATTCTCTACCCTCAGCACTGCATCTATTCCTCTTTTAAACACCTCCAGGGGCTGGGATTCAACCACTTCCCTGGGCAGCCCATCCCAGGGCTTGAGAACCCTTTCAGGGAAGAAGTTGATTCTAATGTCCCACCTAAACCTCCCCTGCTCCAACTTGAGGCCATTTTCTCATGTCCTCTCTCTTGTTCCCTTGGAGAAAAGACCAACACCCACCTAGCTCCACCCTCCTTTCAAGGAGCTGTAGAGAGCCAGAAGGTCTCCCCTCAGCCTCCTTTTCTCCAGGTTGGACACCACCAGTTCTTTCAGACACTCCTCACAAGATCTAGGTTCTAGACCCTTCCACAGCTTTGTTGCTCTTCTCTAGACCCCCTCCAGCCCCTCAGTGGAGTAAGGGTCCTAAAACTGAACCCAGGACTCAAGGTGTGGCCTCACCAGTGCTGAGTACAGGGGGACAATCCCTGCCCTAGCTCTGCTGGCCACACTATTGCTGATCCAGTCCAGGATGGTGGTGGGCACCTGGGCACAGAGTGGCTCATCTTCAGACAGTTGTCAACACCCCAAGGTCATTCTCTAACAGCAGCTTTTCAGCCACTCTGCTCCAATCTTGGAGCTTTGTATAGGGTGACCCAAGGGCAGGACATGGGATTTGGCCTTGTATGTCATACAGCTGGCCCTGGTCTATTGATCCAGCCTGTCCAGGTCCCTCCCTGAAGAGGTAAACAAGTTTGCCTTTGAGAAATCAAGGTCTCACCCTCTTAGTCAAGGCTCACCCACTCCTACTCCTCAGGACATTCCCACCTCAGGTCCACTCCACATGAGCATTTCCCATCACTTCCCACCCTTATGAGGCTGGGGTTGAGCTGGAGGGAAGACACTGCTTACCTCCTTTTGCCATGGCCATCAGGCTGCTGACACACCACATCTTCTTCTTTCTGCAGGTGCTATGAAGCCAAGGGCCCAGAGCTTGAAGCTGACACTTGCCAACCAGCAGTGACTTTGTAGGTTATCTTTTCCCTTGAGGAAAGATCAAAGGTGGACTTTCTCTATAAATTATGATGTCCTTTCTGATCAAAACATTTGCAGTAGCACCCCACACAGCTTCAACCACCTCCCTAGGCAGCCCATTTCAGGGCTTGAGAACCCTTTTAGTGAAGAATTTTCTTATAATGTCCACACAGCTTCCCTACCTGGGATCTAAATGGGCTTTCTCCAGTTACAGTCTGCCATGCTCAGTGGTTGGTATCTAACTGTAGTTTTGACAGCCCTTCAGACACTCAGTAGCATGAAGAAACATCTGCTTCACTGCTAAACTGCTGCCTTAATGGCCTTTATGGTCCATGCAGCCAGTCATGGGCTCATTAATCAAGTCAGCCCCATGCATGGTCTGAAGCTGGAGGCCTAATGGGACACAAATGACCAAGTGCTAAGTCAGATCCCAGCACAACTGCTCCAAGCCCCTTATCCTTGCTGCCCTCATGGTCCCTGCAGTGATGGGGATGATCCCAGACACCTACCTCACAGGGTTGTTGTGAGGCTATGCTAACTGATGTCTGTAAAGCATTTGGGGAGGCAGGGATTAAAGGTGCTGCTGAAATGCAAAGTGCCCTCTGAACCTGGTTGATTCTATGTTTTTAATTACAAAAACAAAACAAAAAAAAAAAAAAGAAAACCTGATTATGGAGAACTTGGCTTCAGGCAGGCAGATGGCAGCTTGGCAGCTCCTCACAGCTCCAATGTGCTCAGCAAAGACTCGTCTGGAGTGTGAAGCACAAGGTCTGTGCATGGGCAGGGTCTGATCTCAGTGCAGAATGGAGTGGCCACAAGAAAAATGTTCAGCTTCATGGTCTGAAGTCTGGTAGCCCAAGTTTGCTGCGAGAGCTTCCATCTTCTGCACCACCACTTTGTCAAGAGCTCCCAGAAGGGCAGCTCCCACCACTACCTTCTGCACCAAAAGCACCCAAGAGCTCCCAGAAGTGCAGCTTCCACCACCATCTTCTGCACCAAAAGCACCCCAAGAGCTCCCAGAAGTGCAGCTCCCACCACCATCTTCTGCACCAAAAGCACCCCAAGAGCTCCCAGAAGTGCAGCTCCCACCACCATCTTCAGCACCAAAAGCACCCAAGAGCTCCCAGAAGTGCAGCTCCCACCACCATCTTCTGCACCAAAAGCACCCCAAGAGCTCCCAGAAGTGCAGCTCCCACCACCATCTTCAGCACCAAAAGCACCCCAAGAACTCCCAGAAATGCAGCATCCCCTTGCAGGGACCAGCCAGAGCAGCCACCTTACTGCAGCACCAAGAATCACTGGTGGCACCCCCCACTCACCACAAGAACAAGGACAATCCTCCCTGTTAGGCTGCACAGTGCCTCAGCTCACGTTTGGAGGCAGCTGCTTCACAACCTGAGCTGGCTCACACCCAGCTCCTGGTCACTTTTATCCCCTGCAGCAAAACACATCCCCATAAGCCGAGTGGCTGAGGATGATGGAGATGTCAACATGCAGGCTCCACATGATGCTAAGAGATCTTGGCTAGTTCTGGAGGTCACAGCTGCCCAATTCAGCAGCATAAGGTAATAAAGCATCAACTCTGCACCTTCCTTTGCCTTTGCCCATCTTCACCACCACTCCTGCCTACAAGTTTCACCAGCTCCACAGGCAGCAGGTCTCCAGAGAATCTCATCTACCCAGCAGCAGCCTTCTCCTAACAACATCTGTCACAGTTCACCCTGGAGGTGAACTGTGAAGACCTAGCCAAGCACTCAAAATAGTTGCCACCACACTTTGATCATAGAATACTTCTGGTTGCAAAAGCCCTCTAAGGTCAACCAGTTCAAACATCAGCCCAATCCCACCATAGCCATTAAACCATGGCCCCATGGCCACACATTTCTTGAGCACCTCCAGGGATGGGGACTTCACCAACCCCCTGGGCAGCCTGTGCCAATTCCTTGCACCAAAGAAATCTTTACTAATCTCCAACCTAAACCTCTCCTGGCACAATTTCAGACCATTCCCTCTCATCCTATCACCGGATACCGGAGAGAGGAGACCAACCCACACTGCACTCCTACTTCCTTTCAGAGAGTTCTAGAGAGCAATGAGGTCTGCCCTCAGCCTCCTCTTCTCCACATTAACCCCACCCAGTTCCCTCAGCTGCTCCTCCCCAGCCCTGTTCTCCAGACCCTTCCCCAGATTCATTGCCCTTATCTGGGACTACTTCCAGCCCCTCAATGTCCTTCTTGGAGTGAAGGGCCCAAAACTGAACTCAGGATTCTAGGTGTGGCCTCAGTAGTGCCCAATACAGGGGGACAATCACTACCTTGGTCCTGCTGGCCACACTATTGTGGATCCAAACCAGGATGCTGGATGAGGCCTTGAGTGAGCTGTTCTAGTGGGAGGTGTCCCTGCCTATGGCAGGGGGTTGGAACTAGATGATCCTTGAGGTCCCTTCCAACCTTACCATTCTATGATTCTATGCTGGTGACCTTTCTGGCCACCTGGGCACACACTGGCTCATGTTCAGATGCTGTCAGCCAACAACCCCAGGTCCTTTACCACCAGGCACTTCCCAGCCAGTGTGCCTCAAGCCTGCAGTAATCACGGGGTTGGTGTGCCCCAAGTCCAGCACCCAGCACTTGGCTTTGTTAAGCCTCATACAGCTGACCTCAGCCTGCCCATCTAATATCACTCTGCTGGAACAGAACAAGTGAGCCTGATTTAATTGCATGGGATGGAGAAAAGATGCTCACTGGAACCCATGGTGCTGGAGGTCACTGGGCTCTGTGGCTGCCAGCAAAGCGTTCAGCAAAATAAATGCAAGGTTGTCACAGCTCCTGCTGACACCCACCACACCTTCTGTCTTAATATAGGCACCAGCCAGGCTGAGAAGGTGTTTCTCATAAAGGAAACTCTTCTGGTCAAATTCCTCAAAATTTCTTCTACCATCCTGGGGAATCTGCCTAAGCAGAAGGTCCCAGGTGTTTACCAGGGAGGGAGGAGAATCCAGACAGCTCCAGATCCCAGAGTTATGTTACTGAGTGCAAGGAGGATAGAATCATTTGATTAGTTTGGTTAGAAAAGACCTTGAAGATCATTGATCCAACTGTTAACCCACCACTGCCAAGTCCCCCACTAAGCCATGGCCCACAGCATCACACCTGCGTGGGCTCTTCAATCCCTCCAGGGATGGTGGCTCCCATCAGTACCCTGAGCAGCCTGTTCCAGGGCTTGGCAGCCCTGCTGGGGATGGAATTGTTCCTCATGTCCAACCTAAACCTCCCCTGGGCCAGTTTGAGGTTGTTTCCTCTCACCCTGTCACTTGTTACCTGGGAGAAGAGATCAACTCTTCTCTCCTTCAGTCTGGGGAGGAGCAGGCTCTGGAGGGATCTAATAGCAGCCTTCCAGTACCTGAAAGGGGCCTACAGAAAAGATGGAGAGAATCTGTTTACAAGGCCTGCAGTGACAGGACAAGAGGCAATGGGTTCAAGCTTGAGAAGAGAAGATTTAAACTTGATGTTAGGAACAAGTTCTTTACTATGAGGGTGCTGGAACACTGCAACAGGTTGCCTGGGGAGGTAGCTGAGGCCCCATCTCTGAAGGTATTCACAGTGAGGCTCCACATGGCTCTGGGCAGCCTGATCTAGTGGAAGATGTCCCTGCTGGCTGCAGGGGGGTTGGACTAGATGTCCTCTAGAGGTCTCTTATGGCCCAGACCATTCTATGATTCTATGAACTCCTACCTGTCTCCAGCCTCCTTCCAGGGAGTTGAAGAGAGCCAGGTTTCCCCTCACCCTGCTCTTTTCCAGTCCCTCACCAGCCCTGTTCTCCAGACTCTTCACCAGCTCTGTTGCCCTCCTCTGGACCCTCTCCAGCACCTCAATGTCTTTCTTGCAGTGACTGAGGGGCCCAAGTATTACAAGTAGGTTTTTAGCTCCAGGAAGACACCACAAAGGCAGTTTGTAAGCACCTGAGATATCAAACACCTCAGTGAGTGTCTAGCTTTAACTCATGTCCCCTCCAGCAGAGAAGACAAACCTCACCACACCTAAAGATCTCACTGCTGCCTTAATTCTCTTTCTTTTGACCTCCTTCTCCCCACACACTCTTGAGGGTCTTGACAAATGACCTGAACCTGTTTCACATCCAAAAGCAAAGTTCCAACTTTGATCTCAGTTAAAAGACCAAATAAAACCAAAACATTAGCACTGATGTGACCTTCAGCTTCCAGTCTCTACTGCTCACCTGAGAGATCTTCTCCATGCTGCTGTGCTCCCACAAAAGAACTCTGGTGGAAGTTGCCAACTCCCTCACATCCTGACTCCATTCCCAAAGCTCAGCAGCCCAGCCTGATGCGTGGGATGAGGGCAAACAAGCAGCAGCATGAGCGACGCATGGATGCAGCTGCAAGGAGGCCCAGGCCAAGGCATGGGGAAGGTCCAAAGGCACTGATAAAAGGAAACTCAAGGAGTGCTGGTAAAGGGTCTTACAGACCAGATGCACATTTCTACAGTATCACAGTATCACCAAGGTTGGAAGAGACCTCAAAGATCATCAAGTCCAACTCGATACCACAGACCTCAAGACTAGACCATGGAACCAAGTGCCACGTCCAAACCCGCCTTGAACACCTCCAGGGATGGTGACTCCACCACCTCCCTGGGCAGCCTGTAGCAAACCATAAAATACCAAACTCTGTAGGAATGTTTGTTTATAGTAGTCAGTTGATAATATGCAAACCTAAACAACAACTCCTACAGAAGTGTCTGCAGCTACTAGTTGGCCACAAAGATGTTCAGAGGGCTGCACCAGCTCTGCTATAAGGACAAGCTACAAGAGGCTCTTCAACCTGGAGAAGAGAAGGTTTCCAGGAGACCTTATAGTAGCCTTCCAGTATCTGAAAGGGGCTACAGGAAGGCTGGGGAGGGACTATTGACAAGGGCTTGAAATGACAGGACAAGAGGCAATGGGTTTAAACTGGAAGAGAGGAGATTGAAAGTGGATGTTAGGAGGAAGTTGTTTACAGTGAGGGTGGTGAGACACTGGTACAGGTTGCCCAGGGAGGTTGTGGCTGCTCCCTCCCTGGAGGTGTTCAAGGCCAGGTTGGATGAGGCCTTGAGTGACCTGTGCTAGTGGGAGGAGAGTTGGAACTGGATGATCCTTGAGGTCCCTTCCAACCTTATCATTCTATGATTTTATGATTCTATATGTAATCTCTAAGAACCCAGGTCTGCAGAAAAGCAGGAAGGAGATAAAGGAGAAGCAGAGATATCCTGACATTAGCCATAAAGAGGGGCCTGCTGACCAGAGATGGGGAAAAAAAGGAAGACTATGCTGGCACTCATCTCAGATAATCATTCAAGACCACCAGGGAGGGTTGGAACCTCTGTTAATGAACTCCAAGAAAGAATTGTAATAGCCCTACCTCTTGTGAATATGTATGCTCCTGTAACATAAATTGTGGCTTGTGCCAGCATGGGATGTGCAGGACTGATGGAGCCATCCTGCCTGCACTGTAATAAAACATACCTACTGCATAACTCTGCATGAGTTTTGGGGTTCCTTTTGCAAGTCAGCATGGAGTAGGTGTTTCTGCCTGCCCCTTCCAGCCTCAACACAATGACTCAAGGACTTGGTCATCCTGAGGGTCTTTTCCAATCTGAATGCTTCTGCGACTTCCCATGGCCCTGTCAGCACAGCAGTGCCGCCACAAAGGAGCCTTCAGCACCAATGTCACTCCCTGAAGTGACTGTCCCAGTATCAACCATGATCTCAGCACAGTTTGAACTGGGTAGGGGGTAAGAGGCTGAGGTTTGGCCCACACACAGGTTGCCCACCACAGCTCCATGGGCAACCCATGGTGCTCCTGGCCAACACACTCACAGAGCTCCTAATCACCACCACAGCTCTGGTGGCAAATAACCCATGGTGCTCCTGGCCAACACACTCACAGAGCTCCTAACCACCACCACAGCTCTGGTGGCAAACAACCCATGGTGCTCCTGGCCAACACACTCACAGAGCTCCTAATCACCACCACAGCTCCATGGGCAACCCATGGTGCTCCTGGCCAACACACTCACAGAGCTCCTAATCACCACCACAGCTCTGGTGGCAAACAACCCATGGTGCTCCTGGCCAACACACTCATAGAGCTCCTAACCATCACCACAGTTTTGGTGGCAACCAACCCATGGTGCTCCTGGCCAACACACTCACAGAGCTCCTAACCACCACCACAGTTCTGGTGGAAAACAACCTATGGTGCTCCTGGCCAATACACTTGCAGAGCTCCTAACCACCACCACCACAGTTCTGGTGGCAAACAACCTATGGTGCTCCTGGCCAATACACTTGCAGAGCTCCTAACCACCACCACCACAGTTCTGGTGGCAAACAACCTATGGTGCTCCTGGCCAACACACTTGCAGAGCTCCTAATCACCACCACAGCTCTGGTGGCAAATGACCCGTGCTCCAGGCCACCACTGCAGCTCAAAGGGCAACTTACATGCTCACCACCACCACAGCTCTGAGGGCTACCAACCGGCAGTGCTCCTGGCTGCCAACACCACAGCTCAGAGGGCAACTCACAATGCTTCTGACCACCACCATAGCTCTGATGGCAACCAAACCATAGCGCTTGTGGCCGCCACCACCACATCTCTGAGGGCAACCGACTCATAGTTCTCTTGTCCGCAGGCTCTGAGGACAACCTGGGTGCCCCTCCCACCACCACAGCTCTAAGGGCACCCCGGGCGCTCCTGCCATCACCACGGCTCTGAGGGAACCGGGGCCACTTCTGCCACCGCCACGGCTCTGAGGGCACCCTAGGCGCTTCTGCCACCACCACGGCTCTGAGAGAACCGGGGCCACTCCTACCACCACGGCTGTGAGGGAACCGGGGCCTCTCCTGCCACCACCGCGGCTCTGAGGACGCCGCTGCCCCTTCCGCGACCACCTCGCCTCCGTACGCTGCCTATGGCGTCACAACACTTCGTTGCGTCACGCCCCGCGCGGTGTCCGCTGGGAGCTGCGGTCCGCGCGCGGCCCGTGGGGCACTCCGGTACCCAGCAGCCCCCGCGCACACAAGATGGCGGCGCGGGCGGGCCGGGGCGGCGGGCGGTGAGGGGTGCGGGGGGGGGCTGCCCCG
>VWZE01001191.1:286682-297774 GCA_013396675.1 Eubucco bourcierii | reverse complement strand
GTGACCTGTGCTAGTGGGAGGTGTCCCTGCCTATGGCAGGGGGTTGGAACTGGATAATCTTTGAGGTCCCTTCCACCTTACCATTCTGTGCTTCTATAACTAAAGTTCTTTGCTTTCCCTTCAATGTTTTTTTTCCACCCTTTTGTTCTGCTAAACTCATTCAATCAATAAAGAATCATAGAATGGTTTAAGTTGGAAGAGACCTCCAAAGGTCATCCAATCCAACCCCCCTGCAGTCAGCAGGGACATCCTCAACTAGATCAACATGCTCAGAGCCTTGTGAAGGAATTCCAGCATGCTGCAGGGGTTGGAAGAGACCTCTGAAGATCATAGAATCTCAAAATGGCTTAAGTTGGAAGGGACCTCAGAGGTCATTTACTCCAACTTCCCTGCCATGGGCAGGGACACATCTCAACTAGATTTGGTTTCTCAAGGCCTCATCCAGCCTGGCCTTGAACATCTCCAGGGAGGAGGTATCCACAACCTCTCTGGGCAACCTGTACCAGAGTTTCCCCACCCTCATACTGAAGAAATTCTTCTAAGATCCAGTCTAACTCTGCTCTCCCTCAGCTTCAAACCATTCCTCCTTGTCCTATTCCTAGACACCTCTTTGAAAAGTCCCTCTGCAACCTTCCTGTGGGCTCCAGTCCAACCCCCTTGATAAAGCAGGGCACCCACAGGAGCTTGCCCAGGATCACAATGGCCAGGTGGGTTTGGAAAATGTCCAGAGAAGGACTCCACAGCTTCTCTGGGCAGCCTGCTTCTGGTCTCCAGCACACTCACACCAAAAATGTTTATCCTCCCATTTAAGTTTATGCCACTAACAACAGTCTGCCCCCATCCTTTTGCCTCCTCACCCTTTATCTCTTGTCAAGCATTGATCAGATCCCCTCTGGGACTGCTCTTGTCCAGGCTCAACAGCACCAAGACTCTAACCCTTTGCTGCTCAAGGCCTGTCAGCAGTTTTGTAGCCTCCACTGGAATATCCCCAGTAGTTCCCTGCCTCTAAAGGAAGCTGTAGGTGAAGGAAATCTGTTGAGAGGAAAATGGCTTGAAAAATTCTAGGGAGGTGCCAGAACTTCAAACTAACTTTTAGTGATCATCTCAGAAAACTTTAAAGTTTTCTTCTGTTCCAGAGTTTCCCCAACCTCATACTGAAGAAATTCTTCTAAGCTCCAGTCTAACCCATCTCTCCCTCAGCTTCAAACCATTCCTCCTTGTCCTATTCCTAGACACCTCTATGAAAAGTCCCTCTGCAGCCTTCCTGTGGACTCCAGTCCAACCCTCCTGACTTTAAAGTTTCAAAGTTAGTTTGTAGTTCTGGCATCCCCTTAAAACTCAGTAGTACTTCTTTTCCCTTCACACTGCATCTCTCAAGAGGTGCATCCTTTCCCATCTAGATCTTCTCTTGCCCTAATCATTGTTGTCCTTTCCAGAACTCATACTCTGCATTTCTTCAGCTGATGCCTGTTTTCATCATCATCGTCGTGTCGGTTATAACTCAGCTGATGGCCACCAACCCACCCTACAGCCTCTTCTACAAATCGTAAGTCACTTACAAACACATTTTTTTCTGGCCTCCAGTCCTTGCAGCAAGGCAGGGAGTTGGGAAGCTGGGCTTGGTCTGCTCATTCTAGAGCTTTCCTTGGCTTGTAACTAAGGAAACAGCAGGTCTGTGTTGAGGGAGTTCTTCGGAGCATTGTGGCTGTGAAGTTAACTGTGGTGAGCTTCATTGTGCTACTGTGTGCTGAACAAATAAGAGGCACCCAGCCAGGGAGCTCTCTCAGCTGCTGTGAAATGGGTTTTGCATGGTGATACAGCACCAGGAATGTGGGTGTAACTCAGCAGTCTGCTTTGCCCAGCCTCAGGGCTCTGTGGGGCACTGCTGGGATTCCCAAGATCGAGTGATGGCAAACTGAAGGCAGTGGCATGCAGTATAAAGCCAAATCTCCTCTGAGTGATGGCAAACTGAAGGCAGTGGTGTGCAGTATAAAGCCAAATCTCCTCTAAGTGATGGCAAACTGAAGGCAGTATTGTGCAGTATAAAGCCAAATTTCCTCTAAGTGATGGCAAACTGAAGGCAGTGGTGTGCAGTATAAAGCCAAATCTCCTCTAAGTAATGGCAAACTGAAGGCAGTGGTGTGCAGAATAAAGCCAAATCTCCTCTAAGTGATGGCAAACTGAAGGCAGTGGTGTGCAGTATAAAACCAAATCTCCTCTGAGTGATGACAAACTGAAGGCAGTGGTGTGCAGTATAAAGCCAAACCCCCTCTGGAGTTCATAGAATCATAGAATCATAGAATGGTAAGGTTGGAAGGGACCTCAAAGATCATCCAGTTCCAACCCCCTGCCATAGGCAGGGACACCTCCCACTAGCACAGGGCACTCAAGGCCTCATCCAACCTGGCCTTGAACACCTCCAGGGAGGGAGCATCCACAACCTCCCTGGGCAGCCTGTGCCAGTGTCTCACCACCCTCACTGGAAAGAACTTCCTCCTAACATCCAGTCTAAATCTCCCCTCTGCCAGTTTAAACCCATTGCCCCTTGTCCTGTCATTGCAGGACCTTGTAAATAAAGTTCCACTGGCAGAATTGTCAAGCTCTCCATATTAAAGCTCTGAAATGTGCAGGTCTAAGATCTGTAAAGTAGCAGGTCCCAGGGGCTGCAGGGGTCAGCTCTGGAAGCACAAGGAGCACAACCAGGCCTGCTGTAATCTGAGTCTGTGGGGCTGAATCCTGGAGATCAGGAAGAAATTCTGTACAGAGAGGGTGGTGAGACACTGGAGGAGGTTGCCCAGGGGCACTGTGGATGCCTTCTGCCTGGAGGGGCTCAAGGCCAGGTTGGATGAGGCTTTCAGCAGCCTGGGCTGGTGGGAGGTGTCCCTGCCCGTGGCAGGGGGTTGGAACTGGATGACCTTTAAGGTCCCTTCCAACTACACCATTCTATGAAGAACAGCTCCTTGCTGGTCTCAGCATCCCCTGGTGGGACAAGGGAAACTCTGTAGTGGGGAAGAGCTTGGTTCAATCACCTACATTGACTCTGCCTGTGGTAGCAGTGGGAACAAGCAGCTTTTGGAGAAGCTGCTGCACACAGGAGTTGCAGAGTGCTCCAGACACTCCCCCTTGCTCCCTTTTGGCAGCAAAACTGCTTTGCTTTAGGCTGGTGTCCTCTTCACTGCCGTGGCAGCTGTCTCTTTTTTTTTACCACAAGATGTCAGTGTGTAGACCTGACATAAAAACTCGAGGGTGGTGGTTTTTTGGGGGGGTGGTTTGGTGAAGGTGTTGGGTTTGGGGTTTTTTTTTAAGCAAGTGTTTTTGCTATCTCTGCCAGTCCCACGTGAAACCTCCCACACTGGTCCTGGAGCAGCTAAATATCTCCTGCTTCCCTTCACTCCCTCCCCTTCTGCTGATCTGAGATAGTCATGTCTGAGCCTGGTACTCAACCTGCTTCTCCAGGTCATATCCTAAAAAGCCTAAAAACTGAAATAAATAGTTTATGTCAAGAGAGCAACACCTCTGCAAGGGAGAGAGAAGGACAAGAGCTTGCTGAGCCAGCAGTGTGCCCAGGTGGCCAAGAAGGCCAATGGCATCCTGGCCTGCATCAGCAATAGTGTGGCCAGCAGGAGCAGGGAACTCATTCTCCCCCTGGACTCTGCACTGGTTAGGCCACACCTTGAGTCCTGTGTCTAGTTCTGGGCCCCTCCATTGAAGAAGGACATTGAGGTGCTTGAGTGTGTCCAGAGAAGGGCAACGAGGCTGGGGAGAGGCCTGGAGCACAACCCTGTGGAGAGAGGCTGAGGGAGCTGGGATTGGTTAGCCTGGAGAAGAGGAGGCTCAGGGGAGACCTTCTTGCTGTCTCCAGCTACCTGAAGGGTGGTTGTAGCCAGGAGGAGGTTGCTTTCTTCTCTCAGGCAAGCAGCACCAGAACAAGAGGACACAGTCTGAAGCTGTGCCAGGGAAAGTTTAGGCTGGAGGTGAGGAGAAAGTTGTTGCCTGAGAGAGTCATTGACTGCTGGAATGGGCTGCCCAGGGAGGTGGTGGAGTCAACGTCCCTGGAGGTGTTCAAGGCAGGTTTGGATGTGGCACTTGGTGCCATGGTCTGGTCTGGAGGGCTGTGGGAATGGGTTGGACTTGATGAGCTTTGAGGTCTCTTCCAGCCCTGGTGATACTGTGAGACTGTGAGACTGTGAATAGAAGGGGCAAAGTGGATTCTAGTGGGCAGTGTAAGCTTTGTGTTTTGGCTGCCTGCCTCTTTTCTCTGGGCAGTGATTTGCAAACCTGCCTGGGTGCCTCTGCTTACATTAAGCAATGTGGTATCAGGTGGTTTAACCCAGTGGCTGTGCCAGAGTGCTTGATTCTACCTGCAGGATGTTCTCTGGGATACTCCATGCCCCACTTCACTTAGTGATGACTGTAAAACCCTTAAGGGAAGTGGAACCTGAGTCTCTCCTGATTTCATACAATCATGGAGTCATTTTGGTTGGAAGAGACCTTTCAGATCATCAAGTCCAGCTGTTAACCACACTGCCAGGTCACCACCAAACCTCTCTCTCAGCACCACATCTCCACAGGTTTTAAAGCCCTCCAGGGATGAGAACCCAAACACTTCCATGGGCAACCTGTTCCATTTTTATTTCTACTAAAGGATCCAGAAATTGGGAAAATCCAGATCCAATTTCACTGTGTCCTGAACAGTCCTGAGGCTGTTTCCCTTTTCTCTAATCTCTACATTTGCTACCAATTCCCACGGATTTCTGGACCTATTTTACCAGAAATTACCAGCAGGTAGAAGTTGATGGAGCCTTCATTCATAGAATGGTTTAGGTTGGAAGGGACCTTAAAGATCATCCAGTTCCAACCCCCCTGCCATGGACAGGGACACCTCCCACCAGCCCAGGTTGCTCAAGGTCTCATCCAGTCTGGCCTTGAACACCTTCATGGAGGGCACATTCACAACCTCCCTGGGCAACCTGTGCCAGAGTCTCACTACCATCACTAGAAAGAATGTCTCCCTCATCTCCAGCCTAAATCTACCCTCCTCAAGCTTCAATCAATTCCCTCTCATCCTGTCACAAGCCTTTGTCAAAAGGCCCTGCCCAACCCTGCTGTAGCCTCCTTCAGGTACTGGAAGGCTGCTCTGAGGTCTCCTTGAAGCCTTCTCCAGGCCTAACAACCCCAACTCTCCCAGCCTGTCCCCAGAGGGGAGGTTCTCCAGCCCTCTGATCATCTTCATGGCCTCCTCTGGGCCCACTCCAGCAGCTCCTTGTCCCTCTTATGTTGGGGGCCCAAGAACTGGATGCAGTGCTCCAGTTTCATCAGAGCAGAGAGGGATAAAATTTGCTGTTATGTTTTACAAGTGTCTTGACTGAGCTGCTGGGAACAGACAGAGTGTTTGGAGGGAACACTGGCAGCCCAGAGCCAGTTCTCAGCAGATCACTCCCAACATCAGCTATTTTCCTGTGGGTTTGGGGGGGGGGGGAGGGAGGTGAATCCCATTTGAGGTGCTCCACTCACTGTGCCCGAGACTTGTAATTTCCTGGCTGGGTGGCTGAGGGAGCTGTAGTCCTGCAGAAAGTCACTGCAGAGCAGCTGTGAATATTCTCCTGTGGGAATGTTAGTGTGGAGAAACATCTCTTGACTTCCTGCCTTTTGAACTGCTAAGAAGTCTGCTTTCCCCACGCTGTGTTGCCAGGTCCATCGGCCACGTTGTCAGCAGAGAAACAGAGAACTTGCAGGTGCCTTACTACGTTGATAAAAACTTTGAAAAGAATTACCAAGGAGCAGAGCTTCAAGAGCTGGAGAAAACAGTTGAAAAAGATTACATAGACTACATTCAGACCAGCTGCTGGAAGGAGAAGCAGCAGAGTAAGTTGTTTTGGTTGCAAGTGTCTTGCCTGTGACCCCTGGATAGCTGTGAGGGCTCCGCTTCACAAAGCACTGCTAAGTTTAGCCTCACTTTCTGATGCTTGTAACATCTCCAACCTTGCACTGGTGCTTCTCACATCTGCTCTTCACCCTCATTTTGCTGTTCTTGAGGGTCTGTCAAAATTCCTTGTGGGGATTTGGAGAGACAAGGGGAAAAGAGATTTCACCAGCTGAGGTATTTCTGTTTCTTCAGCTCAGTTTTTCTCCTGGAATAACTTAGTGATGTTTGAAATGGAGGATCGAGGCCTGACAGATCAGTAGGGCTGGAAAAGAACTTCAGGCATCAGCTATTCCACATTCCCTTTGGTGAAGCAGAATCATTTTTGCTTCCATGAGGAGTTAAGCTTAACTTTTCCATGAAAACCTCCTCAAAAGAAGGGTCCACAGCCTGTGCAGGTGCTGTTGTTAATCCTGCAGCGGACTGTTACTGGTGTCAGTTTTTCAGAGCCTGCTTCTGTGCCTGTGTTGTGAGCTCATTTGCATTTTCTATTTTTAGATGAGCTTGAGATCTTCTTTCCACCATAGTCAAGATTGTCTTTTAAAAAACAAGAACTGAATACAGGAAGGGAGAAAACAAAAAAATGTGAGCAGTCAAAGCTGTTATTCTCACATCAGTGCTAAATCAATCAGTGGACATGATTTAATACCACACTGTGTCATTCCTGAGGCACTGCTCAGCTAGCTCACTGCCAACAGAGCAAATCCCTGCTGCTTTTGGAGCTGTGCAGAGTAACAGAATCACAGAATTCCAGCATGGTAGGGTTGGAAGGACATCTGAGGTCATGCAGTCTAAACGTCCTGCTACAGCAGGGCACCCACAGCAGCTTGCTCAGGATCATAATGGCCAGGGGGGGTTGGAAGCTCTGCAAAGAAGGAGACTCCACAACCTCTCTGGGCAGCCTGCTCAAGGCTCAAGCACCATCACAACAAAGGAGTTTCTCCTCCTGCTTAGGTGGAACCTCCTGGCCTGTTTCTGGGCACCACTGAGAAGAGTCTTGCCCCTCACCCTATATCTCTCGCTGAGCATTGATCACATCCTCTCTGAGGCTGCTCTTCTCCAGGCTCAACAGCCTCAGGGATCTCAGCCTTTCCTCCTCACAGAGATGCTCCAGGCCCCTTGGCATCTTTGCAGCTTCCACTGGCCTCTCTTCAGTAGTTCCTTGTCTGCCTTGGGCATCTCTTCAGATAATGGGCAACAAGGTTTGCAAGTCTGTGCGAGACTGGCAGGCAGAGAGGTGATCAAGCACTGAATGTCAAATGATGCCTGCAGAGCAGGGCTCCTTGGGAGCTTTCTGCACTGAGAGGCTGCATTAGTCACACATCTGCAGATACATTTGCAAGGTCCACAATTAGCAGTAGCCTGAGGAGACCACTGTAATTAAAAAACCCACGTTTGCAGAATGATTACCAGGCCAGCAAGCAGGTAATGAGCTCAGCAGAGACTCTGCTAACCTTGGTGCAGCTGACTTGGTAAAAATAAACTGGATGCAAGACAGAGTGCTGGGGGAAAGTTCTCTGGAGGTGTTGAGACAGCTCTCAGTCAGCTGTTGCTTCATCACTTTGGTCCATTAAATCTTGTTGGAGTGTTTTAACTTCACGTGGTCAGCTTGTTCTGGGCAGTTGAGTGCCTATTAATAGGACTTTTGTTTTGTTTACTGAAGGTGCATTTCTCTTAGCACCAGCAGAGTGGACATAGATTGGTTAGACAGGACCAGATGGAGTTTGCAAGCTCTTTAGGACTTGAAGGGGGCTGGCAGAGGGTGTCCCTCTGCCTGAGTGAGGACTTCACAAGCAATTGGTCTGTCCATGTCTGGCTCAGGCAGCTGCTTCTGCACTGCTGCTCTAGACAAGGTTCCTCCCTTCACAGCAGAACTGTGTGTGAAGCATAGAATAGAATCATACAATGCTTTGGGACCTCCAAAGCTCATCCAGTCCCACCCCTCAACAGTCAGCAGGGACATCCTCCACTAGATCAGGCTGCTCAGAGCCTTGCTGAGCCTCACCTTGAATATTTCCAGGTACGAGGCCTCAGCCACCTCCCTGGGCAACATGTTACAGTGCTCCACCACCCTCATGGTGCAGAACTGTTACTGACATCCAATCTAAATCTACTCTTCTATCCTTTCAGACCATTGCCCCTCATCCTTTCACTGCAGGCCTTTGCAAACAGTCCCTCTGCATCCTTCTTGTATCCCACTTCAGGCACTGGCAGGCTGCTCTAAGGTCTCCCTAGAGCCTTCTCTTCTCCAGGCTGAACACCCCCAGCTCCCTCAGCCTGTCCCCACAGCAGAGGTGCTCCAGCCCCCTGATCATGTTTGTGGCCCTCTTCTGGACCCTCTCCATCATGTTGATTTCTGCTGAAAAGATACTTTAAATTATCAACAACTTCTCCTGAAATCTTTGCTGTGTCCAAGTACAAGAAGCACAGCCCAGCTGTTTGTTTTTTTTCTAGGAGGTTGTCCAGCTGTGGTGACACATCTCTAAAGCAAGGCTGCAAAAAGCTCTGAGTTGTAGCAAATACAACTGAAAACAAGAGATAACTTAGGATCTGGTGTTGGGATTTGGTATTTTAGGACTTAGTTCAAAAGTTCAAAGGAACAATTCCTTGTAAAGGACTGGAAAAACACAAGAAACAGACCTGACAGGATGAGTGCTGTGAGAACTGCAGGTATTTACAGTGGACAATGTTGCCCAGTTGGTGAAGTGTAAATTAAGATTCTCCCCTGCAGAACTTCAGGGGTTCTGGACCAGGAGACAATTACCAGAGCCTGAGTTTTGCTGAAGGCTTGCCAAGGTTCTGGGCACTCCTTGAGTGGCATTTTAGTTCAAAAGCCTGGAAGTTGATTTCTGATCTGAGCTAAAAGGTTTAGAGCTGTCAGTTCCTGAAGCTTTTCAAGCCACAGGAGCTGGGTTAAATGGCTTTGCATGTCAGTAGGACAGGGACAGAGGACCTAAGGTGTGAAAGGACCTATTGAAGTCCTTTCCAGTCTGAATTACTGTGTCAAATGAGGTGGGCTTGGGTGGTGTGGAAAAGCTCTTTGAGAAGTGGAGTGTCACCAGGCAGCCTGTGCTGGAGGAAAACGTTGACCTTTACAGAAACAAATTAACTCTGCTGCTCTGAGGTGCATCTAATCCTGCAAGCTGAATTGTTCTGCTGGGAGAAAGCTGTGTGAAGATTTCCTTCACTCAGCAGCAAAAGAAAAGTTCTCTGAATTACTAGGGGAAATAATTGTGAATTGCTGGAAGGGGTTGGGGTGGTGGTGGGGGGAGGAAATAATTGAAGCAGTGGGATTATTGCAGGCTTGTGTTGCTTTTGAGAAGGGGGAAAATGGAGGCAGAGTACATTTGAGATTGTATGGTTAATGAATGGGCACAGAGGCTTTTCAGCCAGGTCCCTTGGGTCCTCCCATCAGTATTAAAGCAAATAAATTAAAGGAATTTATAATGGCTTCTGGGCAGAGCAGGAGTTTGAGTTCTGAGCAGTGCAATATCAAAACCCCAATTATCTCTACCTCAAAAGTATTCAGGAGGGTGCTCAGGGCCCTGCCAAAAGACTTGCGGTTAGAGTCAGGCGGGCAGGGGTGTGTCTGGTAGTTCCTGCTTCACTTAGTCAGCTGCAGGCAGCTGACAGGGCCCCAGGGCAGAGCCAGGAGGCTCCTTCTCCTCTGGCTTAGACACTGCTGAGGGGTGCAGAGTGGCTCCCTCTGCCAGCCTTGGGGTACCTCAGTGGGAATCCAGCATGATGAGATCTAGCTCAAAGGCAGATAGCAACATCACCCCGGTGATTTAGCGGAGGATGTCCCTGCTGATTGCAGTGGGAGTTGGTTTAGATGACTTTTGGAGCTCCCTTCCAACCCAAAGCATTCTGTGATTCTCTGATTCATCCTAATAGATTTCTTCTTTTCCTTCTTTCAGAGTCTGATTTGTCCAACTTGGCCAAGCTGTACAGGGACGAGCGGTTAAAGCAGAAAGCAGAATCCCTGAAACTTGAGCACTGTGAGAAGCTCTCCAGTCTGATTGGAATGCACAAAGGGGGCTGAGCAGGACAGACATGTTCTGTACTTTTTATTTATTGGTGGTTTAATTTAAGTTTTTATTTTTTTCCTTTGTCTCAAAAGGGAAGGAGTCTGTCATAAAGAACCTGAATATTTGGTTCCTTCTGCCTGTAGTGCAGAGCTGTAGACCCAGCTGAGCTGTAGAGCTGGTGCCTGCTGTAATATAGACATTAGATTGGGTTCCAAGGACCAGTGGCACTTTGTAAATGGATCCCCTGGGGAACACCCTTAGTTTGGGAGCTGTCTTCATCACTAGTCTGTCTGCCACCCAGACTTCCCAGGAGAGCAGCCCAGCACCTTCGCTTCCCGTGTTTGACAAGGACCTGCAGCTCACTTCACCCTCCCAGCAGCACAGCTCTCACCACTAACTGCAGCAGCCTTCTCATACTGATAACAGCTGGACAGCCTTGCTTCTGCAGGGGCTTGTCACCAGAGATGCTTCCTTTGCCAGTGCAGCCCTTAAGGTGGAAGAGTCAAGTACCTGCTGCAGGTGAGCACCTGAGCAGGCTCCCAGCTCTGCCTGCCGCCACGGATGTAACCTTGGCCCTGGCTGATTGACTGCCTCGGGGTGTAGCCACTGAAGGGCCCATGGGACATAATCTTGTCCTTGTCTGACTGGAAGGCCATGGAGTGTTAACCACTGGAGAACCATGGGTTGCAATCCATCCTGGTCTGACTGGAGGGCCATGGAGTGCAATCCCATCCTTGTCTGGCTGGAGTGCCACAGAGTGCAATCCCATCCTTGTCTGACTGGAGGGCCATGGAGTGCAATCCCATCCTTGTCTGACTGGAGGGCCATGGAGTGCAATCCCATCCTTGTCTGGCTGGAGGACCATGGGATGTTAACTGCTGGAGGGCCATGGAGTGCAATCCCATCCTTGCCTGACTGGAGGGCCATGGAGTGCAATCCCATCCTTGCCTGACTGGAGGGATCCCATCTGTTAACTACTGGAGGGCCATGGAGTGCAAGCCCATCCTTGTCTGGCTGGAGGACCATGGAATGTTAACTACTGGAGGGCCATGGAGTGCAATCCCATCCTTGTCTGGCTGGAGGGCCATGGAATGTTAACTACTGGAGGGCCATGGAGTGCAAGCCCATCCTTGCCTGAATG
>VWZE01001191.1:252231-286474 GCA_013396675.1 Eubucco bourcierii | reverse complement strand
CTGGAGGGCCATGGAGTGCAATCCCATCCTTGTCTGGCTGGAGGACCATGGGATGTTAACTGCTGGAGGGCCATGGAGTGCAATCCCATCCTTGTCTGGCTGGAGGACCATGGGATGTTAACTACTGGAGGGCCATGGAGTGCAATCCCATCCTTGTCTGGCTGGAGGACCATGGGATGTTAACTACTGGAGGGCCATGGAGTGCAAGCCCATCCTTGCCTGACTGGAGGGCCATGGAACGTTAACCACTGGAAGGCCATGGGCTGCAATCCCATCCTTGTGTGTCTGGAGGGCCATGGGATGCAGTCCTGCCATTGTCTGACTTTGAGCTATGGGTCTAAGCCCATGCTTGTCTGACTGGAGGGCCATGGGATGTAATCTTGTCCTTATCTGACCTGGAGTCATGGGATTTAACCCCACCTCTGCCTGACTGAGGGCCATGCCTGTTCCCTTCCATGGTGAGACAACAGGCTGAAATGCCACCAGCAAGGCAGCAGAGCCTGTTGCACCATTCCCAGTGTCTGCCAAGCTGTAGAGAAAGGACAGCTGTGTTTATTTTCTTTTCCCATGGGCATATTTTTCAGCTGGCTGTTTAATTCTGGGTTTTTTGGTTGAGTTTTTTGGGTTTTTTTTAACCTGCAAACTCTTCTCCAGCTGTTACAGGGGTCCTGCTTTTTTTTGTTTGTTTGTTTTTTGGGTTTTTTTTTCCTGGTACAGTTTTGATGTAGCACATTTTTACTCTGCTGAGCAGTTATGAATGTTTCAATGTTAGTACTGCAAAGAAAAAGCTCTGTGTAGCAGTGTCCTATTCTTTCTTGAGCCTCCTTTAAAAAGCCAGGCATTTAGAGGCAGCTTGAGGATGGGTTATAGTGGTCAGCAGCAGGGAACAGTGTTACTCCAGTTGAGCCAGTGTCTCTGGGGCAGTGCCACATCTGGAGTGAGATATTCTTACAGAGGCCATCTCCAAGTGCTGCAGGCACTGCAGGTGCAGCCTTCTGCCCTCCAGCCCTGTGTGGTGGCTACAGCAGCAGCTGTGCTCCCCTCTCCCACACAGAAGGTCACATCTGTTAACACTGAGCTAGGCTCTTGTTACCCCCAGGCCTAAAAGTAGCTGTGAGTAGCACAGGGTGGTCTTGGCTTGAACCTAAGGAGCAAAGTGCTCAAAAGTTTGAGAAATGGCAGAATTCAAATCCCCTTTAGGTGGGTTCTGACTTCAGTTCTCCACCTGCCTGAGGGTTGTGGTGCAATCACATAGTAGTGCTCTGCCCAGTGAGGGTGTCCTTCTGGTGTGGTGGCACAAGATGGCTAGGACTGAGGGCAGGCAACTGGGACCATAGGTGTCAGAACATGTCCCCTTGGTGCCCCTGTTGCCTCCCTTAGAGCAGTGGGAGACTGGGCACCAATCAAAGCAGGTCACTGCAGAAGAAAAGCTTTTCTCACCTAGGGTACTGCATCAGCTCTGGAGCCCTCAACATAGAACGGACATGGACCTGATGGAGCAGGTCCAGAGAAGGCCATGAAGATGATCAAGGGACTGGAGCTCCTCTGCTACAAGAACAGGCTGAGGGAGCTGGGGTTGTTCAACCTGGAGAAGAGAAGGCTCCAGGGGGCTAATGGTTAGAAATTGGAGAAGAGCAGATTCAGATTGGATGTTAGGAACAAGTTCTGCACCCTGAGGGTGCTGGAACGCTGCAACAGGTTGCCCAGGGAGGCAGTTGAGGCCCCCTCCCTGGAAATATTCATGGTCAGGCTTGACAAAGCAATCTGTGCAGTGGAGGATGTCCCTGCTGACTGCAGGGGGGGTTGGACTGGATGGCCTTCAGAGATCACTTCCAACCCAAACCATTCTATGAGTCCACTCTGTGACTCTTTTGCTCTGCACCAGACACAGGTGTCTCCTGCATTTGGAGACCTGGTGCTGCTGCAGGAGAGATGTAGACATCCCATAGGTGATGTGAGCATCACAACTCCAGCAGTATTGCTGCTGGTGAACAGTGGCATGTTAAAAAATTCTAAAACCCTACTCCTTAAAGTAGTCTTTTCATGTTAAAGATTTGTTCCTCGCTCTCTCAGAGGACTTGGGGAAGCTGAGCAGAGTCCCAGGATCACCACTCTGGGCTGGAAGAGCACCAGTAAAGAAGGCATTTCCAGGGGAGTGTGCTGGAGCAGTTGTAATGTGAGAGTCTGTGAGGGCAGAAGTGTTTGATTGTAGATCACCAGCCTGGTTGGCATCAGGACAGCCTCATTCTGGTAGTTCCCAGTTTCGAGCAGTGTACAGAAAGCAAAGCTCTTTACATCTTACTTTTTATATATGAAGTAGTTTGTAGGATGTGTTTGGAGTCTATTTGAAGGGGTTAGACTTGGCTCCAGGTTTGGTGTCTCTTCCCTGTTGCTCCTGTTGTGACTCCCATGTCTGTGAAGTGGTATGGGTGAGGAGACCAAACAGGACCAGAGCTTGAATTCATCCCTAAGCATTTGCACTTAAACCAGATTGCACCTTTCATCCACAGATCTCCAAGCACTTTATGGAGCAGGGGGAGACCTCCTGAGAGATGCATGATCACTGCAGAAGTCACCTCTGAGGCTAGGAAAGGGCAAGGTGAAGCAGAGAGGTTGTGGGTGCCTCCTCCCTGGCACTGTCGAAGGCTGGGTAGGATGAATCTAGCTGAGAGGCCTCTCTGCCCCTGGCAGGGAGGTTGGAGTCGATGATCTCTGAGGTCCCTTCTGTGGTTCTACAGAGGAGGAAGCTGGAAGGTAACTTCCCAAAGCAATAAGCTGTTCTTTGTCAGGGCTATCAGGGGTGACTGCCTGCGTGCTGCTGTTGGAGGCTGTCAATAAAGGCTCTGGAATGTCCACGCTGACCCACATGAGAGCTTCTTTCTGCCAACCTGCTCAGCGTGGGCAAAAAGGGAAGGAGAGGCCTGGTTTGTGCCCCTGGCTGCTGTGAAGCAGAGGTTATGTGCCAGTGTGGGATTGAGTTCTCCTTATTAATTGGCTGCCTAAAGGGAGAAAAAGCTGTTCCCAGAGCAGAACTGCTGCTGGCAGCAGCGCCGCGGCTGCGGGTGGGCAGCGAGGAGCTGACATCATCCAACGCTACCGAGGAATGGCGTTATCCATGTGTATAGATTTACGGTTTGAAGGCAGCACTTGGCGTTGCCGTGCCTGGCTGTGCCGCCGTAGGAAGCCCCGGGTTGCCACCCGGCAGTCGCGGCCTCTGCCACGCAAAATGGCGGCGAGGCAGCACCCGCGGGCATGGGCCGTGAGACAACCCCGTGCCCAGACGGCAGCTGGCCAGGCAGAGCCGCAGGTGTGCCCTCGGAGGCAGCTGAGCCCATGCCTGGCGAAGCTGCCCCGGTGCGGAGGACGCGGGCCGGGGGCAGTTCCCGGGGCCGGCCCCTTTAAGCTGGGGGCGGCGCGGCGGCGGTCGCCATTTGCCGCGGGGCTGCGGGAGATGGCGGCGGGGCTGAGGCCTTGGGCAGCCGCCAGGCCTGAGCCTCCCCGGGGCCGGGACCGAGCTCCGGGAGCCGAACCGGCAGCCTGGGGACCCTCCCCCGTCCCCAAAGCTCGAGGAGCGGGGTCGGGGCTGCCTCTCGCTACGCCCACGGGGGCGGGGTCCGCTCAAGCCACGCCCCTGGCGCCGCAGCCAGCCCCGCTGGGACCGAGCCGAGCCTGGGGACCGGCGTGTGCCTGCGGCTCTGCCTGCGCTGGGGCCTGAGCCGTAGGATACGCCTGGTCTTGGCTGGAAGTCGAGCCCAAACGTCACCCCAGCACTGCCAGCTCACCACCAAAACGTGCCCCAGGCACCACATCTGCATGGCTTTCAAACCCCTTCCAGGGATGGGGACGCCAACACTGCCCTGGGCAGCCTGGGTCAGGCCATGACAACCCTTTTCAGGGTTTTTGTTCAACCTAAACCTCCCCTGGTGCAACTTTTGGCCCTTTTGTTCAACCTAAACCTCCCCTGGTGCAACTCGATGCCATTTCCTCTTGTCCTGTCTGTTCCTCGGTTTAAACTATCATCTCAGCAGGCTGGAGCTTCACGGTGGTCCCTGTTGTGCAGCCCTGGTGCCTGTTCAGGCATTGCCTGCTGCGCCATAGCTGTGTGACATGGTTGAGGTGGAAAATAAGAGAACGGTGGTATGAAGCCTTTGCACTAACTCAGCTGTGGGTCAGTCTCCAGGCTTGGGCCAGCCAAACTGTTTATATCTGCCCTAGGCTCACACATCCAACCAACCCTTGGGTGCTGAAGTGCTCAAGACTTGTCAGAGCTGTTTCAGATGCCAGATTCCCTTCCAGAGCTCTCTAGCTTCTAATGCCTCTGCCAAGCAGGGCCAGAGTTTCTTGCTCCTCTAGAGTTGCACCCTGCTTTAGGCAGCTACCACCAGCCTTCATCTTCCTGCTTGCTGCCTCCTGGCACAGAGCTGGCACAAATAAATGGGTTAATTAGCAATGCAGTGGTGAGTCTACGGGCAGTATCCTGCTGGCTTCAACATAAATCAGTGTCTCATTAGTGGCTGTTTGCTAGCAGCCTCCTTCTGTAACGTTGTTCTGTCACAGGCTTGTGCCTAACAGGCTGCTCACACACCCCCTGGGTGCCAGAAGGTGAGTTTCAACCTCTTAACCTAAAGCTGATTGGTAGGAGGAACCTGGGGATCTTTGCCATGCCACCTTCTTGTTCCTGTGCCAAAACCATGAGGCACACTGAGGAGGGGATAATGCACCGCAGGATTAGGCCGAGGAGATGCAAGCCGGAGTCAGCTCTTGCTCGCAGACTGCTGCTGCGGCAGTGAGATGAGGCTGCCCAGCCGGTTCCCTCTTGGCTTCAGCGGCACAGCCGGGCGGGGCGTTCCCGGCAGCATTGGGGCTGTTGGAAGGAGCAGCCGAGCCAGCAGTCCTCGCCGTGCTTCCGCACAGAGCAGGCTGTGTGGGGCCATCCCGTCCCCGGCAGCACCGGGAGCGGATGCCGAGGAGGTGGATGGACACCGGGCGTGCCGCGGTACTTTCCAGCCACCCCCGCAGCCTCCGGTCTTGCCGCAGCGCTTGTGGCAGCAGCTGTTGCCTCTCTGATAATTTTGGTGTTGGCAGGATCTGGATGTCAGAGTGAAAGCTGCGGCGGCAGCAGCAACAGGAGTTGTGCCTACTGCAAGAGCTGGAAAAGAGGGAGAAGAAAGGTTTAAAGCGTTTATATGCGCCCTGAATCTGCCTCGCACCGGCTGCCAGGACAGCAGGACCTGCAGGCAGTAGCACAAGGACCTTTCCCTTTGTGCCCAGGGAGAGCTGCCGGGATCCTCCCACTGCCCTAATTGTTTTAGCTTATGCGGAGCTTCACCAGCTTCCGCAGCCCATGCTCCCCCTGTGCCAACTCTCCTCTTCCTCCCCACCCGCAGTAGTGGTACCCTAGATGCACCAAAGGCACTGCCAAGCCTCCTCCCAGGGAGGGTCAGCAGGACGCTGGTGACCTTGGGCTGGACCAACCAATCTCCAATGGGACACTGGGCACGACCCTCGGTGGAAAAGAGGGAATAAAAGAGCATCTCTTTGGCATCTGGAGGCAAGGGGCTGAGGGGTGAGGTCAGCCAGAGAGGAACTGCATCCCCTGCCACTGTGGGTCTGTAGATCTCGGCCGGCACTGCAAGCCCGGCAGCAGGAGGGGGCTGTGTGCATGTCCCCGCGGTGCTCCAGGCTGTGCTGTGCCAGGGCTGGAGCCGGCAGTGACTCAGCAGGAGCCCGCTGGGCTGCAGTGCCATGACCCCAGCCCTGGAAACCTGGAAATGCTCTTGGCCAGGGTCAGAGCTGGAACCCCCCACCCCACCCCTGCATGGAGGCTGTGGGTGGTTGTAACACCCGAGAGCAGCCCCAGGTTTTGGGGTGCAACCTGCCATCCATAGGGAGCTCTGCTGCTGGCAGCAAAGCCAGGATGCAGGGATTTGGGGATTTGAAATCACACACACTCTCTTGCTCAAGACTACCATGCTGGCAGGCTGCCCATGACAGGTCACCTCCTGGCACAAATGCCACCTGTGAGCATAACCCTGCTCAACAGTGAAGGGTTAAGCACTCGGCCAAAAATCGGGCAGCTATCAGGAGCTTTCCTCTCTTCCTTCTCCTTGCCAAGGTTTAAATTTAGTCCCTGTATGAACCCGGACAACTCAGGCATCAGGTTGCTGCAGGGCTGGCACAGCCAGGGAGCACCTGCTGCTGATTCACTGCAAAAGTCCCCCTGAGAGCCGGCACTGAGCTTCAGCGGGGCTGTCAGAGCCAGCAAGCTGCAGAGACCCCCCGGGCTATGCCGGGCACCCTGGCCACTTGCTTTGAGTCCCCCCCAAAAAAGGCAAATAGAAGCTGTTTATCACATGGCTGTGAGTCCCGGTGTTGCTTGGTGTCTGATTTAATTTCAAGCCTTGCATTTTCTCCTGGCCACTCGTGATGAGTTTTGGGAGAGGTACTGCTTAGGGCAGGGTCGTCTGGGAGGAGGCCCCAGATATGGGGAGATGCCATCCCTGCAGCGAGGCAGGCAAAGGTGCTGGGAAAGGAGCAGTGGCAGGGACGGGGCAGCAGCCTGGGGCCCGACTCTGCCCTCTCCACTAAGTATGGGATGTCCCCAGAGTGGTCTGCTGGTCCCCCAGTCCCATGGCAGCCCAGCCCACTGCACCAGGGGTCACAACCCGACTGCCCCTGTGGGGCACAGGGACCCCTTGGCAACTCGCCTGCAAGTTTGAGGAGCAGTGGCGTGGGATGAGGGGGCAGAGGGTAATGCTGGCAGCCCCCCGGCAGACCCCTCAAGCCGGGGGTGGCGGTGACATCCCTGCAATGCTCTTGGCATCGCTTCCCCGGGGCTGGCGCTCGCTGAGGTCCATGTGATCGAGGGGCTGCTCCGTGCCGGCGCTGGGTCCAGCCGCCGCCACCACGGCGGCAGAGGCAGAAGGTCGAGCCGGCGGCCCCGGCGAAGTGTCCCCAGCACCGAGGTGGGTCACCCAGCACCGGCTGGCACCCCCGAGGTCATAATGCCTCGTGGGAAGAGGGATCCCGTCCTGCTGTCCCACGCCGAGCTGCCTGTCACCGATGGCGAGGGTCCCCGCAGCGGCATCGAGGGTCGGAGGTCCACGTCGGATGAGGAAGGCCACCTCCCCGGCCACCTCCACGGCCACCTCCCCGGCCTCCCCCGCGACGACCTCGCCAAGAGCATGTCGGGCTCCTCCGTCTCCTCCTACCACTCTGCCCTATGCTCCGAGGGGACCGAGACCTTCAAGGACTGCCTGGAGTTCCTGGACGAGGAGGCGCCGGTGCCGCGGGACGCGGGGCAGCGGGGCGGCCGTGCTGAGGGGACTGCCCCGGGACGCTGGGCAGTGGCGGGGGCCCCTAGCGTCCCCCCGCCGCCCGTCCCCCTCGCCCGCCCGCAGCAGGCTCAGCTGTCCGTCGCGGCTAAGAAAAGCCCAGCGCTGGGGCAGGGGGGCAGGATGGGTCCCCTCGGCGGGGACCGGCAGCCTGTCACCGCTGCCACCACCGCCAGCAGAGAGCTGCCTCCGCCCCGGCAGCCCGGGGGGATGCTCGGAGGGGCACCCAGCGATTCGGACGAGGCAGACGGCGAGGTGCGGGCACTGACAGCCAGGGCTTTCCGCAGCCTCTCAGGTCTTCCCGGTGCTCATCTCGACATGTGCAGCTCTCACACCTCCTCCAGCCTCTCCAACTCGCTGTCGGAGGACGGTGGGCGGCCGCGGCGGTGGCCGGTGGACAGCGGTGAACCTCGGGGCACGGTGGCAGCCCTCCACGGTAGGGTGGGATGGCCCTTCCCCGCCGGCGTGGACGGGGAGCTGCTGGGCTTTCTGGGGAAGGAGCAGTTTGAGTGTGTGGATGTGGAATTGGAGAACGGCGAAGCCAGGAAGGGTTACTGCAAGAAGAGGACTGTCCCTAAGCGCCAGATCCTGCTGAAGAGGAAGGAGAGGAAGGAGACAAGTTTCGGCCCCAGGGGGGACATCTCAGTCCCCCAGCCTCTACCCCCCACCAGGAAGGAGCCCTTTAGCAAGGGCAGGGCCATCGGAGAGGACTTCAAGCTCAACTACAAGCAGTTCATGAAGACAGCATCCCTGGATACCAACGCCGACAAGACCAGAGCAGCCTCTTGTCTGGTGAAAAATGTCCTCGCCAAGAAGATGCAGTACGAGCAGATGATTAAGATGGAGCAGAAGGGGTTGCGGGGCAGTTCGACCTCCTCGGGGCCGTCCTCCACCGGCACCGACCTGCTAGGGGATGGCCTGGAGGGCAAGTCCAGCTCGCTCTCTCGCTCAGACTGCAGCTTCTCAGCCGAAGACTTACGGGGCGGTGGGATGCTGACAGCCGCGGTGGACACAGTGACCGTGGGGGACTCCACCACCACGCATCCCGCCAAGGGGGTGGTGCTGAGCGAGGCGATGAGGGAGAACGTCTGCAAGCTGAAGAAGACCTTCAACGAGCTCAACGAGAGGATGAAGTATCAGGAGGTGCTGGAGGGCCACCGACTGCCTGACGCCGATGAGGAGCCGGAGTCGGAGAGGACCCGCTACCGGCGAGCACGCGCTTTGTTTGAAGCCCACTCCGGGGTGGGGAAGGCGCTGGATGTTGCCCCCAGGTTTGAGAGAGTGCCAAAGCCATGGCCCAGCTTGAGGGAGCGAGCCATCTGCCCCAGCCACCCCCAGCCCCCGCGCTGCGAGGCCAGCGGCCGGGTGCTCCCCTCTATACCATCGCGCCACCTCTTCACCTCCCGGGCGCAGGACGTGAAGCTGGTGCCACAGAGCCAGCAAGAGGAGAAGCCACCGGTGGTGTCCCACCAGCTGCGCAACCCTGGCTTCCCATCGCGGGGGTCCCCGCCAGCCACTCCCCCCAAGCCAAAAGAGAAGGGGAAGGGGTTCATCCCGCAGCCCCGAGACGTGCGCAAGCTGGTGAAGAACAGCTACAACCTCCGCTTCGGCACTGCCAGCGCCTCCCGTAGTACATCCCGTGGCACATCCGGTGGCACCATGGCACCAGCAAGCAGTGGGGAGCCACCCCCAGCCACCCCGCTCGTCATCCACTGCACCTCGGTCCGACGCCAGGAGCCCAGGACAGAACTGGGGGATGAGGAGGTGCTGGCTGCCACCAGCCAAGAGTCAGCCTCGGCGTGTGCCGAGGGACCCACGAAGCTCCCCAGCAGCCAGTCCTCGCCCACTCAGGGCTCCCCTGTCCACATCACGAGGGTCCAGGCCACACGGAGAGGAGTAGCCGCCGCGGAGGGGCCACCGCCATCGCCCGCACGCCGGGAGCGGAGCGAGCTCAGGGTCCCCCCACGGGCACCGGCAGCCGAGGGGGTGCCACACGTGGAGACCCACCTCCACGTCCTCGTGGGCCGGAGGTCCCCAGCCAGCACGTCTTTTGGGACCTCCGCAGTCCCCAGCCCAGTGGTGGGCAGGGAGGGCTCCCCGGCTCAGAGCAGCGCGGTGCTGCGGATGGAGAAGACTCTTCTCCTCCCACCATCTCCGTCGAGTCCCACGCAGGCAAAAGAGGGACTTGGCCGCGGCGGCACCGCAGCGCTCCAGGGTGCTGAGGAGCTTGAGTCCACAGTGCAGCAGTGTAGCAGCAGCGACAGCAGGGACCCCCAAGCCGGACCCCCGGCTGGTGATATCGTGCACCCACAGCCTACGAACCCAGCAGCAAGGAGAGCACCGGAGCCGCCCACGAGAGAGCAGAGTCAGAAGCAGGCCGTCAGCCATCCAGCATCAGCAGAGAGTGGTGGTTTTGCTGGTGCCACTGTCCCTGCTGCCCCACTGCGACCTGGGGAGGGTGGTGAAGGTGCCTCTGGCCAGCTGCCGGAGCAGAGGGAGGCCTGGGAGCATTCACCCAAGTGGTCTGAGGTCACCGAGCCACAGCTTCCTTCTGCCCCGGCAGACACCTCCAACTACTTGGCAATCCCTGTGAAAGCTCCCAGATCCTCTCCCATGCCAAAGGTGCCCTTGGTCCCCACCCCAGCCAGTGCATCCTCTGGGACCCCTGCAGTCCCCAACACAGCCAGCACGTCCTTTGGGACCCCCTTGGTCCCCAGTCTAGCCAGCACATCCTCTGGGACCTCTGTAGTTCCTAATCCAGCCAGCGTCTCCTCTGAGATCCCCAATCCAGCCAGCATCTCCTCTGGAACCCACTTGATCCCCAACCCAACCACTGTGTCCTTTGGGACCCCTTTGGTCCCCAATCCATCCAACATGTCCTTTGGTACTCCTTTTGTCCCCAACCCAGACAGTGTGTCCTTTGGGACCCCTTTGGTCCCTAACCCAACGAGTGTCTCCTTTGGGATATCTGCAGCCCCTAACCAGCCCACCAGCACATCCTTGGGGACCCCCATGGTCCCTAACATGACCAACTCACCCTTTGGCTATCCATCATCCAGCCTGGCCATCACATCATTTGGGACCTCCTTGATCCCAAATCCCACCACCAAGTCTTTTGGGACCCCTTTGATCCCCTACCTATCCAGTACATCCTTTGGGACCCCTTTGGTCCCCAGTGCATCCTTTGGCAGCCCTTTGGTCCCAGATCCATCCAGTGCATCCTTTGGGACCCCCTTGGCTCCCAATCCATCCAGTGCATCCTTTGGGACCCCCTTGGCTCCCAATCCATCCAGTGCATCCTTTGGGACCCCCTTGGCTCCCAATCCATCCAGTGCATCCTTTGGGTCCCCTTTGATCACCAACCCAATCCCCACTACCTTTAGGCACCCGCCAGTCTCCAGTGTGGCCAGCTCATCTTTTGGATCCCCTTTGGTCCCCAACCCAGCCAGTGTTCCACTGGGAACAGGTTTGCAGCCCCTGTCTGGTGGGGAAGCACGTTGGAGCAAGCTTGGCCCTGACCCCCCTCTGCCACAGCCCCCTGATGGTCTGGCGGCTGTGGAGCATCCACTGCTGCTGCACTCAGCCCAGCCCCAGCCTCGCCTCGAGGACCCACCCCACTTCCTAAGGAGAACCGACGGATCCTCACCGAGCAGCAAGACCACGCCGAGCCCCACCAAAGCCTTCGCCCCCCGCCTGCCCCCGCACCGGAGGATGCTGGTGGATCCCGACAGCGGGAAGTGCTACTACATGGAGCCGCCGCGGCAGCCCCAGCTGAAGACGCTCTATGACCCCGAGACCGGGCAGTACCTGGAGGTGCTCATCCCGCCAGTGGCATCACACGCGGGGCTTTACCAGGCTCATTTCAACCCCCTGGTCGTGGCCCCGGGTGTCTATGGCCCACCCCAAGTGCCCTACAGCAGCTTCCCAGGGTTCACGGCACCCCAAGCACCCTCTGCGCCCTCTCCGGTGCGCCCTGACCCTGCAGCGGCAGAAAATCCCAACTTCTCCGGGACCTTCAGCTCTGCTCCCAAGGGCGAGGGGCCGCCCGCTACCGGGGGTCCTGACTGCGGCTACCTGGAAAGCCTGTACTACATCCCCACCGGCATGCGGGCCAGCCCCGGGCCCAGCCAACCCCCTGCCCATGCCAGCCCCGCTGAGCCCGAGAAGGCGCCGATGCTCCGGATGTGATGGTCCTCGGGGCTGTGTGGCAGGTCCCATCCTGAGCAGCTGCACTTTAACCCCCAAATCAGCATCACCCTTGGCGCAGGAGAGATCCCCTGCCCACAGCTGAGATGATGAAGTGCTGAGGAGTAACAGGCACCGGCTGGACCTCACCAGCCCCTCGAGGGAATGGGCAGGAAAAGGATGCTTTTCACTGTGAGCACCTGGCAGCCCTGAAGGGGGCTGGAGCCACAGGCTCAGGGACCAGATGCATGGCTCCCACTTTCCTCGTACTATTGGATCCATCCCAAGGGCAGCCGGGGCTGGTTGGCACAGGGGGATGACAGCCTGACCACCATCAGCCCCCCCACCCCCGCAGCCACGGATGCAGAACAATCACCCTAAAATAGTAATAAAAATGCTGAGGCAGCATTAAAACTCTGCCTATCCATCCTGACTCAGTGTGCTCTATAAAGGGGATGCGGCTGAGGGACTCCCACAGCCCCTCAAGGGGAACCAAGGGGCTGGAGCACTCAGACTCCACAGTCTGCCTGTCTTTGAGAGACCACAGGATGAATCCGAGTCCTTAGGAGTGGGAGAGGGCTCTGCTGTCATCAGCAAGCCTTAAAACTCTGCCCTTGAACACCAAACACTGCCCTGAGCCCCCAACCTCATCCCTTGAACCCCAGATCCCATCCCTGAACCTCAAACCTCAGCTTTGAACCCCAAGCCTTGAATCCCAAACTCCTGACCTGAACTTCAGCCCCGAATCTCAGATCCCAACCCTGAGCACCATAGCTGAATCCCAGCCCCAGCTCTGAGCCTCAGCTCACAGCCCTGAAAGCTAATCCTGATCTTCAAACCTCAGCCCTGAGCTCCCGGCCCTGAACCTCAAACCTCAGCCTTGAACTCCCATCCTTGAACCCTAAATCCCAGTCCAGAACTACAAACTCCAGCCAAGAACCCCAGACTCTGTCCTTGAACCTCAGATCTCAGCCCCGAATCCCAAACTCCATCCCTGAGCCCTGAACCTTAACCCCAGCCTAGAACTCCAAACCCCAACCCCGAACCTCAAGCTCCGTCCTTGAACCTCAAAGTCAGCATTGAGCTCTCAGCTTTGAAGCCCAAACTCTGTCCCTGAACCCCGAACTCCAGCCCCAAGCCCCAGAATGCCACTACAGGAGAGCACATACGGTCCCCAGGAGGATGTGGGTGGAGGAGGTGTTACGGGACTGTACGACACCGAAACCCTCCCGGAGTCGGTCAGGGACAGCCGCCCCGNCCCCAGCCGGATGCAGGTGCTGCGGCCGCGCATCAGCAGCCACTCGCCAGCCCCGTGGGGGTTGTAGCCGGCCCCCGCCTCCGCCCCGCCACTTTGGCATAGGAGCAGCATGCGGCCGGTGCTGGCGGCGTGCCTGGTCCTGAGCCTGCTGGCAGGGACGGGGGCCGAAGAGATGTGCAGGGATCCCCCCGCCACCCCAGCCCGCTCCATCGCAGCGCCCCAGCTCAGCCCCGAGGAGCGGCTCTCTCCCCACATGCCCGAAGCCCTGCGCTGCGACGCCTGCCACGCCATCACCTTCCAGGTGGGGGTTAGGGAGCTGGCAGCCCAAAATGGGAGTGAGGACACTCATGGGGATGCTCTGGCTTGGGGGGTGGGGGGATGGGGGGGTGTGTGTGCCTCTGGCTTCTCTGGGCCACCCTCTGATGACTGGCCACCGCTGGCACAACAGAAAAATCCCTTCGGTGCCAGCGAGCCCCTTGCAGCTGTTTAAGGACCCACCACCCTGTGCAGAAGTGCTTCAGCCGCTGCGGCTGCAAGGAGGGGGGTGCAGACGCTGCCCCCTTTCAGAAGTGGGTCACAGGGAGGATGCTGCCCTCACTGGGTGGTTGTTGCCCTTTTTCACTCCAGATTGAGGAGCAGCTGCGCAAGGCAGAGGGAAAGATGGGCAAGAAGGTGCTGAGCGAGTCCGACTACACGGAGGTGCTGGAGAGGAGCTGCTCAAAGAGCTGGGAGAGGTGAGTGGGGTGTCCACAGGATCAGGATGTCCCTGGGGACAGGATTGTCCCAAGGGATGGGGTGTGTCCAGGAACAGAAATGTCTCCAGGGACGGAGATGTCTCCAGGAACCAAGGTTTCACCATCCTCTGCTTCTCTACACAGCTACGGGGTGCAGGAACTGAATGGGGAGAAGCGGCTGACGGGGCCAGGACTGCTGAGACAGGAGCCCATGAGCGTGGCAGTGACAGGGGGACCCTGGCCGGGACGGTAAGTTGGGAGATTTGACAACGGGAGGCGGTGCTGGGCACTGTCCCCTTGCCACCGTGGCATGGGCATGCAGTGTGACCCACGCTTGTCTCCTCGCAGGCTGTCGAAGATGTGTCTTGGCTACATGGGCGAGTGGGGAGAGGCACAGATCTACGAGGCTCACCGTCGCGGCGGAGGCACCTTGCGGGAGCTGCTTTGCCATGGGGAGAAGGGGCCCTGTGCCAGCGGCAAGGCCGGGGGGCCAGCCCCTCCGAAGGCGCTGCAGAACGAGCTGTAGCCCCTGGACGGTTAATGCTTAATGCCCCACTGACCTTCGGAGCCGACTTCGTCCCCAGCCGGAGCTGACGCAGGTCGGGAGGTGGGCACCATCCCGGCGTCGCCCATCGCCAGCGTTGTGGCCGGCCCTGGTCGCCCAGCGCGGCGATGCCAAGAGGCAGCCGGAGCCCCGCGCCGCCGGAACCCCTGGCGAGCAGGGCATTACTCTGTAACCCACCGGCTCTATTGTTTTACCGACGCGGTGCTGGCGGCAGGAGTGCCCCGGCCCCATTGGCAGTGCCAGCCCTAATTAAAGGAGTTAATAGCTGATCTGTCCCCAAGGCAGCGCTCCCTGGTTTCACAACTCGCAGCCAATGGCCGCCTCCCAGCCTGCCATCCCGCGCCACGGCCGGGGTGACAGTGACTAAAGTCCTTCCCACTGCCATAAAACCCCCTGTGCGGTGACATCGCCACCAGGGCCGCGTCGCCAGAGGATGGGGACTCGCTCGGGAGACCTGGCTCAGCCCCAGGTGAATGCAGCCTCTCTTCTTGTCCCCATCCCCATCCCCTTCTTGGCCGTACCCCGGGACAGTGGGGAGGGTGGCAGGTGATTGGGGGTGCCTACCCCAGTGACGGCCAGCTCGAGGCCACGATGCCCAGCTGGGTCTGGCAAAGGATGGGGCTACGGGCTGCAGTGAAGTCTGGGACCAAGGGCACTTGCCGTGATGCCGAGGCTGGAACTGGCAGTGTCATTTCTCCTGGCATCTGCAGTGGGATCCAGGCAGCTCAGGGTCAGTGGGGCGTCTCTTCCAGCCTAGCCTGGTTGGTTTGGGAGCCCAGACCCCTGTCGGGGGTCGGAGCCGGTGCTGGGTGGGGCTGTCCAGCCACGTGTGTCGAGCTATGGTCCCCTGGGGCCTTTGTGTCCCCGGGGCAGAGCCCAGCCCCGTTCCCATGGGACACCCGGGACAACACTGACCCAGCTCCTGCCTCGCCCTCACTGCCAGAATGGGAATGCAGCTCTCACTCCTGCCAACTCCCCCCACGCCCCTGGGAAGGAGCTGCCTGCAGTGGGCAGGGTAAGTACCAGGACAGCTCCGTGGTCAACTCCTTCTGGAATGTGACATCCATGGAGACCAGCCAGCGGGACCCCTCCCCATCCCTGAGGGCACAGAGTGTCCCGTGGGGCATCCCGTGCCATCTGTGGGGACAGTGTGGGGCTGAGCTGTGCGCCCTGCACAGCAGGACCCCAGGGTGAGCACTGCGGCCCGCCGGCCAGAGATGGACATGCTCTACAAGATAGAGGACGTGCCCCCCTGGTACCTTTGCATCCTGCTTGGCTTCCAGGTACGGCCTGGAAAGGGGATGCCCCTCATCAGCAGAGGCCAAGCCCCAGCTCCCTGTGATGTGGGACACCCCACAGCCCTACTGAGCCCCCTCCTCACCCCCCAGCACTACCTGACCTGCTTCAGTGGCACCATTGCCGTCCCCTTCCTGCTGGCTGAGAGTCTATGCGTGGGCAAGGACCAGCTCACCGTCAGCTACCTCATTGGCACCATCTTCACTTGTGTGGGTCTCACCACCCTCATCCAGACCACCGTGGGCATCAGGTAGAGCCGCGGCGCTGGTGGGGGAACACCCCCTGCCCATGACCAGGACCCGGGTGCAAGCATCCCGTCTCATCTCCCGGCAGGCTGCCCCTCTTCCAGGCGAGCGCGCTGGCCTTCCTCGTCCCCGCCAAGTCCATCCTGGCCCTGGAGAAGTGGCGATGCCCACCTGAAGGTGAAGGGGCAGGGAGGTGCAGGGGGCGTGTTCAGCTGTCCCCCATCTCCGGGGTCCACCTCATGCCCTTTCATCCCCCAGAGCAGATCTACGGTAACTGGACGCTGCCGCTCAACACCTCCCACATCTGGCAGCCCCGCATGCGAGAGGTGAGTGCTTCCCGCCGCCCCCCCGGGGGACTCCTGCGCCCACGGGCGCCTGCTGACCGCCTCCCTCTGCCCCACAGATCCAGGGGGCCATCGTGGTGTCCAGCCTGGTGGAAGTGGCCATCGGGTTGCTGGGGCTGCCCGGGGCGCTGCTCAGCTACATCGGGCCGCTGACTGTCACCCCCACCGTGTCCCTCATCGGGCTCTCCGTCTTCCAGGCAGCCAGCGAGCGGGCCGGCTCCCACTGGGGCATTGCTGTGCTGTACGGTGTGGGCGTGGGAACAGGGGCACAAGGAGGTAGAGGTGTCCCCCACCATGGAGCCAGGAGCACGCTGGATGAGTGATCTCGTCTCTCTCCAACAGGACCATCGTCCTGGTTGTCCTGTTTGCCCAGTACCTGCGGAACGTCCCCATCCCGTTGCCCGGCTACCGGCGGGGCGAAGGCTTCGTCCTGCTCCGTGTCCAGATCTTCAAGATGTTCCCGGTAGGGGCTGGTCGAGAGCTGCTGGGTGCTGGGGCGCCCCCAAAAAATCCCCCCCTGTCCCCACACGTGAGTCTGCAAGTGACACAGGGCACGTCCCGGGTCTGTGCCCCCACAGATCATAATGGCCATCATGCTGGTGTGGCTGCTCTGCTACGTGCTGACCCGCACCGGCGTCTTCCCCAGTCAGCCCGAGCGCTACGGCTACAAGGCGAGGACGGACGCACGGGGGGAGATCCTGCCTGTGGCACCCTGGTTTCGGGTCCCCTACCCCTGTGAGTGCCAGGCAGCCCCAGCATACGTGGGTACCCCGATGGCCCTGTGCTCTGGGGGATGCAGGGATACGCAGAATCACCAGGGCTGGGGAGGTCCCAAAGCAGTGAGCACCAGCGGGGCTGTGTCCCATCCTGACACCCTTCTCTGTCCCCCGGGCAGGCCAGTGGGGTCTGCCCACGGTGACCTCAGCAGCCGTGCTGGGGATGTTCAGTGCCACGCTGGCGGGCATCGTCGAATCCATTGGGGACTATTACTCCTGTGCCCGGCTGGCAGGAGCCCCTCCTCCGCCCGTGCATGCCATTAACAGGTACAGCCAGCTGCCCCTATCCTCGGTACCCTGCCCGTGCCGTGCCGTCCCTGGGAACCAGGCGGGGATGCTGCAGCACGTTAGGGGCTGGGCCCATCCTGTTCTCGTTGCTCCTCAGGGGCATTTTCACTGAAGGCATCTCCTGCATCATTGCCGGGTTGTTGGGAACCGGCAACGGCTCCACCTCCTCCAGCCCCAACATCGGTGTCCTGGGCATCACAAAGGTACCGGGGCCGGGGAGGGGTCTTGGCTCGGTGGGCGGGTCCGGGCACTGTCACCTGCTGCCAGTCTCTCCGTGCAGGTGGGGAGCAGGAGGGTGATACAGTACGGGGCTGGCATCATGCTGGTGCTGGGGACCATCGGCAAGTTCACGGCGCTGTTCGCCTCCCTGCCCGACCCCATCCTCGGCGGCATGTTCTGCACCTTATTCGGTAACCCCAAACACAGGCAGCTGTGGGCACCGGCCCTGGGGCACCGCCCCAGAGAGCTGGGGGCTGCTGAGCCCGCAGGATGCTGTGTGGACTTGGAGGTCCGGGGCCAAACCACGGCGGTGTCTGAAGGCCTCTGGCTGCCTGCTGTCTGGCTCTCCGCTGGCCGCAGCAGCGGCGTGGGCACCACCGCCCGCCTACAGCGCGGCTGCTGTCTCTGCTGGCAGGCATGATCACGGCCGTCGGCCTCTCCAACCTGCAGTTCGTCGACATGAACTCCTCCCGCAACCTCTTCGTGCTGGGCTTCTCCATGTTCTTCGGGCTGACGCTGCCCAACTACCTGGATTCCCACCCTGGGGCCATTAGCACAGGTACCCACCCGCCACGAAAGGCCCCTGGTTTAGAACAGAGAATCCTTCTCGTTTGAAAAGTCCTTTGAGATCATCCAGTCCAACCCTTAACCCAGCACTGCCAGGCCACCACAAAACCATGTCCCTCAGCACCACATCTACAACAGATTTTAAATCACCTCAGGCAGGAGGAAGTCACCACTGCTCTGGGTAGCCTCTGCCAGGGTGGGACAAACCTTCCAGGGAGTAAACTGTTCCTCAAGTCCAACCTTCCCTGGTTCAACCTGTGGCTGATTCCTCTTGTCCTACCGCTTGTTCCTTGAGAGAAGATACTGGCCCCCTCCTTTCCAGGAGTTGTAAGAGAGCCAGAAGGTCTCCCCTCAGCCTCCTTTCTCCAGCATGAACACTTCCAGTTCCCAGGGCTCTCCTCCAGACCCTTCATCAGCTTCATTGCTCTTCTCTGTACTTGCTCCAGCTCCTCAATGTCCTTGGAGTGAGTGGCTCAAAACTGAACCCAGCACTCAAGGCGTACCCCTCAGCAGTGCTCACTACAGGGGGACAATCCCTGCCCTGGTCCTGCTGGCCACACCATTGATGATTCAGGTCAGGATGCTGGTGGCCTGCTTGGCACACACAGGCTCAACTTCAACACCCTCAGGTCCTTTTCCAGCAGGCAGTTTCCAGCTACTCTGCCCCAAACCTTGAAGTGTTCATGGGGTTGTTTTGACCCAAGTGTGGGACCTTGGCCTTGTTGAACCTCATCCCGCTGGCCTCATCCCATCCTGCCAGCCTATCCAGGTCCCTCTGCAGAGCCTCCTGCCCTCAAGCAGATCAATGCTGCCACCCAGCTTGGTGCTGTCTGTAAGCTGACTGCAGGTGCCTGGATCCCCTTATCCAGATCGTTGATAAAGATACCGAAGAGAACAGGTCCCAGTGGTGAGCCCTGGGGGCACCATGCCGGGTGCTGAGGGTGAGGAGGGCAGACCTCAGGCACTTACCGATAGGCACCATACCCAACGAGCACCCCCCCAGCAAACACCAATCAGTTAGGTAAGTGCAGGCCATCACAGCATGCCCCAGCTCAGCCCCCATGCTCTCACAGGTGTGCCTGAGCTGGACCAGATACTGACGGTGCTGCTAACGACGGAGATGTTTGTTGGGGGCACCATAGCCTTCGTCCTGGACAACACCATCCCAGGTAACCGAAGTGCATGGAGCCAGGGGAGGCAAAGAGGCAGGCTGGAGGTGGATCGGAGCCGCAGGATGGGGTGGGAGGGTGAGGGGAGGATGATGCCAGGGGAAGCCAGGGGCCGAGCTCTGAACTGACAGGGTGGTGGTTGGCACAGGGACGCAGGAGGAGCGTGGGTTGGTGCAGTGGAAGGCAGGGGCACACTCGGACAGCACGTCCAAAGCCAGCCTGAGGAGCTACGACTTCCCCTTCGGCATGAGCGCGGTGCGTGGCAGCCGCTGGCTGCGGCGTGTGCCCATCTGCCCTGGCTTCATCGGCTTCAAGGCCCGGGCGGCAGCCCGCGGCGCGGCGGCGGCACCAGCGGATGGGCAGGATGGCACCGACGGAGTCTCCGTGTGCACCAAGGTCTGAGCGAGGGCAGGGCTCCTGCCCCGGCGCCACAGAAGCCGAGCCGAGCTGTCACGGGAGCTGTCGGAGCTCGTTAGCGCCTACCAAGCCCAAAGCCCAGCCCAAAGCCGAGCCTTCGGAGGCCGGCCTCAAACACGAGGCCCTCTGGGGGCCATCCTGAGCTCCTGGGCTATCGGCCTGGGGACCACCACCCTTGTGGCATTGCTCCACCTCGAGCTTGAGTTGGTTGGGACTGGCTGGGTCCTTTGCTGAGGCTCGTTAACCACTCACTCGTTAGCCACCAGAGTCCCTGCAGCCAAGAGATCCCACCACGGGCCACGAATTTTGCTGCTGTGCCCTCAGCTTCAGCAGGGCAGCTGAAGAGGGCTCTGTGTGGGCTGCAGCATCCAGACCAGATCCGCTCCAGCTCAGTTTCAGATGCCTATTTTAAGATCATAAATGAGAAATCATGAAATAAACAACCTGAGCCCACGTGCCCTGCCAGTGTCTTGGCTCTTCCCTTGCACCCTCCCCGCCTTGTGAAGCCTCCCCACACTCTCCCCACCAGGCTGCCCAACATGGAGACCATGATGGATTTTGTTCAGCTCTAGCAAGCACCTGTGGTGGGCTTCTCCCAGCCCCTGTGTGCAGCAGAAGTGCTCAGCACAAGCCCTTGGCACACTCACCCTGCTTTGGGCAGCGCTGACCAGCTGGCTCTGTCCCAGTTGCCGCCTTGTGCAGCTGGGTGGTTTCCAGCAGAAGGCACCTGAGGGCCTCACTGCCAACAGTCAAGGCCATCTCTGGGCTTGGATTTGGCACCAGAATGCCAAGATTGAAGCCAGACTGCATGATCCTGCCAGCCTGTGCACGCTGGCATGGTGGCATGGCCACACACTCACTCGCCAGCCTGAGCAGGGAGAGCAGATGTGAAAACCCCATGGGTCCAGACAGAGACACTTCGATAAGTGAGGAAGGGGGGAAAAAATAACAACCAACCCTCCCCAGGCAATGTAAATTCAGTCACCTGCCACCTCCCACGAGCACAGCAGTGCCCAGCCAGGCTGGGAGGAGTCAAGAGCTCCCTTTCTTCTGCTGCTGCCCCAGTTTGTTGCTGAGGGTGACCTTACATGGCGTGCAACAACCTCTTGCCCAGCTGTGACCCCTCCCAGCTTCTTGCCCGCCCCAAGCCTACTCCCTGGGGCCAGAGTAAGACAAAGACCAAGCCCTGACGCTGTGCAAGCAACAGGCAGAAGATTGGTGTGCTGGTAGCTCTGAGTCACTCCAAGCACAGCAGGGCAGAGGCTGAGACGGGGAAGAGCTGCTCCATCCTCGCTAGCACCATCAGGAGGTTCACCTCTGCGCAAAGCCTGCCACTGTGTTACAGTTGGCTGGGAGACAGCAGGGGAAGAAAAAACCCAAAGCCAAGCCAGCAAACCGTGGCTGTTTCACAACAAGCTGGCTCCCAGCAGCAGCAGCACACAGTTGCCAACCACCCTGAGCTGATCACACCTGGGTTGGGACTCACAGACTGCTGCCAGCTGCGTGGGTGCTCTCTGCTGAAACTCCCACTCCAGCTAAAAATAAGCTGAGGCATGGCAGGATGTTATGTCCTGACCTTCTGTCTTTAGGTGCTCAAAACCTAAATGATCTCCAAGGCAGTGGAAAGGCCAGAAGAGGGATTTTTTGCTGCTCTAGGAAGGTCAGTAATGGGAAAGAAAGCTTGGGATAGCTGTGAGGGACGTTTTGTGGAGCAGCAGCCACAGGAGTTGTTCTGATTGGGTTCCTCTAAGGGGGCTGTATGTGTTCTTCCACCTGCAGGCAGACTGGCAGAGTGATGATTAACACAGACCCACGCAATTGTTTTTGTTGGAAGAGATCTCTAAGATCACCCAGTCCAACCATTAACCCAGCACTGCCAGATCACCACTAAAACGTGGCCCTCAGCACCACATCTACACAGCTTTAAACCCCCACAGGGATAGGGACTGCACACCACTGCCCTGGGCAGCCCGGGCCAGGCCTTGGCATCCCTGCTGGGTAAAAAAATTGCTCCTAAAGTTAACAGATATTAACAGCCAGGTTGGGCAAAGTTATGAAGCGGAGCAGAGCAGGTTGGGAACTGCTGGAGGTCATCACCGCCACACAGTCACAGCCTGCATGGGGTTGGAAGGGACCCTCAAAAGGCATCTTGCCCAACAACCTTGGCAGGGACACCTCCAACCAGATCAGGGCCACATTAAGTCTGATCTTGAATGTCTCTAGGGACAGGGCTTCAACCACATCCATGTGCAACCTGCTCCAGTGCCTCACCACCCTCATTGTACAGAACTTCCTCCTGATGTCCAACCTCAATCTCCCCTGCTCCAGTTTCAAACCATTGCTCCTCATCCTACAACCACAGACTACACAGTCACCACCCCACCCCTTCCTATAGGTCCCCTTCAGATACTGAAATGCAGCTCTGAAGGCTCTCTGGAGCCTTCTCTTCTCCAGGCTGAACAGTCCAAGTTCTTTTAAATTGTCTTCACAGCAGAGCTGCTCCAGCCCTCTGATCATCCAGGTCCTCCAGGCCTCCTCTGGACCTGCTCCAGCAGCTCCGTGTCTCTCTCATGTTGAGGGCTCCAGAGCAGGACTCAGTACTCCAAGTGAAGTCTCCCCAGAGCAGAGGGGCAGGATCCCCCCCTCTCCATCTCTGGCCATTGCTCTTCTGGGCTGCAAATGCCCACTGCTGGCTCATGTTCACCTCCTCACTCACCAGCAGCCCCAAGTCCTTTTCTGCACACAACTCACCCACAGCCTGCAGCAGCTCTCATGCTCACAGCTCCAACAGCTGCCATGCCAAAGCCCATGGCTGCATGCACTGAGCAGTGCCAGGGCTTTATTTAGTGCCATCAGCTGTTAACAAGGACTGCCTGTGCTGCCAGCAGCAGCAGAGCTGAACTGGGATTAGCAGTGTGGAGAATGAAGGAAAATATTCATAGACTCACCAAGTGGGGTTAAGTTGGAAGGGACCTTAAACATCATCCAGTTCCAAGTCCCTGCCGTGGGCACGGACACGTCCCACCAGCCCAGGTTGCTCAAGGCCTCATCCAGCCTGGCCCTCAACACTTCAGGGAGAGGGTGCCCTTAGCCCTCATGAGCACTGTTCCAGTGTCTCACCACCATCACTGGAAAGATTTCTTCCTCACCTCCAGCCTCACTTTTCCCTCTCCCAGCTCAAAGCCATTCCCTCTCATTCTGTCACTCCCAGCCCTTTTCAAAGTCCCTCCCCAGCGCTCCTGCAGTCCCTTCAGTTACTGCAAGGCAGCTCTAAGGTCTCTCTGGACTCTTTTCCAGGCTGAACAAACCCAACTCTCCCAGCCTGTCCCCAGAGGGGAGGTTCTCCAGCCCTCTGATCATCTTCACACCCAGGAGAGTGCAGAAAAAGAGAATGAAATGAACAGAAGAACAACCAGAGCCCAACCTTTGGTGGGGGACTTCAGGTCGTTACCAAACAGCTTCCTGGGCACCAATCCCCCCATAATGCCACCAACCCCTTCTTTTTTTTTTTTTGTTTTTTCTTTCTCTCTCCACCCATTGCCAGCAAACCATTCACCAGACAGCCACCAGGGTCAGTTCTACTATTATTTATTTTTTTTTTAAATATTTTTGAAAAAATATAATTTTTTTACAATATTTTCAACTTAAACACTATTCACACTGAACACGTATGGCAGCTTAACCTACCCGAATATGAAGTTTAAGAAGCCAAAACTGTTCTAGCTTTATTAAAAGAAACAAACAAACAAAAATAATAAAAAAAAAAAGGGGGGGGGGGGAAAACCCCAAAAANCCCAGCATCCATCCCTCTTCCCTAAGGAATAGCGTGGCCAAAAAACCAAAAACAAACAAAAAACAAACCAACAACAACAAAAAAAAATAGTTGTTGTGCTGCAGACTTATCTTGTAGTGATGATTAAACAAAGCAAGGGAAAAGCACCACTCAAATCACTTAACGCTGGGGTTCTGCTGGTTAAATCCCACGATGGTCAAAGCTGTAGCCTAAAAGTTACATAGGCAGAGCTTATGGAGGGATGTTGGGTCCTGGGAAGAGAAAGGGGGTGATAAAACTCACATCTCCTTTCAACATCAAGGGGAAGAGAAAGGTTTGGAACATGATACCGCACTACAAAGTACAGGGAATTCCCTCCTGCCGGGGTGTTAGGTTGGGAGTAGCTGAGATCTATGACTCTGCACAGGTCTGTTAAGTTGTTGTGGGAGCTCCTGCTGTTTCCAAGGAGCAGGAAGGTCTCAGGGTGGGGGGCAGGGGGAAAGTCAACGTTATTACAATCCCGTCGTTCCGAAGGGAAGTTAGCTAATTTGCATAACAATCAGATCTCTTTGCGCTGTCACTTTTAAGTTAAGGCATGATCAGGTGCAGGCTAGCACCGGTTAGGTGAACACATCCTTGGTTAAAACCAGCCCATCTGGAGCACATCCCGAGCCCTAGTTAAAAAGAGAGTGTGCAGAAGGTTTAGAAAGGTGGTGCTTTGTCCCAGCTCCACTGGTGCCCAGCTGCGGTTCCATTGAGAGATTGACTTTAGTAACAGTCTCAGCACTTTTATTGAGCATGCAAGACTAACAAAACTTTGGCAATGCATAAGTGTAACACAGTGACAAGAAGAGAGAGCTTTTTAACAATTAAATCTTCTAATACTGGCTTCACAGTGTGGAAATTGTGCTACATCCACCAAGAGAGGGCCCAGTCTACTCAAATGTTTAAGTACTTCACCCCAGGGACAAACTCCTTTGCGTTTGGATTCAGGTTACTCTTGACCTGAGGAAGGGAAAAACAGAAGTGGAGGTGAAATTGTGATTTTCATCTTCCAGTGTCAAGTTGAACACAATCAGGAATGCTTTGGGAGATCCAGAGCAAGTGGCACACAGAGCAGGGTTTCTGCCTATGCCTATAGCAAGTCTCTACAGTGATTACACAATCCCACCCCCCTGTGCTAGCTCCCGAGTCATCCACCCTCCCCATGAGCACCACCTGGATGTTTGAAGGCAGAGGAGGGCTGGGGGAATAGGAAACCAGCAAACCACAGGCATGCAACACACACACAGCAGCTTGTCTCAGTGCTGAAGCAGCTTTTTCTGCAGTTGAGCTGCTGAGACCTCGTTTATTTAAGCAAGAGGAGGCTCCTGCCAGTCACTTCTGGGCATTGAATGTACAGCAGCACTACTGAATGTTTCTGTGTTTACCCTGTCCTGCCTCCCACTTGGCAAGCTGCTGCTCCAGCAGCTCCTGCAGTTAGAGGTGGGCAGGCAGATATCCAAAGCGAGCTCTTTATCGTGAAGCAACAGAGGATTAGCCTTTTATGTTCTTAACTGAGTCAGAAAGTGCTGCCTGCAGCTGCTTAAGCTCGGGAGAGAAGGGGGTTTGCAGGTGAAATTCACAGCAGTTGGGTTTTGTACTCTCTATCAGTAACTTCATGTTTTGGTAGGGAAAAATCTGTCCATGCTGCCTCTTCCTCCTGGCTAAGCTCTGCAGAGGAGTCACACAGCCAGAAAGAGGGAAAACAGAATCACAGAATTGTTTTGGTTGCAAAAGACCCTTTAATATCAGCTCCAATCATGCCCTAACTCTACCAAGGCTGGTGCTAAACCATGGCCCTCAGCCCCACATCTGTCTCTTTGAAACACCTCCAAAAATGGGGATTCAGACACTTCCCTGGGCAGCCTGTGCCAGTGTTTTGAAGTTTCTTCTAATGCCCAACCTTAGCCTTCCCCTGGTGCAACCTGAGGCCATTCCTCTTGTCCTATCACTTGTTACTAGATAAAGAGACCAACTCCCACCTCACACCAACCTCCTTTCAGGGAGCTGCAGAGAGCAATGAGGTCTCCTCTCAGCCTCGTTTTCTCCAGGTCCCTCAGCTGCTCCTCCCCACACGTTCTCCAGACCCTTCCCCAGCCTTGTTGCCCTTATCTGGACACACTCCAGCACCTCAGTGTCCTTCTGAGTCCTTGCTCTGCATATAAACAATCCCAGTCCAACTGCTTTCCCCTTTCTCAGAATTCCTACAGACATCTGTTGTGTTTCCCATGATCCAAACCAGCCCTCAGAAGGTGGTTTGTACCTGCCCAGCACTTAAGAGCTGCTGAACTGAACTCCTGCAGCCCTATCACTGACTGGCAGCTGACAGGGCCAGCAGGCTTCACACACTTGCCTGCCTTGCAGAACACTCCATACACACCCAAATCCACTTAAAATGCAAGCCATGGACTTGCATTTTAGGAAAGTTATGAAAGGTTATGAAAGAAGCCACTGAATAGGTCATGTCACTCCGAGGAACATTCCCTAGCCAACCATTCCAGGTTTCCCCTCCACCAGAAGCAAGCAAGGTTTAAGAGCCTCTAGCCCACGTGTGAAGGGTTTACTCTTGCCATTATCAGCCACAAAACCCAGGCTGGGACATAGAGAGACATGAAGAAATAGGACCAGAAACAGCATTTACCACCAGATCCTCCAGTGATGAGCTGTCACTGATAACAAGGTCATTGAACTGGTCCTGGATTTGATCCATTGTTTGTGGGAGATCACGGGCTGGAATAAACCATTCGTGCTCCTCCTCTTCTTCCAGCATCTCCTGGAAGCAGCGCTCGATGAACTCTTCTTCCCACAACTCCTCTTCAATCTGTGCAACAAAACCAAACTGCTTCAGCAACAGCCTCAGGGAGAGCCTGGGGTCTTCATGCCAACACCTGTGCCCTTCTCTCCAGTTCTGCAGTGAGACCTGTGCTGCAGCAAGGCAAGCAGCTTTCACTTTGGAATGCAGGGAATTGTTTTCTCCCAGGACTTTGGGCTGCAGTCAGAGGTGAATGACAGGAGAACTCCTCCCCCCAGCCCTGCCTATTCCAGATGCAGCTTGTTACAAGGTCAAGGAGAAGGAAAGTATCAGTTCCAAGCGAAAACTGAAGCTGTACCTGCAAGTCTGGACTGAACTCACTGCATACACGAGGGGGCAATGCATGTTAAAGTGAAACCTCCTGTGTTCTAGTTTGTGCCCACTGCTCCTTGTCATATCAGTGAGCACCACTGAAAAGAGCCCAGCCCCATCCTCTTGATCCCCAGCCTTTAGCTACTGAGATGACCTCCCAGTCTTCTCCAGGCTGAAGAGCCCCAGGCCTCAGCCTCCCATGAAGGAGAAGGTTCAGTGCCCTCACGATCCCTGTGGCCCTCTATGGGCTCTCTCCAGCTGTTCCGTGTCTCTCTTGAACTGGACACAACACTCATGCAGCCAGGCACACTCACTAGGAAAGGGTTCTGCATGATTCCCAGGGGAAAAAATAACCACTACCTGTCACTTGGAACCAGCAGGATCTCCTTGGCTCCTGCTCACCCAGTGTGGTTCTCCTAGGGACCTCTACATGCTCTTAGAGGCCGTTCAGAATGCTGACCAGCTGCACTACGATGAGCAGGAGGACTCAGCCAGTGCAGATCTGACAGGCATTGCTAAGATGAAAGGAAAGTTTTGTTTGGTTGTTCAGTAAACAAACTCTGGAGAGAATTCATCCAGACAAATTTTCCATATCCTGTATGTTCTTACTTAGGAGTGGAAAGCAGAGAAACAGAAGCTGAAGGGAATGACTGTCAGACAAGGGAGTGGAAAATGATCCAGGACAGACTGAGCAGCTTGAATGAGTTTTCCCTAATTATTCTTCACTCAAACCAAACACATTCTTGATCCTGAAGTGAAAATTCAGTTACATATCACAAATCCCAGATGACAAAACACCATTCTGAGGTTCCTGCAAGATCTAGGTCCCCTGTGCTGTGGGCAAACACATCCAGCAGCTCCCTTGGCACTCAAGCAGAGTCCCTGTTGCTCAGAGTTGTGCATCATGCTCTGAGCCACTGCCCAGACAGCTGTTCCCACATGGAACACTGACTTAGTAATTTCCCCAGTAAGCACTCCAGCAAGTTTCCAGTCAGTCCTGCTGGTGAGACACTGTCTCCATGTTGCCTGTGGTTAAAGGCAGCTGTGGGCACACAGCCACCAGCTAGTATTACAGCAGGGCTTTGGTTACCTGGTTGTACACCTCCAGCAGTACTAAGGAAAGTTTAATTCCCAAAATGCCTGGAAATTTATACTCCAAGTTTGCCTGGTTGAGATGTGCCTGCAGCTGACCAGGCTGCCACATGCTGTTTGCCTGCCTCAGTGAGACCACTCTCCCCTCATGCTCTCCCCTCTCCTCTTCTCTGAAAACACTCCAAAAAACCACTTTCTTTGCAGCACAGCTCTCAGCTCCCTGCCCAAGAACTACACTTCCCATTTGCTAACTGCAGGGCAGTCCCCAGAAGGAAAAACCCACCAGACAGACAGTGAGAGTGGGACCACTCTGGCCTGTGCACAAGAGAATGTAGATTTTGTGAGCAACCTGAATTCCAGATTAGCTTTGAGCCCTGCTGGCACCCCAGAGTGAGCAGCAGGAAGACCCTGCTGCAGCTGAGATTCAGCAGAGCCACACTGCTGGAGTGCAAGCACATGCACAAAGATCAAGTTCAGATTAAGGAAGGGGTGGTGCAGAGGCAGACTGCTGCCAGCCTCTGCAGGAGAGGAAACTGCATCCAGATGCAAGGAAAGAGATGATCTTAAGGTTTCTTCCCAGCCCAACTGCAAAGACCAGCTGGAAGGCACTGAAGTGTTAAGCAATAAACAGGACTGTCACCAAACAGCTCTACCTCTGAGGAACAGCAGCCTCGTTGAGCAGGCAGGGATGTGCCCAGACACATCCACTGCAGATCTGCCACAGCCAGCACGTCTGCACATGCAGAGCTTCACAGCATAGCAGGACCTGTCCCTTCCAAAGTTTTTAACTCCATCTTGCAAGGGCAGATGTATTATAACCTGCTGAACTCCTCAGATTTTATACCAAGATTAGAGAAAAACGAGAATCTGCACATGCAGAGCTTCACAGCCTAGCAGGACCTGTCCCTCCCAAAGTTTTTAACTCCATTTTGCAGGGGCAGATGCATTAGAACCTGCTGAACTCCCCAGATTTCATACCAAGATCAGAGAAAAATGAGAATCTGCACATGCAGAGCTTCACAGCCTAGAAGGATCCAGGGTGCTTCCAGCAAGCCTGTCTAAAAACTCCTCCTCTACAGGACTCCCAGCCTGGCTGCTAAGCCACAGCTCCTCTCTCCCTTCAGCCAGAAAATGACAAAGCACACCACAAGGTCTTTCTGGAGGGCCATGACTTGCCTGCCTGTTGAACTCCTCTTCATTCTCCATCCACATGTACTCTGCAAAGGGGTTGTCATCTTCATGAGAGTGCCCATTAATGATCACATCCTCGCTGATGATGCTGGGGCTGGTACTGCTGCGACTCGGATCTTTCATGGCTGCTGCTTTGATTGGATGCCTGCAATTAGGCAAAGCAGTCGTTAGAGGTGTGCAGAGTCACTCACCACCAGCCTGCTTCTGCACAAGCCCTGCCCAAGGGAAGGTTGCATCTGGATTGGAAGGCTCCAGGTAGCCGCAGCAGAGGAGCTCTGCTGACTCCAACAAGACAGAGGGTGGCAGAAATGCTGTTTCCATTATTTTGGCAGAATGTGGATTACTCAAGTTGACAAAAGTCATCTCCCAGATGAAACCTCACCATGGCCAAAGAAAAGTGACAAACCCACAAAGCACATGTCCTTGCCAACAGGAAAACAGTTAAGGCAGGAGTGAAAGAACAATTTTGTTTGCCAAAACACTTTCAAAGCTCCCACTTGAGTTTCCACAAGGGAATGAACTGCCCAGGTGTCCCAAAGGAGGGCAACCAACACTTCAGAGAGCAACCAAGCACGTGTCCATGGTAGGGGACATGCTGGTGTGACTCTTAGCCTTCTCAAACTCATTTATGGGATGTTCTATGTGTGGCACAAACCAACTTTTACAACCATTTCACCTTGTGTGCAAGACAGAAACCATTGCACGTCGATTCCCTACGGAGCCCAGCTGGCACAGCAGCTCCCACAGCTGCCTCCTTGGCAAAGCCCACTTCCTGGGAAGCTGCAGGTGAAGACACAGCATAAGGTGCTGGCAGACAGTCTGTGCTTGTTTCTTGTCCCACTTCATTACAGGCCTGGAGAGCACTCAACAACTGTGCGTGCCCACGATACGTGACACCAGGCAGCCCGAGCTGAAGGAACGAAGGCACAGCTGGCGAGCACCACGAGAAGGACAAACCCCACATGGGGTCTGAATCCCTGTCCTAAGAATGGCATCACAGCCCTGTCGTGAGGCTCTGTGAGATCAGAGAGCCAGGTCTGCCCAGTCCAGGTCCTAACTGAAAACCTTTGTTGTGCTGTACCCTTAATAACCCAGTGTTGCCCCTTCCCCTACATCGTGCTGGAGCACAGACACTGACACTGGGGAAGCCAAATGCAGGCAATGCAGGTGATCATTTTGACAACAGCACACACACAGCATGGAGGCAACAGGCTCCAGAAAATACACCCTGAATGGTTTTCAAACACTGATAGAAATTTCCAACAAAAGGAGGCAGCAGTGAGGGGAGAGCCTTCTCTTTGCTTCCCCAAGAAATGTTCTAGCTCACTGTCTGCATATCAAAACCTGAGAGGACATCAAGCTACATCCTCCACTGTTATAAGTGGGCTTATCATGCAGCAGCTTATCTTGGTCCTATTATCCACAGAACTAATGCAAGTTTTGGTTCAAAGTGTGTCCTGGACCACACCAGGTCAAAAACCTGCTCAATTAAGAAAAGCACAAAGCTAAAGGATCCTGCCTGCTTCACTCTGTTCAAGGTTTTTCAATCAAAGCAAGGAAGTCACTTTAGCTCCCTAGGAAGCCCAACAAATGAGAGCAGAACCCAGGTATTCTAAGCAGAGAAAACAGGTTCCTTTGGATGTGCTTTCAAAACAAACCTGCAAAGGCTCACTGGCAGCATTCGACAGGAAACAGGAAACGCCACTGCATTCGGTACCCTGAGTCAAGCTTCAAGTGCCTTTAAGCTGTTCCCAACCTAACAAACAGGATTGGCTAAAAGACATAAAAGAGCTCCAAGTCTAAAAGAACTAATTTTCTTTCCCAGGCAAGCATTTTCACCTTTTTTTTTTGGTGTGTGGAGTGAATCTTGCTATTAATATTCCGCTGCGCTTTCACACACCAACGATTCACAGGCAGGTGAGTAACCCTGCATTAGCAGGGTGAGGTAGTGAGGCCAAATCCCAGCCAAAACAGCACCTAAGCAAGTCCATAAAGGTCGAAATAACAATAATTAAAACACCCCCTAACTTCTTTGTGTGAAAGCCTCAAAGGTTTCTCAGGTTTCTCTGTTGACTCACAGGCAGCTTTTCCAATTTCTTAAGCCCTGCCACAGAGCAGAAGCGACTTGCTTTAGGAGGGAGGGAAGGCAGAGCAGGGCACCACTCCACGGTGAGGCTGAAACATTTCATTCCCTTGCTGCCCATGGGATGATTATCACCTGAGAGGCTCAACCTGAACATCTGAAGTTTATCTGATCAAGCCCTAAGCCTGCCGAGGTTTTTCCCACAGGAAAGCAGGTCCACAACCATCCTCTGCACAAACAGTTAGGGAGCCTGGGGCCAGTCCCTCGCTCCCAGCACTCCCTGTAATTTGATTTTCTGCAACCTGTAATAAACCAGCCCTGCACAGGGAGCTTTCCATTTTGCCATGGTGAGGCTCTGTGTGTTCATTTGTGAGAACAAGACCAGTCCCGTTTCACCAGTATTAGATCCCAGACTTTTTTTAGTCACCAGCTACAGGCAGTTCTGAGGAGAGCGAATTGCCTCTTCAGCCTTGCAAAAAGTCACAATCTGAGAAGGCTGCTGCAGAAAAAAAGTCCCAGTGACAGGCTACACTATGGGGTGTGAATAAAAATAACCCATTTTCCATCTGTGTGTAGGTGGGAGGCAGAGGATGGCAAAGTTCCTCACACTAGAACAGGAAACAGAACATCAGCAGCGCTAAGGAACAGAAAATACAGAGACCTCTACCAGAGGGATGGGATTGGAGACCCAGCCCCAAATTATTTCAGGATTCTGGCAGGGGGTGGGGGAGAAGTAGAAGGAACAGTTTAAATGCAAAAGAAAAGCAGACAAGACTTAGTTTTTTGGGGTTTTCTTATCTCAGAGATGAAACAAATGAAAAATCCTGCAGCAAGAGGGCTTGCAACCCAGCCTCAAATTATTTCAGGATTCTGGCAGGGGGTGGGGGAGAGGTAGAAGGAACAGTTTAAATGCAAAAGAAAAGCAGACAAGACTTAGTTTTTTGGGGTTTTCTTATCTCAGAGATGAAACAAATGAAAAATCCTGCAGCAAGAGGGCTTGCAACCCAGCCTCAAATTATTTCAGGATTCTGGCAAGGGGTTGGGGAGAGGTAGAAGGAACAGTTTAAACGCAAAAGAAAAGCAGATAAAACTTAGGTTTTTGTTTGGTTTTGTTTGGTTGTTTTTTGGTTTTGTTTTTAATCTCAGAGATGAAGGTAAGAAATTAAAAATCCTGTAGAAACAGGGCTTGGAGCTGACTGAAAGTGTTTTCTTGTCCCAGGTGTGGGACTTGTTAGTCCAGACCATCATTAAGGTTTATTAATTTACCTGCTTCTCTAAATTTTGCTGCATCTGCAACAGAGAAGAGCTCTAAACAAACCATCATTAAAATGCAAAGCCTTGTGAATAAAGATTCTGCACTTAAACCCCGGGCACAGAAGAAGATTATCTGCTGCCTACCTCGGAAGTTAAGGTCAAGGGAGCTAATTCCAGACAGCAAACCCCAGGTCAGTGATGCAGCTTCAAGCACCCCAAAGCAGCACGGAAGAGCAAGCAGCACCTCAGGAGTTTAGTATCAGCTAAAGTGTAGGCAGAGCTGTTTGTGGAGCAAAGAGCACTTTGAACTTGTGCAGATGGTGGCAGTTGTTTATCACCCAGTGATTACTCCTGTGAGTCAGGAGCCCTGGCCCAGTTCCTCCTTATCTAATAAGATTAGCAAATGTCAGTGCTCGAGCGAAGCGATTATGCACCGTACGATAAACACATTTCTTCATCGAAATCGGGAGGGCTGCTATCTGATACGAAGCCTGCAAAGCACTGCACTGGAGTTGAGGTATGAACAGCCCAGACATTGACAGTGTGCCAGCCCTGGGGCCGAAGCGTCCAGAGGCCCCCCAGAGGGAAGCAGCTGTGCGGGGAGCCAGGCAGGCACGAACGCTCTGGCAGGAGCTGCCGCTTGCTGCCCCGGACACCGTCATTGCCGTCGATATTTTCGGACGAACTTTCGCTTCAGCGGAACAGGGTGAACCCACCGGGACGCAGCGTTTCCAGCTGGTATCAGCTCGGTCGCGGCGACGAGGCGGGTTCTGCCCCTCCCGGGGAAAACAGCACACCCGCCCTGACGACAGCCGCGGATTCCCAGCGCCCCGCACGGGTGGCTGAGAGTCCTGGCTTCGCACCAAACCTCCCCCCGCCGCCCGAAGAAAGCTGCCCGGCCTGGTGCCTCGGCGGCGGCAGCCAGGACCGGCCCCTCCACCGCCCGCTTTGTTCGCCCACAAGGGCCGCCCCCGCCACGGGGGTTCCGTCCCGTCAGGCCCCGCGCCGCCGAGCGCCCCCCCGCCATCGCTCCTCAGGACCCGGATGGAGCTGGAGACAATAAAGACAGCGCCACGGGGCCGCGCAGGCCCCGCCGCCGCAGGACGGGATGGGGGGGAGCCGGGGTCTGACACCACCTATGGGGAGGGGGTGGCTCCCTCCGAATATCCCCCAAGCCTCCGCGACGGTAGCGGCGGCTCCGGGACTGCGCTGTCCCTCCCGCGCCGCCTCACCTGCGCACAGACGGATGGGCCGCGGGTGCGCACGCCGGCTTCGAGCTACTCCGCCGCCGCCTCGTTCCCCCCTCGCTCCCCGGCTCCGCTCCGTGCCCGCCGCCCCGCTCCCCTCCCAGCACCGCAGCCCGTCGGATATGAAGTCACTTCCGCTACCTGTGTGACCTCACCGGCACCGCCCCGTGCTCCCCCGGAAGTGGCAGCTGCAAGCAGGCAGCCCTGGCGGGGAGGCGGGGAATGCCGGGAGCTGTAGTCTCGCCGGGCGGCCATTTCGCGTTTGCGGCGTGGGGCACGCCGGGAAAAGTAGTTCCGCCGGGGCAGGGCGAGCCTCCATCTTGTGGCGTCGGCTGGCAGGGGGGCGGCGCACCCCCGGGGCTGTCGGGCTAATAGCTTCTTCGCGAACGACCTTCTGCCTGTAGTGGTACTGGAGCGAGGAGGGCACCGCTCCCCACGGGGAGCCCGGCTGTGCTTCCTCCGGGCACGCCAGCAGGGAGTGAGCCAGTTTCGGAGAGTGTTAGAGCTTGCCCTGCCGTGCCTCGGGGGCTCCCGAACCTTTTCTAGCCGCCCTCAGGGGTCACCACGGGGAAACCGCCGAGCCCCCGGGCTTCACCGAGGGCAAGGGATGTAACATTTGACGAGAAACACAGCTGCTTGCTAACCAGTCCTGCACTAGCCTCCGCTTACAGCTCTCTTAGGAAACAGGGCACAATGAAGACGCCACTGGGACCTACATTAAGAGCCTAGACTTCAACCCTGTTTTTTAAACCCATTTTTTAAAAGGCTTTTTTTTTTCCCCATTGTTTCCCCTCCTCTTTCTTAAAGGCGAGGTGGAAACGCCTCTCTCCTTCAAACAACACCTACGAAGGCACTGAGGTTTCAGCAGCGATCAGAGCTAGGCTGTGCTCCTGGCTGTTTACAGAAGCCTCGGTACAAGCTTCTCCAGTCCTCTGATCTTCAGAGTCTCTTAAAAAAGCAACGAAACCAAACACAGCCAGTTAAAAGCTCTTTGTTCCGTGCAAGCCGTTGATGAAGTGGGAACAAAAAAACAAAACAAAA
>VWZE01001191.1:219479-252162 GCA_013396675.1 Eubucco bourcierii | reverse complement strand
AAAAAAAAAAAAACAAAAAAAAAACCACCAAACAACAAAACAACCCAGAAAACCAACAAAACCCGGCAGTGTTTGCAAACTCACCTCCACTCCACACCCACCTGGGCACAAACTCCTTAGCTAACCACCACCACAAGCAGGAAATCTGCCCCAGCAGGATGCTGGCAAATGTGCGGTAGGGCAATGTTTCTATGTGCAGTTACACAGCCCCAAAGTGTCTGTTAGCAAGGGGTAGGAACAGGAATAAGGAACCTTGGCTAACCCCGGGACCCATTAGTAGTTGAAGAGGTATCAAAGATGAGCAACTTACTCGGGCTCTAGCAGTGCTTTAGGAAGGTGCAGCCGTTGGGCTTGCTCAGCTTAGCTCTTCCCATCACACCATCTGGTTAGGCCAGAAGGGCTCCTGTGCTATTACCACACTCTCCTTCCTCCCCTCTCAGGCACTTCCCAGCCACTCTGGCCTGAGCGTGGAGTGTTCATGGGGTTGTGATCCCAGCCTCTGACCTTGGTGAATATCTAACACTCACTGTTACCAGACATCAAGAGCTGATGTGAGCAAGCAATGTTGGGAGTCTAAAGTTGGACTACATCATGAATACTTTCCACCTGGGAGAGTTATGGTTCAACACTAAAGAGGATGTAACATCCTCCTCCAGTTTAATCTGCAGCAGTTACACAGGTTGGCATCTACAGCAGGCTGTATACTGAAGCTGCAGGGGGTGGCTAAGGGAATGCTACTCTAAAAGTACACAGAAGTGCAGCACTTCAGTACATTAATCTTAGCTGCAGGGTGCGAGGAAGTGTGAAGTGCTTGGAGAAGATGCAGAGAGGCTGCATCTGGAATACTGTGTCCAGTTCCAAGCCCCTCAGTTCAAGAATGACCTCAGCAACCTGCCTGAAAACCCAGCACAGAGCTACAAAGATGCTGAAGGCAGTGGGACATCTTCCTGTGAGGACAAGCTGAGGGAGTTTGGAGCAGAAAAGCCTGAAAGATGCCCTCATTCCTGGTGATAAGGATGTGCAGGGCAGTATCAGGAGGACAGAGCTGGCAAGTCCAATGACAGGACAAGGGGCACTAGGGGCAAACTGGAGCAGAGGAGGTTCCATGGGAACAGAAGGAAAAACTTTTTCACTGTGAAGACCACAGAGCCCTGGAGCAGGCTGCCCAGGAGAGGCTGTGGAGCCTCCCTCTCCCGAGACTTTCCAAACCTGCCTGGATGCATTCCTGTGCAACCTGCCCTGGCTGATCCTGCTCTGGCAGGGGTGTTGGACTGGATGATCTCCCTCCGAACTGTTATCAGTCTGTGAAACCTCCCAAATAAATGTACACCTACCACCCTGAGAGAGAAAACAAACACTGCCAAACAGTAGATGGCTGCTTTGAAGTCAGGTCTTTTACTTGGCTGATGAGCTCAGCAGCCTGTTGGAGACAGATGAATGACAAAGTGACATCTTGAGTGGGGGCCCAACTACAGCCTTGTTACTCATTCAAAAAAAAGCTGCTGCTGCTTTGCACTTCCTTTCAGGGCTCTAGGAAAGGTGCAGGGCACTTTAAGACCATCACTGCAGTTGATTTCATACAGCCACAAGCAGAACTCTGCCCACAGAGCAGCAGCTTCTCTTTGTGACAGTGCAGGAACGGGGTAGTGCCTGGGAAGGTTCTGTAAGGTGGCTGTGCCAGTTCAATCAAATCTGCACCACTGGCTGCTAATTAGCATTTCAGCACTCAGCCCAGAGGCCCCGGGGGAACTCCCACCAGCACAGCAGATGGTTGCTGAAGTTACCCTGAACTTATCCTCCTCTTTGTGGGAGGATGGATCAGCAGAAAACTATGACAGGGCAGACAAGTCACCAAGACCTTGCCTCCACCAAATGCAGCACCTCATGTCTGCATTTGCTTAAGTAACTTCAGCAAGATTCAGCCTCCTCCACTCTAAAACCCTTCTTAGCATTGAGGCTTCCCTGCTGGGCAAGAGGCTCGGGCCAAAAAAAGTCCCCTAGTCAGAGAACTGCAGTTGGAAAAGACCTCTAAGATGATTAGAGTCCAACCATTCTCCAGCCCTGCCAAGGCTGGTGATAAACCATGGCCCTCAGCACCACATCTCTGCCTCTTTGAAGCAGAGGTGAGGATTCAACCACCTCCCTGGGCAGCCTGTGCCAGACTTTGAAAAGTCTTTCAGCAAAGACATTTCTTGTAATATCCAACTCAAACCTCCCCTGGTGCAACTTGAGGCCACTTCCTTGTCCCAGTGCTTGTTCCTTGGGAGAAGAGCCCAACCCCCACCTCACTCTGACTTCTTTCAGGGGACTGTAGACAGACAGCATTGAGGTCTCCCTCTCAGCCTTTTTCTCCAGGCTGAACAACCCCAGTTCTCTCAGTTGCTCACCAGTCCTGTTCTCCAGATCCTTCACCTTCACTGCCCTTCTCTGGATGTTCTCCAGCCCCTCAATGTCCTCCTTGAATTGAGTGGCCCAAAACCAAAGCAGGCACTGAAGGTGTGGCCTCAGAGGTGCTAAATGCAGAGGGAATTTTTATCCACATCGCCATGCTGTGGCTTTGATGAAAACACCACCAAACTTGAGAAAGAAAACTGGCAGCAGAATATACCTAGGGGTGTTTTAACAAGTGACATTTTAATTTGTTTGGAAACAAAAAGAGGGTTTAGGAAAGAGAAAGAAAAAGTTATGCAGCAAGCTGCTCAGTCACAGGTGTTAACACATGCAGATTTTAGAGAGCTAAAGAGTTTCAGTGTGGTACCATGAACACAGGAGTCAAGAGCTGAGTAGACACAGTGGTTAACATGCCAAACATCTCTACCAAATGACTGTCACCTAGCTTTGTTTATTGGTAACTCACTTTAGTAACCTGAATTCACAAATAAGCAGTAAATAACAAAAAAAAAAAAAAAAAGAAAAAAAAAAAGGAAAAAAAATCTACAGAGAAACACAGGTTACACATGCAAATTCCTGGCCACATAGCACATGTGCAGGTACATTAAGAGCACAGTTCTAAAGAATCTTGACAAAATACAGATCTTAACAAACAAAAAAAAAAGGTTTTAAAATGCAGGTATGAAAAAGTTACATTTGAATATAAAGATACTTTTTTTTTGTTTTTTTTAAACATTTCAGGACTCAAATGCTGCTTTGGAACATTACTAGAGATGGACAACAGCTACAAGATTCAAGTAAAAGCAGGAAGAGCTTGAGGAAATAATACTGGTCAGAGGAGAATGGGCATTTACTTGTCACTAAAAATACAGGGAGCAGCTGAATGGGAGAAGTCTACCAAGAGCTTAGGAGACAAAAAGAAATAATTCATCACAAAGTTGTAAAGCTGACTAAGCACTAAGCTTTCCTATTTGCTATACAACAGCAATGACATTAAAAGAAACTGCAATTCAACACTTAAAAAATTGCAACTTACATTTCAAGACTTCTTCCAAAGTGAAATGCAGTGACAGCCTTACATTGGAAATTAAATACCTGCTAGGCTCAGACTGAAACCTGGAATGTTCTAGATTAAAAAAAAAAAAATTTACAAAAAAAATCAAAATACAGAGGGGCTTCTTAGCTTTTATTGAGAATGGAACTGAAAGACACATTTCTGAAGCTCAAAAGCAGTAAATCCCACTTAAATGAAGCTTTCCTTCCCATGGATGAGCTTGCCACAAGGCGTGCAAGGTTCTCTTCTTGAACAGCATGAAGTGTCAAAACAAAAACTTGTTGCCATTCTCGCATGAAGAACAAATTTTTGTCATTAACTTAACTGCTTTATGCTTTTTTTTTGCTACGACATTTAAACACGTGAACAGACCTAGGATGCCTACTGTATTTCACTAAACCCAAAAAAAGAGGACAGTATTCCCAATCTACTACTTGTACTGCTTTTAAAAAAGGTTAAACATTAAAAACAAAGCCACAGCTTTCCTTACAGCCTTCTTTAAGCTTCTTTCTTTTGCCTGTAGTCTTCTGCCATTTTATCCAGAATTTTCTGTGGAAAGAAAACAATCAAGGGTTTAGTGTACATCCCCAGGTACAGGCCAGCAAGAAAAAAACAATTCAATTGGCCAAGTTTAAAGTCTGTGAATATTACAGGACAGGACTGGCACTTCTCGGTGCACCGGAGTGGAGCTTCCCTGCAGTGGGCCACTACTGCTTTGTTACCAAACAGCTCACTACCAGTGAAGGGCAAATGACAGCCTCTAGGAGCACTGCCTGCCCCTGCTGGGAACACTTTTCTGGCAGGCTGGTGAGCTAACAGAATTCCATGCCATTTTCCCATGGACTTGTGACAGCAGCTGTGCCACTTACCTGGGTGGAGCTTGCTACCTATAAAGGCAGGGACAAAACACCTCCCCCTCCCTAGAGAAGGGTTATTTTGGAAGTTTGAGGGACTTAGTATTGCTTTGATGACATTTGGTAGCAATTATCATGATTTATTTACTCCTGGGGCTCTCAAAGTGAAGGAGGCTCCCATCTACAGAAGTTATTTGCTATTGTGACACGCAAGGTGCATTTCCCTCCCTTCCTTCCTTCCTTCCCCAGTCCCCAAACCACAACAATGTAAAAGTCATTCCAGAGCAGCTCACTAGTCCTTTGTGCCATGGATAAAGCAAACTAAATCACATTTCATTGCAGTGATAAAAGCTAATAAATTGGGATTATTTCCCCCATTTCCCTTTTTACACCAAGTCTTTCAAGTCCCATCATCATCAGGTACCTCAATGGAAAAAAACAAAACAACAAAACAAAACCAAAACAACAAAACAACCAAAACAACAAAAAAAGCTATGGGTGATGGATGAGGTGGGTTTCTCTTACTATAAGATGGTAGCTGAGTTTCTATCTGTTCCTTGCTAATGTTTGCTTTGTGACACTGATTTCTACCACCTGCCCTCCAGAGGGCCCTGGATTTGTTTAGGGTGTCCTATTAGTGCAAGGGAGAAAGCAAACGTTTTGATGTTAGCTTATAGAAAAGCCTCCAGGGTTTGTTTCCAGCTCAGTAAGCAACTGCTATGAAAATCAGTTGGCGTGAACACTGCATGAGGATTGGAATTTCCTTTAGGATTTCCCTCTCTGGGAGGTGGTATTGAAAAGCAGCTCACAGTACAGGAAGATACAGCAGCAGCGTTATCATTCATGCCATGCAATCATGTGATACCTAATCCAATCAGGAGTTGTAAAACATGCTCACAAAATCAGAAGTTGCAAATATGGATTTTTTTTTTTTGGGGGTGTCTAAAAACTTCAGCTTAACCTCTGTTGACTGGTTAAAAACCACTGTGAAAGGAACAACTGGAAGGGATTTGAGTCATCTGTATTTACTCTGCATCACTACTGCTAAACCCTGGCCTTTGCTCCAACTGGAACGGCCTCTAATCCAAATTGACAACGAAATCCCCTCTTTAGACTGTGTATCCTGTGTGTTGGTCGCACAAGATGAAGTTTTGGAGAGTTAAAAAATAGTTTTAGAAGCCAAATTTCCACTGCTTGAAAAAGATTTGGGTTGGGTTGTTGGGTTTTTTTGGTTTTTTTTTTTTTTTTAAGCTCCTCAGTCCAGTCTCATTCAGCTCTATTCCCCAGGAAAGAATCACGCCATTTAAAATGAACAAGTTTTTGCCTTACCTTCAACTTTTGATAATGAGGAAGGCTGCTGCAATGGGTCTTTTTTGCAACATCTTCATTTGTGTAGAACAGGGAACACAATTTGCAATAAAACCCTGTTTTGGGTACCACATAATTCACACCTAGAGAAGTAAACACCACAAAATAAACTAAGAGATTCTACTCTCCATCAATTGCTTTTAAATGTCATATTGTCATTTCAGCTAAATCTTAAAACCATTCATTCACTTTTACATTAAAAGCTGCTTTAATCTTTAAAGCTCCTTGGTTTGGTTTAGTCAAGCAGGGGCCTAGTAATGACTAATGTGCAGACTTTTGCTTTGTCTTCTTGTCAGTTTCAAAGCAACCTTAATGAAGCTGAAATTAAGGGTCCCTTTTATTCCTTCTAAACAAACCAGCAATGGTCTGTGATCCGTTTCTGAGTATTTAATATGAATCTAAACTCATTACACTGCTGTGCTTTGTGCTACTCATTGAATTGGTGTTGCTAGAATATAGCTCCTGCAATTGAACTGCTGCCTAAGGAAAGTGTTATGAAGAACTGAAAATAAAGAGAAAAAAACCCAACGACAACAACAACCAAAAAAAAAGGAAAAGAAAATACTAGGGTTAAGGGAAGAGTGAAACAGGGGAGGAGAGTGGGAAGCCCTAAAATGAAAGGCTCAGAGGCAATGCATTGCCAGAAATAAAAGTCAAATGGAATGAGAAATGCTACTGCAGTGCACAGAGACGGATTGGGAAAGGAATGGAAAGAGCCTTACCAAGAGGAACGTTTGGCTGGTAGGGCCCAATCCGGAACTCATCTGGAATGAGAGCCTTGTCTGCAGCGTTCTTTGCTTCCTGCTCGTCCTGAGGGTCTGTGTTTTCATGGGTGTTTTTCTCAGGATCCTGTGCTGCTGTGGCATCAGAACTTTCCATGGGTTCAACCTTGACACTCTCTTCGGGCTTGGTGCCGTTTTCTAACGTTTCACTTTCCTGCTCTGGCTCCTCAATCTTGTCTACCTTGATTTCTGCCAAGCTGTCATCATTTTTGGCAGCAGCCTTCAGAGCCAAACCTGCCTTGCGCAGTTTCTGGTGGTCTGAGTCTTCCTCATCGCCAACCTCATCCAGAGTGACGAACCCTTCCATGCTCCGTGGAAAGCCGCCCACGTAGCGCTGTTGAGAAAATGGTTTCCTTAGGTCAGACTGTTCTGAAATGCTTCCTGAAAGCTGGCTCAAGTGGCAGAAAAGGAGTATCTTCTACACACATTCCTTGGAAAAACATTCCAAATTCTTCCTGCGGGACCTGCCTCGCTCGTACAAAACACTACTCGGGCACGCAGGGGTGTAACAAGCACTTTTGGCATGTAACTAGTGGAGTCTCACAGGGATTAGTGCTGGATCCAGTCCTGGTCAATATCTTAATCAATGACATTGATGAGGGGACAGACAGAGTCTGCTTAGCAAGTTTGCTGATGGTACCAAATTGGAAGGCCTGGCTGATACACCTGGAGGCTGTGCCCATTCAACAAGACTAGGACAGACTAAGAACTGGGCAGAGAGGAACCCAGTGAGGTTCTACAGGGTTAAGTGCAGAATCCTGCACCTGGAAAGGAGTAAGGAGACCTGATAGGAGCCTTCCAGTATCTGAAGGGGGCCTGCAGGAAGGCTGGGGAGGGATTATTTACAAGGTCCTGCAATGACAGGACAAGGGGCAATGGGTTTAAACTGGCAGAGGGGAGATTTAGACTGGATGTTAGGAGGAAGTTCTTTCCAGTGAGGGTGGTGAGACACTGGAACAGGTTGCCCAGGGAGGTTGTGGCTGTTCCCTCCCTGGAGGTGTTCAAGGCCAGATTGGATGAGGCCTTGAGTAACCTGTACTAGTGGGAGGTGTCCCTGCCTATGGCAAGGGTTTGGAACTAGATGATCCTTGAGGTCCCTTCCAACCTTACCATTCTATGATTCATTCTATAATAAACTGCACCAGTACAGGTTGGGAGGTGATCTGCTGGAGAGCAGCCCCATGGAGAAGGACCTGGGAGTCCCATGGGTATCTTCTTGTACATCGGGACACCAAAGTGCCCTTGTGGCTGAGAAGGCCAATGGGATCCTGGGGTGCATTAAGAAAAATGTGGCCAGTAGATCAAGGGAGGTTCTCCTTCCCCTCTACTCTGCCCTAGCAAAGCCCCATCTAGAATACTGCATCCAGTTCTGGGCTACCAAGTTCAAGAGGGACAGGGATGTACTGGAGAGAGCCCAATGGAGGGCCACAAGGATGTTGAAGGGACGGGAGGAAAGGCTGAGAGTCCTGGGGCTGGTTAGTATGGAGAGAAGACTGAAAGGGGATTTAATCAGTATCTATCAATATCTGAGGGCTGGAGGTAAGGAAGAAGGGACAGGGAAGCCTCTGCTCACTTGTGCCCTGGGATAGGACAAGGGGCAGTGGATGGAATTTTTTCCACCTCAACATGACAAAGAACTTCTTTACTGTAAGGGTGACAGAGCACTGGAACAGGTTGCCTAGAGAGGCTGTGGAATCTCCTTCCCTGGAGCCTTTCCAGCCCTGTCTGGATGTGTTCCTGTGTAACCTGTGCTAGATTCTATGATCCTGGCTCTGGCAGGGAGGTTGGGATCAAAGATCTCTAGAAGTCCCTTCCAACTCCTAACATCTTGTGATCAACTGACCCAGACTCAGTTTTGGAATAAGGATTTTTTTTTTTTTGCATCACCATGTGATCTTCAAATTGCAAGTTTCAGCCTCTTTTTGCTCCATTCCTGCTTTGAAACTCCTTTTAATGTGACTATTTTAAGTGGAAGTCATTTTGAAATCCACAACTTTTGTTTTCATTTGAGACAGTCCCACAAAACCCCTCAACTTCATGACTCCATGAAAGATAAAACCCTACCAGAACAATTTTATGCCCACTAACAGTATAAAAGTTCATTTAAAAATGTAATTAAGAGCTCTTTTTTTAAGCAGTGGAAAACTTGGAGCTTCCACATTCAAAGAAACAAAGCACCAAAGAATCAAAGCCAAGCAAACAAAACCCCACAAACAAACAAAACATCCCCAAATAACACAAGCCCCCAAAACTGTGGAGGTCTCCTAAAACTCAGCTTCATCACAAGACAGCAAATTTGCCTGAGTCCTGGGGTTTTGGAAGCATTCCTGCTGATCATCAGTAATCCACACACTTAACATCAACCATAAGCAGCACTGAAACAACGTCAGCTTTATACATCTTCAAGGGAACAAGTTTTGATTTGAGGCAGAAGCTCCCCAGATGTGTGTTAGCACTCTCAATCCCAACAGCATTTAATGGGTTTCCTGGCAGAAAGACTGCTCCCATCAGACCCCACCTGCAGTCCTGTGTGCAGTTCTGGAGCCCCCAGCACAGGAAGGACATGGAAGTGTTGGAGAGGGTCCAGAGGAGGACCATGAAGATGATCAGAGGGCTGCAGCAGCTCTGCTCTGAGGACAGGCTGAGAGAGTTGGGGCTTTGCAGCCTGGAGAAGAGAAGGCTCCAAGGAGACCTTAGGGTAGCCTTCCAGTATCTGAAGGGGGCTACAGGAAGAGTGGGGAGGGACTATTGACAAAGTCTTCTAATGACAGGACAAGGGGAATGGGTTTGAAGTGTCAGAGGGGAGATTGAAAGTGGATGTTAGGAGGAAGTTGTTTGCAGTGAGGGTGGTGAGACACTGGCACAGGTTGCCCAGGGAGGTTGTGGCTGCTCCCTCCCTGGAGGTGTTCAAGGCCAGGCTGGAGGAGGCCTTGAGTGACCTGTGCTAGTGGGAGGTGTCCCTGCCTATGGCAGGGGGTTGGAACTAGATGATCCTTGAAGTCCCTTCCAACCTTACCATTCTATGATTCCCCCTCAAACTAAAACCCCTGCACACCTACGCAAGGAACATGCCTGGTTTTATTCAAAACAGGATTCCAAGTCAATAAAATTACTACAACTCTGCTTGCTACTCCACACCAAGCAGGAGGAGTCAAAAAGCAGCTGGTAAGAGAAAGAATAATGAGCATGGGATCATCTGGTAGGAAAAGGAAACTCACAGCAAGGAGTCTGTAACTAGAGACATCTTGAAACTCCTCTTTTTTCCTCCACCTGGCAATGAGCCTTGGCTAACCACAAGTGGATTCAGATACCCTTCCCACTAAGCATAAGGTGGAGATGCACAGACAATTCTGTTTGAGTCTAGATTAGCCTCAAGTCCCAAGTCAGTAATTTTTGGGATGTCATTGTCCTGCTGTGTGCTCTAAGGAGTCACTACAGGCAGTCAAAAAAAAAAAAAGAGCTCAGCTCCTGGTTGCTTAGAGCGAGGCAAAAAAAAGGTGACAGGCAAAAAAAACCTCCTGAGTGGAAGCCTTTAAGGTAACAACCTACAGTAAGACAGAATTTGATAGTTTCTGTCAACACAGCAATTTCTAACCAATTCCCTTTGGGAGTTGCATCCCATGGGATCTTCCATTCCCTCACAGGTGCTTTAACACCCATCTCTTCAGAGGTGTGCCATGCATGTGTTTTAAAGACTCCCAGGAAAGCTGTGAAGCAGTGTGTATGGTAAGTCAGGCAGGGTTGGCACACCTAGGACCTGACAATTACCTTCTTAAGCTTTTTCTTTGCTGCTGGACTGGCCACAACATTCCCCTCGGTTTTGACGGTCACATCCTCAGCTGTGTCCTTTTTTTCCTCAGTAGTCACATCAGTTAAGTTGGCAACATCTGCATCATCCCCTGCTGAGCTGCCACTTTCTAAGAGTGCTGCTGCTTCCTCCTCATCCACAAGCAGTTCATCTTCAGACTCCAGGAGTAAACTGGGCTCGTCTTGCTCTGTCTGTTCATTAGGTTTAGCGGCTGATGGCTCAGCAGCATCCTCTGGTTTCTCCTCTTTCACTTTGTCTTCTGCATTGCCACCTCCTTCAGGTTTCTGCGGAGCTTCTGTTTTAGGCTTCTTATCACTTGGAGAATCTTTGTTGTCTGGAGAATATGTTCTCTTTCTGTGAAGAACAAAGAACACTTGCATATGAGCCTGGGGAGAGAGCTCACAAATGATTAAAAAAAGGCAGACAAGCTTGACAGAGATTTAGTTCAGAAAATGGAAGGTTGAGGGCAACCTTGAGGGATTCCATTCCTCATACATGAAAAGGTCGCTGCAAGGAGGAACTGTCCTTGCAAGGCAGGACAACTGCTCATGAGTTTAAATGGCAGGAAGGGAAGGCTAACTGAGGGCTGGAAAAGATTTCCTGAGGAGGATGTGAGATCTCCAGCCTCTGAGGAAGAGGGTAGGCAGCGCATTACAAAGTTATTCTCAGGGCACAACAAACAATAACTTGATCTCAGAGCTTGCCTGGTTGCCTTGTGCACTATTTGTATACTCTGAGTGAGCTATTTCTATGTTTCTTTTAAACAAGGCAATGCTTTAGCAGTAGGAAGTTACCTGGTTTTGTCCTTTTTCAGCAGTTCAACTCCTTTGTTTGGAATCTAAAATCAAATGGAAAGGATTTGTAAGTCCCAGCAGAGTACTCTTTATCCAAGTGTTGCAGCATTAACTCAGAGCAGGCAGCACCACCTAGCCAAGTACTTCCAATTAAAGTTCCTCCACAGGATCTCTTTGACCATGCCTACTCACCAAGCAGTAAATAAACCCTGCCAGCCTAGAAATCCCAGGTCTTTATTCACAGTCATTACCAGTTACTCAATAAAAGCAGGATATCCTGATGCAGGAAATTCACACACAATTCCTCTTGGTCACAAGCTGATAAAATGTGGTTCAGCCAATGGCACAGATCACTTTTCATCTACCTTCTCCTCCATGCCATCAGGAGTGGGGCGACATGGAGAGCTTTAAGGAGACTCAACACTTCTTTAGGAGTTACTGAACAGGAAACTCCACTTGGATGGCAGTAGTGTGGAAAACTATTTGAAGCATTGGTGAAGTATTTGAGTTTGCCCAAAGAGCTCAGTTTTGGGGCAAGATCATGTGCAAACTGTGAGACTTCTTCATACTCCACCACAGAAAGCTTCTGTTTTTACAGGACAGCTTGACAGTTCATCTTTCTTCTGCTTTCCTACCCAGGGTCCTAAGCCTGATGGAAGAAGGCTTAAGATTATTGGCCTGGTGTTGTGTCAAAAAAGCCAACCTATCAGGACCCCCCACCCTTCTCTCCTAGGTTATATTCTAAGTGTTGACAAAGCTGCTCCTTAAAAATTGGATCATAAGACAATCTGGCTGTCTAGGGAGTTGGGGTTGTTTCCATCAGAGGGATCAAAACACTTTCTGATGCTAAAAAAAAAAAAAAAAAGGTTTGGGATGATATCCAACACAAGAACACTCTGTTGTGATATTTCATGGTTTAAAGGAGTCCCTAACACATGCTGTCATTTTGCTGTACCCAAGAGGACATGTACAACAAATGGTCAAACTGAGGAGAAACTGTGAAAAGCCAAGAAGTGAAATAGGAATAGATGGTTTTGCCACCCAGCTCAATCACTTTCAGAGAGGATGAGACAAGAATTCACATTACAGAGCATCCTAAATCCAGAAATGTACATTAAAATCTGCACCTGAATACTAGAGGTTGTTTGAGGGCCTGTTTAAGCTGAAAGGAAAATCCTTCTCCTTTGTTCTAGGCCTGACACCACTGAACTTCAGTAGTCAAAAGGTACTAAAGCAAATCCTTCTGTTCTACAAGCAGCACTGAAGCCTCACAGGAAGTGGTACTTGTCTTCTGCTTCACAGAACTGTCAGGATTGGAAGGGACCTCAAGGATCATCCAGTTCCAACTGCACTGCCACAGGCAGGGACACTTCATATTAGATCAGGTTGCCCAGAGCCACATCCAGCCTGGTCTTAGCAACATCCAGGGATGAGGCTTCCACCACCTCCCTGGGCAACCTGTGCCAGGGTCTCACCACCCTCATGGTGAAGAACTTCTTCCAAACATTCCATCTGAATCTACCCTTCTCTAGAGCTTGGATACATCCCCCCAAAGTCCTACCACTACCTGACAGCCTAAAAAGTCCCTCCCCAGCTTTCTTGTAGCCCACTTCAGATACCAGAAGGTCACAATAAGGTCTCCTAGGAGGCTTCTCTTTCAAACTCAACAACCCCATCTCTCCCAGCCTGCTCTCACAGCAGAGGTGCTCCAGCTCTCTGACTGTCCTTGTGGCCCTTCACACCTTCAACTACAATTTCAACTAAAATTAACCTCCAAAACCCACTACTCACCCTTAAGACCAGTTTCTTGTATTTTTCAGATAAGTCCACTTTCACACATCTGCCTTGGAACCAAAGTGCTTTGTTGGTACAATGCTCAACCATAGCTAAAGCATCTTCTCTGGTCTCCATTTCAATGAAAGCCTGAAAAAGTTGAAACAGATGTTAAAAATGCCTAGGAAACACACACCACTTCTCCAGGCAAAGCTATTTAAAACACTTAGATTCAGCTGAGACTATCCTCTCTCAACTAACTACCTGTGGCTCTAAATACACTGAGCTTTTCAAAACACTAATGTGTGTCCCACAGCAAGTTCTGGAAGTAAACAGCAGGCATTTAAATAATGTGGGAAAAAAAATTGCCATGGAGTAAAATGATTCCAAATAAAAAGGACTAGAACTTTTATTTGGTTCTTAACTACTTGGGAATTTCAGGAACTAGCCCAATATTTTATCTGTATGCTGAGACAGAAAAGCAGCAGCTGCTGGTTGACAAGCCCTGCTTTGGGAGGTGTTCCTCCAAGAAACAAGTCTGTAATGGTTTCCTGAACACACTTTTAAAGCACATCTTTGGCCAAAGTATCATTAGCAGAGAGAAGAAAACTGTTTCTGCATCGACAAAGCACCAGAAGGCTTTAATCTTCCAGTGAAACAATGTCAGGGAGAACATCCTAGGGGTCACAGGATAGCTTCTAGCAATGTTTCACTCCACAGGTGTGGCATTAGGGGATTCAGACTCATCTCTCTGAAAAAGCACTGAATTTCCCATTTAACTCGAGGGAGGAACAAACTGGGACAGGAAAGCTTGGGAGAAAAAAAAAGAGCTGAATACTTCAAACTCCTGTTTATAGAAAACCTGCATGTGTATACCCAAAGCATTTTGCTATACACAGGTACTGCACTAACTTGGAGCTTTCTTTACAGAGCCACATCAGGACTGCTTTTAAAGAATGGAAAATAAAGGCTAAGGGAAATAAATGTGTAACAGTGGGATATGGTTGTTAATGTTCCATAGGTTATGGGTTTTCAGCCTCAAAACAGAGCTCTAAGGCTCTGAGAAACCTGCATAACAAAGCTTAAGCCTCAGTGTCAAGCACATCTTCCTCACTGTAGCTGACATGTCCCAATAAGCTCAATGCCAAATCATCTCCAGTCAGTCCATACCCACACCAGAGCAGCAAGCCTACACAGGCACCAATTAAAGGCACACCATCTCTTGAGAGGAAAGGCCACCCTCTGCTCATTTACCTGGCTTTTCATCCTCATGAGAATGTAGTTCTTGATTTTTCCATAGGGTTCAGCCAGTTTGAGCACTGCGTTGTCAGAGTAACCCGAATGAGGCAAGTTGCTCAGGTGAATCACACGACCAAGCTCTGGTTTGGGAGTTTCATTCTTCTGGTCAGGCTTACCTTCAGGCTTCTACAGTTGTAAGAGGGAATAAGGCTTTTTAAAGAATGTACTGCATAAAATATACATTGACTTACAGAACAGTTTGGGGTGGAAGGGAGCTTAAAGATCATCTAGTACCGATGCCCCCTGCCATGGGGGCATTCCGCTAGCCCAGACTGCTCCAGGTCTCATCCAGCCTGGTCTTGAACACCTCCAGGAAGGGAGCATCCACAACCTCCCTGGGCAACCTATTCCAGTGTCTCACCACCTACAGTGTAAAGAATTTCTTCTTAATCTCCAGTCTACATCTGCCCTCTTCCAGCTCAAAGCCATTGCCCCTCTTCCTGTCAGTACAAGCCCTTGCAGTCCTCCTGTAGCCCACTTCAGGTACTGGAAGGTTGCTGTAAGTTCTCCCTGGAGCCTTCTCTTCTCTAAGCTGAAAAGCCTCAACTCTCTCAGCCTGTCCCCATAGGGTGATACAGGTGGGAAGTACATAAATGAACATCTGATTGCCCCAGATGAAAACAAGGCAAGGTTAAGAAGAGCAGTAAAGTTTTACCTTTATTCTCTTGTATTTCTGTGACAAGTGGACTCTGACTGGTTTACCAAACACCAGGGCAGGTGTTGTTGAGTAGTATTCCACTGCAGCCTGGGCATCTTCAGTGGTTGACATCTCAATAAATGCCTGGATTGATATAGAAAACAATTAAAAACACTTCTCCTCCAAGAATCAGGAGTTTTGTTTCAAATCTTCCTGGTTGTACTATACAAACAGGAAAATCGCCTTTTGTTTACAATATTAACTGACCTTGGCATGAATTCTGCATGATTTATTTATTTATGTGCCCAAACAGAACTATTTGGTTTGTTTACATTCTACCTAGATTTGGATTCAGAACCTCCAATTATTCTTTGCTTTTTCTTTTCTGTGATACTGTTTCTTTTTCCCCACTCAAAAAAAATACAATTCTGTGCAATACAGACAAAGACCAAAATGTGTTTTCAGAGATTGTGAGAATTTACAATCCTAGTGTTGTTTCAGAAAAAGTTGCACTGAAAGGTTTCATCTCACCTCATTGATCTTGTTCAGAATCAGGTGATTGGTAATGATTCCAAAGGGTTCAACAAGCTGAAGCAGCTGGTATCTCAAGTTCTTTCCCCTCTGGAAATCCATGATGTGAACAACTCTGCTTGTCTCCTGTTGAAGGCAAAGCATGCATGCACAGTATTTAATGACAATGTGCAGCAACTAATCTTAAAAACAAAATCTGTCAAGGCTCTATTCTACCTGTACCATTATTTCCTTTATTAGTTTAAGCCTTCAGCAGTAAGCAAACCAAGGTTCTTAAAGGCATGGAACATTTCCACAGAAGACAACATCTGCCAAAGTTGGATGAATGTTCATGTCCCACAGCTTCACCACCAGAAGATGTTTTAACAGGGTCTGTACACTTAGTACTTTGTAGAATGGTTAAAAATCACAGAATCATTACATTTGGAAAAGATCAAGTCCACCACTAAACCATGGCCCTCAGCACATCTATGTGGCTCTTGAGTCTCTCCAGGAACCACTATTGCTCTGGGCTGCCGGTTCCAGGCCTTGACGACCTTTTCAGTGAAGAAATTGTTCCTCATCTTCCTACTGCAACGTCAAGAGGCCATTTGCTCCTGTCCTGTCCTATCACTTGTTGCTTGGAAGAAGAGACCAACTCCCAACTTACTCCAATGTCTTTCCATAGAGTTGCAGAGATCCCCATTCAGCCTCATTTTCTCCAGACTAGACACCCTCAGTTCCCTCATCTGCTTCTCACCAGCCTTGTTCTCCAGACCCTTCACCAGTTTTGCTGCCTTTCTCTGGACAGGCTCCAGCATCTCAATGTCTGCCTTGCGAGTGAGGGCCCCAAAGCTGACCCCAGTATTGGATATGCAGCCTCACCAGTGCCCAGTACAGTAGAAGGGGGGAACGAACCCTGCCCTGCTCCTGCAGGCCACACTACTCCTGGTCCAAGCTAGGATGCTGCTGGCCTTCTTAGCCAGCTGGGCAAGAAGGCAACAGAATGAAAATCCAGTATTACTTTAAAGCTTTAATATTTGCACACACACACAAATCCCCTAAACATCTTAAGACAATCCATTCACTCAAAAAAGAAATCTTATGAAAGCAAACAAAATTAAATCAAAATTGTGGAGTTAAAAAACAAAACAAATTTTTAATACTAACCACTCTGCCCTTCTGCATGTGTCTGGGTCCTTGCATATTGCCATTTCCAGCTCCTTTGAGAAATTAAAAAGAATGAACAAGCTTAGTTCAGCCTGCAAGTCTGGCATTAACATATCTCTTCACAAGTCCTTAAGAGATCCAAGTCATGTGTATTACTAAACCACAATGACATCAAGTTTTAAACCCTAACTATTTCATTAGGGTCTGTAAAGGTTGTTAACTTGTTTGCTTTAGAGCTCTGGTAACTTAAGGTCCTCCTTCCTGATCACTCTGTTCAGGTCAACACTGGACAAAGAGATGCATTTAGTGACGTGCAGAAATAGCAGAGAATGAGTAAGATTTGCCACAATAAAAATGTCTCTGCACAGGCAAGATGTGAAGCCTCTTTAAAGATGTCTTTTTTTTTTTTTTTTTTTTTTTTTACAACTGATGTTTTAGGTGTAGAAAGACTCCATGGTTTGAGTTCTAAACCAACACCAATTCTATCACAATGCCCCTTTGACTATGAAAAAAGACTTTCAGGTAGCTTGGCTCAAAGTTAAGTTAGAGATGTTTGGAAAATCAACACTATTATTTTAACCAAATGAAGGCACTTAACACCTAAAGCATGTGAAATACTTGTATCCTTGTCAGGACACTTTGACAAATTAATCAGTTTTGCTCTATTAGTCACTCAAATGACTTAAACTAGGAAAAATTCAGGCAAGAATCTAATTCTTAAATTTGCCTTGCTGCAAAGAATGGGTTTGCATCAACTATCTTCACCTCTCTCAGTTGCTATTTGCCAAATTCATTTGAAATTAAGGGGAAAAAGCACTTAGTAGCCTGAATTCTTGCAAGTTTCACAAGAAAACGCCCACCAACACGTAAGCTTATCAAATAGAGGCAAAGAACTTCTAAACAGGAAAAAATACAAGTCCAAATCACATGGCCAACCAAAACTTCAGCTATAATCATGTGGCTGGTAGCCAGGAGATAGTAAAAATGAGTGAAAGTGTGGGATCTGAGTCTTTGGGCAGAGAGGGACTGGAATATTTCAGTTTCGCTGCTCACAAAGTGTTTTGTTTTCTTCTTCTGTAACAAAATAGACAGAAAAAAAACCCACCACCCTAATCAAATCAAGAACCTAGGTCTTGTAAAAGTAGGTGTTGATATTACCTCTTGGCCCAACAGGAGGTCCTCCAAGGTGAAATGGAGGTGGTGGTGGTCCAAGAATCCCAGGTGCAGGGTTTGTGGACTGCTGCAACATAAAGGGATCACCCCTAGAAAGAAGACAAAAAAGAATCTTATTTAAAAAAAAAAAAAAGTGAGACTTCCATTCTCAGAAAAAAAACCCAAACAACCTAATTTTGGCAGAGCATCTAAGGAGAAATCAACTTCAGCTCCTTTTACTGGTGCTCTTCAGCTAGCAGCATGCAAAGGGAGGTAGCTGCGTGAAGGAAGTGTGCTGTTTCCCATGAAATGTTAACAACATCCTCCACTTCAAATAAACAATTTTAAATACTGAAAAATTCATTACTACTTACATTCCATGTCCTGAATCACTGTCAGGATTCCATTCTGGGTATCTTAAAAGAAACAACATAAAAAAAAAAAAGGTGAGCATAAGTCTGTTCCAGCTGCCTTACAATTTCCGTACAAGCAGCAATGCCTTTCTGTGTGCTACCACAAACACATGGTAACAGTGCCCACTGCAGGAGACACAAGGAGGATCTATCAGCCATGGCATTCTTCTTGACACGCTTCCTATAGAACAAGGCTGTCAGTTTACAACACAAACTGTACCTTTGGTTTACAACAAATATTTACAAGTTGGTTTAAGTGACTCTTAAAAGCTGCCAACAGATTCTCAAAAGCGTGGTTGGAAGGTCAAGGGAAGTTCTCCTGGCCTCTGCTCTGCCCTAGTGAGGTCACAGTTGGAGTAACTGTGTCCAGTTGTGGGATCCCAGTTCAGGCGAGACAAAGAAATGCTGGAGAGAGTCCAGTGGAGGTTCCAAAGATACTTGAGGGGCCTGGGGCACCTCTGCGAGGAGCAAAGGCTGAGAGCCCTGGGGCTGTTGAGCCTGAAGAAAAGCAGCCCCAGAGGGGATCTGAGCAATGCTCGACATGAGGCTACGAGTGAGGTTGGGCTCTTTTCACTGATGTGCAGTGACAGAGTAAGGGACACAAACTGGTACCCAGGAGGCTCCATTGGAACAGAGGAACTTGTTCGGTGTGAGAGTGCTGAAGGCCTCGAGTAGGCTGACCAGAAAGGCTGTGAAGTCTCCTTCTGTGCAGAGCTTCCAGCCCACTCCTGGCCATTATGATCCTAGGCAAGCTTCTGTGGGTGCCCTGCTTTAGCAGGGAATTGGACTGGATGATCTGCAGAGGTCATTTCCAACCCCGCCATGCTGTGATTCTGTAATCATTAAGATTCAACTCTAAAGTGCTGCATTTAGCTCAGCAGGATTCAGAAGTCATACACTGAGATCCTTTTTGTCCTGAAGATGCTCTTTAAAGTTGTTTGTACTCCCTAGAAGGCAGGACACATTCTCTAAACCTGCTTTGTGCACTGCAATTGACTGCTCTTTAGCTGTCCATGCCCTCCTGCCCCAAGAGTGAGTAAAGGTGTTTAAATTCATACATTTCCAGCAGCAGCTGACAGCGTCGGCTGTGAGTCGCTCCATTGATATGGTGGTTCCACTCCTGCAGCAAAGTAAATAATTCCAAATTAGCAGCCACATTTGGTGAGCCCCTTGGAACACAATCATGCACAGCGCAGTTATCTTCTCTTCTAGGCTGAAGTATGGAAGATACATGGGTAACAAAACCCCTTTTGTTGTAGTGCTTTAAAGAGACACTGAAATTGGACCTACCTCTCAACTCCTAACCTGGGTGAAAAGGTGGCTGGTGAAAAATCTGCTGCAATCTAAGGGTGGGATCCTGCCTCAGAGGTGCAAAGCTCACCAGGGGAAAACTCCTACGGCATGTGGGTATATCACTGCCATTCCAACTTCTCCAAATGCATGCTGAGGTGGTTTTTTTTGGTCCTCTGTCATTTCAGAATTTCCTCCACTCTCTCTGCTTCTTTCCTCAGGCTTTTAAACATTAATTTCAACTAAACACTTGAGTTTTAGAACCATAAAGCAGCCAAGAAATTACTAGGAATCCAGAAAGGAAAGACTAAAAGAAATTGAAGTGCATAGCTAGGGCAAACTGCCAGTATACAGGTGAAATATAATAACATAGCAGCATTTGAGGAGAATGATCAAGGACAAATAGATCTAAATTAGATGGTACAAAGGAGGAATAACAGAATTAAACCACATCAGGCACCTGCTTCTGGTGCAGCAACTGCTTCTGGTGAACTCCTTCTGGATCCTAGGAAGGGATGAGGGCTTCCTACTGTTCCTCTGCAGACTATTTTGTTTATGGATTCATTTTTTTTCAAGAGGAAAGTAGGCACAGGGACTTCTCATGCATCACACTGCCTACTCTCCATATCCTGACAGCACCAAGCTGTGCTATAGTCACCTGGGGAAAGTAACAAAACTTTGCAAGTTTCACTACTGCTGGTCTGTGAGCCGCTCTGCTGCTGCTCAACCAACAGAGGAACCAGCAGAGACACAGGGGCTGAGTTAACAACCGTGGGCTCACTGAGAAATGAAGGGGACAGTAATGGTGTATTTTGGGGGCAGTTTAACAGCTGAAGATTGTCTCTTAACACTTACACTTTCATGTGAATATGTGTTTCACTTTTTGTCTCTTTTCACATAGGTATTTCTGCTCAGCACCTATAAATTACCTTTTCCTCCCCTGACCACTCACCTTTAGTGATTTTTAGTTTCCACCACACTACAGCCATCCTCTTGGATATAAAATACTCCTAAGGCTTACTGTAGTGTTTCCATACACTAACTCCCTACCTTACACTGTCTACAAAGGGAAGAACTCTGGATCTAAAGCCTCTCATACAGTACTGCTGTTGAGCTGCACTACAAGACTACTCCACGACACACAATAGAACATGGAGCAAGATGAAAGTTGCATTTGTTTTATAAATATGTAAAGTGATAGCTCCACTTTTTCTTGTTAACTGCACAAGATGCAGGCTCTGCAACTGTAAGTTAATAAATATGCTGGCAGTTATGATGAAAAACCCCACCAAACTCCCACAAGTAAACCTATCCACAAAACATTCCATACTTAAACCCAAAGTTTCCTCAGTTTAAAGCTTGTTTATTCCTATACTACAGAAAAGTCTTTTAAACACTAAAACCCCTCTAAATTTGGGTGCATAATCTGTAAAGTCTCAATGGGCTGATTCTGCTGGATGCAACATGCTTTGAAGCTGTTTTAAACACATTAATGTAATACTTTTAGAAAGTGAAGTAGAAGTCATCTGCAACTAGAAGCAAAGCTTGGGAGATCTACCTCTCATTACACTTCAAATAGTTTTAAACAGGCACAAAAGGGAGATCTGACATAGAACAGAGGAATTTTTTTTTTTTTCCCCCCAGGGAGGGTTTTCAGAAGACAGCTCATCTACCCTATTCTTTATTTTTTTTAATTCAATAAAATTCTTAATCTGGACTTCACTTCCTACCTTTATGCAGCCTGAGGCATCACTCCTCTGAGGTCTAAGGGCAGTAGGTATTGACAGAGTCTTTAGCACAAATGCTCAAAGCTAAGCTAGAGCAAATCTGAACTGAGCTCTTTAAAACTCAAGATTAGCTTTTGCCTTAACGATGTGAGCAAGAGGACGAGCTGTTCTTGAGAAAATCAGGCCAAACCTAAGCACCTAATTTTAGACAGCCCTCTATCAGGGACAGGGCCACCATTCTCCTCAGAGATCTATCACCATTTCCAGCGCTTAGCCTCCAGATTTGTCTGCTCATGTTGTATCAGCCTTTTGCTTTGGCAGGGAAAACAGCCCCTCCACATTTTAACACCTCGTTGCTTGACAAAGGGGTTAGGATTGACAAAATGCCTCAAGAAACTTGGGCACAATTTACTCCACAATTAGAGAGAAAACAAACTGGGTCTTAAAATACAGGCATAAAATAAAGATAAAATTAAAAACACTACTAAAAAAGAAAAAAAATACAAAACCACCACCAGATGACTGCTCTGCCAGCTTAAATTATATGAAGGGTATTTAACCCCTTGCTTGGTCTTAAAAATACACATTACTTTATCATAGGTTAAAAAAAAAAAAAAAAAAGTCTTCTATGGTGTTTTTATGTGGTGGGGAAAATGAGATTTTCCTGTTGCAGCATGAAGTCTGCATTGTCCCAGCTAAGAACAGCCTTCCCTTTCTGCTTTCCTGAAATCTTGGTTCAGATCAGATTACTTAACAGGTTCTACTCAATTTCATTTTGTGGGAGACACAAAACAAGAACTTCTGGATTTGTTAGGTATGCAAATCAGAGGAAAAAAAGGAGAGAAGAGAGAAAAATTCCGGTGGTGATATGATTTCTGTAATTAGAAACAAAGCCCAAACTTGGGTCATAAGAAACAGATGATCCAATCTCAATTATTTTATCATGTGCCAACAGTTTAAGTCAAAGTATATTCCTAAAAAACAGATGGTTTCACATGTTACAGAAGAAGTCAGCTACTTAAGTTATGCAGTCAAAAGAACTTGGTATTTCTCATACCTGGAAAGCTATTTCATGTTGGATATCCTTTTGATAGATCTTCGTAGCAGAGCAAACTAAGAACCAACAAGGATTTAAAACAAAGTGCTAAAAAGAACCCTACTTACAGGATTTACTGGTTGCCATCTTCAAGGGCCTCAGAAGTTTATGCTTTCAATCTAACCAAGTGAAGTCCTTCTACAGAACTGAGCATGGCATCTAAACTGTTAACACTTAAAACCTTTTGTGAACATAAATGGTAAAAATATAGGAGAGAAGAAACCCGGATTACTGTGAATTTAGATATAATAAAGTCATTAAAGCAACACAATTTCCAAAACTGTGGGATCAGTTGGAGTCATACAGAGGCTGCTCTACCAACTGGTCTGATCATTTCCTTGCAGGGACAGAACAATTCCCGTGTTTTGAAAAGATTAGATGCACAGAAGCAGCGCTTTTTGAAAGGTAACTGTAAAGAAATGGTTAGTAAACAGCAATTCCACATTGTATCAATTTCACAGTAATAGCATGTATTATATTTTCAAACTGAAGGCCTTCGAGCTAATTAGCCACTAACTGTGACAAGAGGGGCACTGCATTAGCCAATTAGCCAATTAAATTGCCTAGTGTACTGAAAAAAATCAGCAAGATGAGTAACATTGGAAAAGCTGAAAGTGAGAAGGCTCTGAAAATACCATCTGAATAAACAGGCCACGTTGAGCAACCTGCTACCTTGGCAGAGAGTTGAGCTACTGGTGAATAAACTAAGAGGGAAGGCTCAGCAAAACCGATTCTCCCCCGAAGATCCACTCTAGTGGTCAGCCAAGTAAAGAACACTACTAGGAACACAGAGCAGCGGGAGACTGCAACAGTAGACTGATTGCTGGGAGAGTCTACAGGGAGAGATGCAACATGGGACAATAAAAAAGTGAGTCTGAAGGGTTTAAGAAAGTCGTGAAAAAGGAGAAAAATGACGACAAATTTCAGCCATAGTATGAGATAGAGTGTTAAAGTGAAATTAAAAAGGCAAGAATGAGCTAATCTAAAATGTGGGTGTTTGGCTTTTTTTTCTTTTTTTTTTCCTGTGTGGTTTGGGTTTTTTAAACTTTTGCAAATAAGTTCCAGGGCTCTACATTAACTCTTTCCCTTTGGACAGGGAAAAAGCAGAACTGTGCAAGAACGCATCTTAGCTACACATAAATCAGCAATCAAGACAGATGTGGAGGAGAGCTGAAACTAGCTTCCTGAACAGCACAGTAGGTACACTGCAAAAACCCACCAAACCAACCAAAACCCAAAACACCCCACCCCAAAACTGCTTGAATGCCAGATGTTTGTGGTTAAGAGAATATGTAGATGTAAAATATAAATAAGATATCCCAGCAGATGATAGCTTGTTTGATTTGAAGTTAAGCAATCCGGGCAAACAAAACACATTAATGTAAAGCCCTGGTTTACAGTGTTAACAATTACCTTGTCAATAAACCAAGTGCCTTTTTTCACTCTCCAACCAACTTTCAGATCATTTCAAAAGCAACCAGGCTCATAGAAATCATTAGAGAAATAGGTAAAAACAGAACAGATACTACAACGTAAAGGAAAATAGAAGTATCTGGTGCGTAACTCACCTTATTAGAATGAACTGGCATATCACATATAGAGCACAGATGGGGATAACCCTTCGGTAAGAATCCATGGAAGTCTTCAATATTGCTATTTGGAGGAGCACCTCTCTTTTTCTCAAAGAGAGATCTCTCAGGACCAGGACCACGACCCATTCTGTCATACTCACTGTCAAATTTATGATAGTTATGCGAAGTCTCGCCATAGAAAGATTCGTCCCTACACCTTTCTCCATCTCTTAATCTGTCATCTTCATAATCCATTCTGTCATAATAACCAGATTCTTGAGAACGACTTCCATGGTCATAGTCAACCACTGGGTTGAGACTAGGACCACGATCATCAAAGCTATCTCTTCTAAAATGCCTTTTTTCTTCCCAATCATCCCTAGGTACTCTGTACGGTGGTTCCCGTGTGGATGATCTGCCATCTCTACCATAACCTTCTTCAGCTCTCCTCCTTTTAAGTTGTAGAAGGATCTGAGGCAAGTTTTCAGGAGTGATCTTGTCCTCGGGATAGCGACTCAGTTCATCTAAGTCTCTAGCAGACAGACCGAAGCTGGCCAAAATGTTAGTGGCCTGGTCTGCATCTCCACGGTGCTGAGAAGACAAAGGGAGCGGACCTCTACTTCCAATGTTAAATATAGACTGCAAATTATGTGAAGAGGTACTACCAGAAGACAGTGCACTATGAGATCCTTGTTGGTTCAATGAAGAACTCATCCCAAGATTCATTAAGCTAGCAAGGCGTGCAGTACCCTGGTTCATCCTTCCAAGAGATGGCATATTTAAAGACTGGGTAGCAGCAGCAAGAAGGCCTATTCCTGCAGAGAGGTCACGGCCATGACCCTGTGAATCCCTACTCAGAGATGACTGCTGGAATGACTTGGACATTTTGTAGAACTAGAGCTTGTCTACTTTATGGATCAAAAAAAAAAATCCTTTTTTTTTTTTTAAGATGGCTGAAAAGAGAGCTCACACTAGAAAGCTAGGCAAACTTCACTTCGAAAATGGTAACGCCAAGAAAGAGGATCAATAATGACTGCAGATCTTCTTCAAGCTGAGAAACACCAGACAATTCTGTAGAAAAACAAGCAGTTTTAGTCATAAATCCCTTGAAACAGATGCAGTTTTAAACTTATGCATCATGTTGATCTAAAAAAAAAAAAAAAAAAAACATTTTAAGATCTCAATCTTACAAGGCTTTTATTACATAACAGGTTCAAGAGATACCCAGAGCCTAGAAATATAATTTCAGATTGAAAAAAAAAATACAGCAGTGTTTCTGATACATGCTACTCCTCTTCTACAAAAGGCTACTTTCACACTGAAGACAAGTGAATTGCAGAAGTTTAGGATGTCTGAAAGCATCTCAAGTTTACAAGCATATAAGCTTTGATGTCTGGTTAATGGTTTTGTTTGTACCCTATATTGTTACGAGAAGATCACAAAAAAAAAACCCACCCACAAACTTAAGCCCACAGAATCTGAGATGACTTTGGTATATAACACATTTGAAAATGAAACCTATACCACCACAGAATAGGACAAAAGGAAGTTAAAAGTAAACTGAAGTTTGGGCAAAAAGTTTCTAGTGTAAGATCTAGTAAATGAGACCAAATATTACATTCAATCTTTATGCAGTAAAATTCAAATTACCGCTGTGAAGACCGATGTGAACAAGAACAGTAAGCTTTACATGTTGCAGGAAGTAAACAAGACCCCTTGCTCAAATTGCAGTTAATACAGGTAACAGCACTCAGGAAGTGATAATCTTTGGCATACTGCAGCTGTGACATCAGCCTCTACTTGCAGAGCTCAAGCTAATCAAGGGTCAGACTCAGTTGTGGGATGGGAGCCCCAAGGTAAACCCTGCTCCTGAAGGAAGAGTTGCTAGGTGAGTCAGGAGATGGCACCACGCTCCAGCTGTCTCTGCAGCAAACTGCTGCTGCCTTGCTTCAGGCCTGACACCGACACAGTGACCACATGTGACAGTTAAAGACTCCCAAGATAATACTCCCAAGAGACAGGCATCTGCCTCACGCCCCAATAAATACTAACCTTGTATTTAAATATTTGGTTCAACTGCATTCACTTCAAGTTCACTCAATGGTGTATCAATATTCACAGTATAACTGCAGTGCAATGTTCTTTTTCCTTGGTGCAGAGAGAAAAAACTGTAATACTGCTCCCCAAACCTTTTCAGCCTTGGGACAGATAGACAAAATTTAAAGCAGTGCAACACATGCAAATGCTGCACCAGGAGTAGGCTGGATTTGGGGCCCCAATGCAATAAAGCCTTTTCAGATCTCTGCAGAGCAGCTCTGCTCCTCTGGCACTGCCTGTCAAAGGCACATCAAACACATCAGCACTTGGAAAAGAAACAGGCCCAAATTGCACAGCTCCAGATGAAGTCAGCTTGTAAGAGAGCAGGTATGTTTGGGGAGGAATGGGAAAGACAAAATGAAGGAAGGATTTTTCCTTGAAGAGAGCAGTTCTGCAGAAAGCAATTTCTCTTCCACTGGAAACAAAAAAAAATGTCATTGTTATGAGCAGTCTCTACTCCTGTGGCCTGCTAAAGCCAGAGTCCTCTTCCAGTAGCACAAAGTTTATCTAGTTGAAATGCACTTGGCAACAGGATGTTACAAAACTAAGCACTGATACAGAAGAAACAATGGATTCTGAAAGAGTAAAAAAGAGACAACTGTGCCCAAACCCCACCTTTGAAAACTAACTGTTTTATAGAGTTTGCTACATGTTCTGTTACCAGTCCATCTGAACTCCTATTTCAGCCATGCCTTTAAGATCCAAATTCATTGAAGTAATCTAAAGTAAGCTCAGTTATTTAATATTTGGTTAAGAACAAGAGACTGTGAAACATGGGGATGGTAAGTTTGAAAGCACCTGAGGCAGAAGACAGAAATGCACTGGAGAAAGGTTGGAGGAAAACAGTAAAACAAGAATCCAGGGAAAGCAAAGGAGGCAAATTCTTAGTGAGATACCCAGGACAAGCTGCCTACACTAAAAGCACCTGGACAGAAAGCATTTAAAAGTTATATTGTAAAAAGCAAGACTCCCGAGGTCAAACATAAGAGAAACGTTAATATTCACCTGGGTACCACATTTTATCTCACAGACACTGAGTTATCTTCCAAGTACTTCATGACAATTTTACAAGCAAGTCCTCTTTCCATTTTCACAGATCAATTCCCTCCTAGTTCAAACACATGCTCAGAGAATGGTTTTGACATGAACTTACTAGGTTCTTCATAAATCTGGTACTCCAGAGGGCTTCACAGATTAGACCCTGACAGTGATTCAGTAGACAACTACAGGGTCAGGCACGCTGTGCCCTACTGTTAATGCAAGGACCTGCATTATTCAAGTTTTCTCTAGATCAGGAAAGTTCTCCATTCTTCCAAAGCACCCTTTCTTTTTGAACAGATGCTGGCTAATCCTCTGGTCCCACTTCTCAATTGGCAGCTCATTGTCCACTGCTCCGGAGAGATTAGCAGAGAACAAACCCTATCATATTGCAGGCTGGCAGGGAGTTGGGTGGCAGAGACCCTGATGACATCCTGAGCTGCCACCCCATGTACACAGGGAGGTTTTTCATAACCACACTGTGCTGCTGCTCATAAAAATGAGATGCAATGAGGGAAAAAAAAAAAACAGGAGATGGAAAGGAAAAAAAAAACAAACCCAAAGCCAAACAACAACGATGAAAAAAAACCCAAACAAACCAAGACAATCTTATGAAAAAGCATGAAGTGGGACAGGAAGACAACTGTATGAGGAGGACAGAATATAACCTTGGTTTTTGGAGCACTAGCCAGGGAAGTGCCCTACACCTGAGGTATTTAAGTGGAGGACTTCTGAAAACCAAGCTTCAGTTATGCTCCAAAAATCACTGTTTGTCCCATCACTGCCATCTCACAACTGCTGCTGTACTCTACTCCTAGCCACTCCCACTCTAAGATCAGATGAAGACAATAAAACTAGGTGGAAGAAGAGCCCTAAAATCCTACCAAGGAATATTTAACTTCCATGTGGTCAGGTTTACTGGGTGAGTTCATTCAGGAAGGATTTCATGTCAGTATCTGATAGAGACAGGTTCCCAGGGCCCAATGCCAGCCTGGAAGCGCGTGTGCCATCAGCTGAGTCACGGCAACAAGATGAGTGTGACTGAACAAAGCTGTCTAAAGAACCAGACATGATTTAGGCCAGTTCAAAGTGTTATGCTAATTGTTCTTCATCTCATTTCAGCTATATTTGGCACAGACATGCTTTCAGATCTACACTTTTAAGATCTGTGGACAGAAATTTGGCCATGTTAAAGATCTGAAAATCTGTAACACAAAGCATCCTTGAAAACAAGTTGAAAAGCAAAACATTACTGGATTTCCAGACAAGTGTAGACAAACATTTTAGATCTACAAGGTGCAAAAGAATTTTCTGTAAAGGCAGATAAGTGGTTTGGATCCTAGAGATATGCTGCTATCAAATAAAGGCCAAAATGAGGCTGATTTTCCAGCAAAATATATATATATATAAAGTCTTTCTTTGCATGTAAAGCTGATTATAAACTCTTTTCAACAGAACTCTTGCTTCATGTAAGTATTCAGCTTAATTAAGTGAATTCTTGGGATACATTAATCATACTGCATATAGAAGCTCTGGAATACCATCTTTTATGGACACCAGGAGGTTGAAAATAATTCACTAAACCTCCCTGTTCCTTCTAACACTGTTTAAGTAATTTTTTAACCTGTGTATACATATCATAGTTTTAATATTGGTCTTGTTCTCACAGTAACACATATTTTACTCATTACTCTTCCACTACTTATAGAAAAACCTCAAAAAGGAAGAAAAAAAAAGTACCACTTTCTACTCAGTTTCACTTTCATGTCAATCCAAAAATTGCTCCAAGCACATAGAATTTAAGCAAATCAATTATGGTAAAAGCATTAAGCAATTAGCAAGCTGAAAACCAGCTCCAGTTTGTAACAACTCAAGACTTGAAGATAGTGCACCCTTGGGGAAAAAAAGTCTCTAAGATATTTTGTAACCACATTTCAAGAGCGTGGATTAAGATTCCACAGGGTCTTCCACCCCTCCCTTACATGTGACACTTGTGCAGCCACCTATTCCACTGTGGAAGAACCTGTACTCTTCTTGGTGAAACTGTCACCAACACACTATGGCAAGAAAGGTTATCAAGGGAAAAGACCTCATGTCCAAGTGACAAACGTAGACAGACAGTTCCCCTTGCTCCTCTGGGAATTAACAGCAGTAAACCCAAAAACTTGCAAGGAAATCAGAAGCAGATGTTATCTACTGAATGCAGTGGATTTGGAACCGAGGGGATTATCGGATAACACAGAAAAGGCCCCTGTCTTTCCAAAGGCAAAGGAGAAATTGTCTAGCAGCCTTAGGGAAAACCCAAATTACTCCATGCTTCAGATACCAGCATTTGGAGTGGGCATTTAATACTGCTGGTTCACATGCAAGAAAACTTCCCCTGTCCAGCTGAGATGGGCAGGATGGTGCTGCTAAGCAGCACCTGGCACACTGGATGCCTGTGCTTTTTTTTTTTTTGTGTGCAGATCGATCTGTTTCAGGTCCTGTAGAACAACTGGAAGAGGCTCATTTTCTTAGGATTACATTCAGTTTCGTCTCAGTGACTTGCTTGATCAGGGGAGTACATCATAACCTGAGATCTGAAGTTACTGTAACAGCGGATTGCTTTAGAACAAGATGGATTACATAAGAAAAAGACTTATTTATAAATGAGAAACTAAACCACCTAGGTTAGCAATTAAGAACATTAAAAGAACTTAGTTGAAAGAATTCAGTTTTCAACGTTTGAATGCAGGTAGAAAAAAGCACTGTAGAAGACAGTGCTTTCCAGTTTCTGTAATGCAATAAATTCAAACATCCCTCTTTTTGTAAGACATGAACGGGGGAAAAAAAAAAGGTGTATCTATTCCTTCACACAAAGTGAAAAAAAGAGTCCAAATAACAGTACAGAAAAAGCAGAAGAGGGGAAAAGGAGTGCATTTTTAGAAAGAGAAAACAGAAACAGCCAGGAACATAGAGAACAATTGTCATCATGTATACTGATACGGTTACCTCAATGGCTTCCATCCACTCCTCCCTACCACTTTCAAGTCCACTCTTTGTCACTACCTTCAGAGCTCCAACTCTACAATAAGATGCATACAGAGGTTCCAGCACATATGAAAAGCTCTGCGAAGCCACTAAGATCTGGTTCAACACAAAGCATGTGTCAAAACCAGAGTCACTGGGGAATGCAGGAGGACCCCAGTCTGGAAGCTGTGGTAATAATGAGCGTATGTTGCTGCACTTGGCAGAGGGAGGAGACAGTAACTGCTCATCCATGTCAGTGGTGAATAGCCTCATGGGCACCGAAGCTTCGACAATCATCACAGCACATACCATAACTACTTTAGAAAATAAACAGACCAAATCAGAGAGTTCATCACTGTAACAGAGAATCAATTTTACCTTTCCTTTTAAAAAACAAACCACAACACTTCTGTGTTGTGATCCAGTAGGTGATTAGAAAACCCTTCTGACTAATCAGCTGGTTTAAATCTGCCTCCAGGCATTCCTAGAACTGGAATAAAATCGGATTCTTTCCCTGCTGAAATTTTGCATGAGGCTGTGGAGCTGTATTCTAGTGGCAGGAAAGAGTCAAGGGACTGTTTGCCCAGTTTTGTGCTGAAAATAAAAACCCTCTTAAATTATGGCTACAAATACAGGACTGAAACACTTGCAATCTTACATACTTAGGAAATATCGTGGGGTATTTGTGTTCAAGACTTGTTGACTTAATAGTACTAAGGAAGAATGCAAACAGCACAGAAGCTAGTCAAAAACATTCATAAGTGAACAAACTGAACGGGAACAACTTATCTGCAGCTTTGCTTCTAACAGCTTCTCACCGAGATTTGCTGAGCAGCCTTGAGCACTGTTAGGTATTAAATTACAAAGTATCTTTGCATTCAGCAAAGCCCTCAGCAGAGAGATATAAGCAAGACACAGAGGAGGGCAGGAGACACAATTTACTCCCTTACAAATCAGGGAGGATTTTATTTAAGCGTAGCCTTGAATAAACCAGGTGCAATCACATTTCTAGTTGTAAGGATCACAACACTACGAATCCTTAATGTAGTTCAGAAACTCAAAGCCTGACTCTTCTTCCCTCCTCCTGAAGTGGTTTTTAGTTTTTACTTTCAGGAACAAGAGAGATTCACATTTTAAGGGTGCATTTAGAGATTTCTCATGATTATTCTCACCATCATTTAGTGCTGGGATGCTTGCAGCACCTAGATATGTGCAAAACACTGCAATCTAAAGCTTTCAATGCATGGTTACTTTAGAGAAGTTCTTTAACACACACGAAAAAGACTTGAGACATTCTCACCAGAATCATTAGGAAGCAATCAAAACCCTTTAGTTTGTTCACACTGAAATCTGTTTACCTAGTTCACAACGTAAAAGTACAGACATTGGTCTACCACCGAACACAAACAAGGCTTAAGTGCCTAAATTATTCCATGGAATTCAATAATGAATCGGGTTGTTTTTTTTTTGGGGGGGGGGGGTGTGTGATTAAATTAAAGCCACGAGTTCATTAATGTCATGGTGACAGATTAAAAACGTTCATACATTTTCCACTAAATATTGGGGAGGGAAAAATCTATGACTTTAATATATTAAAATATTGCAACATGTTAAAGCTTCAAAATCCAGGAAGATTAAAACACTGCTCAACAGATCCTTTATAAAGAACTGCCAGGAAATTCTCCGTTCTGAGGCATGAAAACTACAGAGGCTACTTTAAGAGATGTACTTTCAACTGCTCCCTACTCATCTGCAAATGTAATAAACCAGAAGAATTTCAGGTTGAGTAGAAAGAATAAAGACTACTCAATTGTTTAAAATAGTATCAGATACTTTTTTCCCCAAAGGTGTGCTTTGCGGAGAGGAAGAGAGCTTCACATTAGAAAGCATAAACGCTTCATTTATCAGAACAAAGCCGTTCCTCAGGTTCCCAGGACGTTCTTTTTAACTTTCGCTTATTTTCAGCGTAAGTGAACTTTGTTCCTCGTTGCTTTCACTCTGGAAACAAAATATGTACATAAAAAGCACAGAACGCTACAATCCACCTCAGACGGGAAAAAAAAAAAATTCCCGCAGTACAATTTGTAATCACAGCCTAAATTACATGAAAGTGAAACTGAGCAGAAAGAGGACCCTTTCACTGTATGTGTTAATGCTCAATTCATTAATTCTTTATGCCAGATGAACACCAAACCCAGCAGTTTTGGAGGCTAACAGCCATCAGGGAGGTTAAGAAGGCCCGCATGTTACTGACATGCCGTTAACCTTCCAAGTGAAGGTTTTGGGGAGCTGAGGAGGAAAGATGCCGACTCCAGAACCTCAGCGGGAGCTAGAGGCGCCATCAGGGCGCTTCAGAGAAGTTTCAGTCAGCGGAAGAAGCCTGCGGCCACCCCTGAGAACACATTTTTCGTGCCGAAACGCCGAGTAGAATTCCTCCTTCCCGCCCTTAGTGAGGGCTAGGCAAAAACCGCGGGGCGGCCGAGGAGCAGGCACCCGGCGTGACGCAATGCAGGGCGCGCAGCGCCGTCGCGGATGGTCCCGACCCTTTCAGAACGCGGCGGGTAAACACAATCTCTTGACATGGGCATACAATCNAAGGAGAGCCGGGGGGGGCCGGCAGGCCGGGGCAAGCCAGGCCGTGCTTTGTTCGGGCCCAGCGGAGGCCGCACAGCCCGGCCCGGCCGCAGTACCAGTAGGCGGCAGAGGGGGGCGCCCGGCACGGGGACGGCCTGTGGGGCAGCCAGCGGGGCCGCGTACCGGCCGGGCCGGGCCGGGCACTCCCGCATGCGCGCTGCCGCCTCACACCGGTCGCCCTCTCCCCCGCCCCCCTGCTCGCGGCCGCTCCTAACG
>VWZE01001191.1:197165-218910 GCA_013396675.1 Eubucco bourcierii | reverse complement strand
CCCCCCCCTTTCCTAGACTGAGGGAAGCAGCGGGAGGGATAGGTCACGGGTTCTCGGCTGCCGTCAGCCTCCTCCGCGCCTCCTGTCCGCGCAGCTCCGCTGTTCTGAAGCGATGCGAGAGCACAAGAAGGGCAGTCGTAGGGTCGGTGGCCTCTGAATTTCCCTCCCTCAGCTAAACCTAGATCCCCGGCCCGGAAGAGGGAAGCTTCAGGTAGTGACAGGGCCCCCCTCAGGGTGTGCGCCAGCTCCTGCCTCCCCGCGGCTGGAGGGGAGGAGAAACGAGTAGCACCAGCCGAAAACTGTAACACGTGTTTGCCCCAAATAATATGTGTTCCTGGTTGCCACTTGGCTTTTTTAACCCTGACAGAGGTGTTACCTCTCCAATAGGGCAGACATTCGCAGTCCCTGCAGCTCCTTAGGCGGGGCTGCGGGCAGCCAGCGCGGCCAGGCTCTACCAGCCTCAGGCTAAGGGCTGCTCTGCTCGGCACAGCGAAAGGTGTCAGCACCTCTAAACTGCTTAAAACAATGGCCTCTCGATGCCTGCTGGGTTCATTAGAAGATTCTGGTAAAAGCCTTACAGCTTACGTGCAAGGCTGCCTTCTCCGAGCCAATATTGCCACCTTCTGCTGTGCGAGGGAAGTTCACATCTGTGTTGAAACTGCTTCGTCTTCTGACCGAGAGAGTACAGTCGGGCAAAGAGTATTTATGCTTTGAAATTAGTTCGTTGTCAGTATCTATCTTTCCAGTTTAATTTTGTGGCTGAAAAACCGGTCTCTCCATTATCTTGGCAGCTGCTGTCTTCCAGCAGCCCTACAAAAGTGAGAGCATCTCCAGGGGAAAAGAAAAATCTGCCTTTTGAATTCATCACAGACTGATTTTTTTTTTTTGTTTGTTTGTTTGTTTCCTTCTCTGTATGTGGCTGCAGAGAACAATGAAACAATAACACAGAAGGTATTTGACAGAAACCAAGGGAGTGGTACAAAATACGTGTTGAAATAATACGGGAGTGCTCAGAGAACAATCACGAGAAATTCACCTCTCTTAACAAGCTCAGGATAAAGAACAATTAAGCTCCCAAAAGCAAACGCATAAATCTAAGTTAACAATACTTCTGTGCTCCAATAAAGGCAGAACAAAGCACCTTGATGAAATGTAAAGCAATTGAGCCACTTTTTGAGCCCAGTCTAAGTCATTAATAGATTGAAAAATGTATAGTCCATATAAACAGAGTAATAAATTATGTTGGCACCTCCTGAGTACAGAAGTGAGTCCTGCTCCTTTTCCCTTCATTTTAGTGCCAGTACTTTGTTCCTCTTGGAGCACAGGGGTTCTCCCTCAATTTCTTCTGTTGCCCTTCAGTCAAGGCAGCAAACCAGCAGCAAGGTGAACCTTTCTGACCTTCATTGATTGCTGCAGAAGGAGCCACAAGGCACTGGTCCTGCTAACACAGCTGCTGTGCTGATACGCAGAGCTCCGGTTCCCTAAGCCTCTATTAGGGCTGATCACTGGAGAACATTTATTACATTACTATGTTTTCCAGGAAAAGCAGTACCCTTCCAGCTGCCTTAGAGTTGTGGGGCCTCAGAAGACCCTTCATCCACTAAGCAGAGTTCTGCCACTGTTGCCAAGTGCCCTGATGGGATAAACACCACTCCCAGCATACTGCCTCTGACCTTCTCCTTTTTTGTTGCAGCACAACCAGGCCTACGAGTCTGTCTTGAGACAAATGGACTAAAGCTTTATCACAGAAATAGTTTTTTCAAGGAAATAAGCCAGTCAACATATATTTATAGCCCACAGACCACATGTTTTATGTGGCTGACAGTGTACATTCCTCATTTTTTTGTCATTTTTAGAAGTACCTGGTACAGAAGCAGAGCCAGTGAGCTTGTTTATTGGCAGCTTGTTTATTGGCAGGCAGCAGCCCACACTAAGGGCAGCAGGCAGTCAGCTGCAGGACACACACTGCTCCTCTCCTAGGTGAGATCGCTGGGCACAATGTAAACCCATAGGCAACCTGGCCAAGGCCAACAGCATCCTGCCCTGTATCAGTAACAGTCTGGCCACTGGTACCAAGGCAGGGACCACCCTCCTGTACTCACCACAGACTATATTTCCTTCCAGGGATCAGGACTGGGTCCAGTCTTGTTCAACGCCTTTAACAACCTGGATCAAAGGGACAGAGAAGATTCTTGGCCAGCTTGCTGATGATAGAAAACTGGGAGGAGTGGCTGCCATTCAGCCAGACCTGGACAGGCTGTGGAGCTGGTTGGAGAGAATCCTCATGAAGTTCAACAGGGACAAGTGTAAGTAACCTGCACCTAAGGGAGAAGTAACTCTATGCACTGGTACAGGTGAGGGGTTGGCCTGGGAATCTCTGAGGAGGACCTGGGAGCACTGGTGGACAAGTTCACCATAAGCCAGCAATGTGCCCTCATGGTGAGGAAGGCTGATAGTCTGGGGTGCATGAAGAGTGTGGCTAGCAGGCTAAGGGAGTTTCACCTGCCCCTTGGCCCTGGCAAAGTCACACCTGGAGCACTGGGTCCAGTTTGGGCTCCCCAGTTCAAGAGAGATGGAAATACTGGATAGAGTCCAGTGGAAACTACAGAGCTGTTGAGGGGCCTGGAGCACATCTGTGAGGATTAAAGGCTGTGAGAAAAGGCTGAGGCTGTTGAGCCTGGAGAAGAGCAACCTCAGAGGGGATCTGAACTATGCTCAGCAAGAGATAAAGGATGGGGGCAAGAGCATGGGGGCCAGACTTGTGAGTGGTCCCCAGAGACAAGATAAGAGGAAATGGACACAAACTGGAAGTCAGGAGCTTCCATCCAAAGAGGAGGAGAAATCTGTTTGATATGAGGGTGCTGGAGGCCTGGAGCAGGCTGCCCAGGGAGGTTGTTGAAGTCTCCTTGTTTGTAGAGCTCTCAACCCCACCAGCCTCGCCGATTTGGGTGCTCTAAGCAGGGGAATTGGAGTGGATGATCTCAAGGTCCCTTCCAACCCTACAATTCTGTGACAATGCAATTTATGGAAAGCATTAAACACCTAATCTCCTTGCAAGTGCCAGAGGAAAGGAAATGTATCCTGGCAACAGAGGCCATGGAGGAGGGCATCTACCTGTGGCAGGAACGCACCAGGCACCCAGTGCCACATTCCTGCCTCTCCAATGGCCCATAGACAAGAACACAACCTGCTGTACACCATGACCTTATGATATAATGAAAACCAAGATGACACAGTTTCCAATATAAATAAGTTTAATAGAGGCAATAGTAGCAGCAAGAGGGGATTAACAATTGTCTCTGTAATTCCTGTTACACCTTGCCCTCAAGCCAACCCTGATACCTCCATTTACTACACCCAGATCCTCAACACTTCACCAGCAGTCTTATTTAAACAGAGAAAGATTCCATCTTCTTAGTCTCTTTCAAATGAGGATCTTCAAAGCAGCACCAACAGGTTGTTCTTTTTGTTCTGATGAGTGCTGCTGCTCTGGTAAGCCTCCGTCTGCAGCAAAACACACAAACCATTTCCTTTTAATTAAAAACCACACAAGACCAGCTAACAGGAGCATCTCTAAAGACCTCAAATTCAACACTGAGCACTTAATTAGCTGACCTTCATTTGTATACAAAAGATGCAGTATTAAGCAAAATGCTTGCCACAATTTCTTTATTATTTTCTGACTCTGCGCTGTCTGCATCCAGTCTAAGAATAACTCCACCAAGACGGAGTTATTCCACTCTCAGGCGTGCAGAGTGCTGCCAAAACCTGGCACCATCCAGCACTAAGACAGCACTGGTGGTGCCAGGAGCAGCTTGGCAGCACGTTTCTCTCCCAGCAGCATAACACTATCACAAGCACTGAGCAGCAATGTGTAGCTGACTACTGCTGGGTGAAACAGAACACAGTAGGAGGTTGTTAAAGAACAGAAGTAGATGCCTGAAGTACATCTCTCTGGTGGTGTAGGCCTGGCTTCCAACACCTCCTCTCATCAGGGCTTCCTGCAGCAACAGGAAGCACTGCATGATCCACTAGAAAAGGCAGGTTATTTCCACCCCGCAGCACCAGAGGCTGGCCAAGCAGCCCATTCACAAGCCTGCAGAGGCCATTTAGTTTACTCAGCATGGCAGAAGCCTTTTTGCCCATCTCCCCTTGTTGGCTCGAGGTGAGACCTCACTCACATAGCTCAGATGGCTCTCCCTGTGCCTCACATGCAGGTTGTTCACTGACATCTCCTTCCACAGACAGGACGTGGAGGTTTTCTTAAAGGCAACTGGTGAGGACCTGTTATCAGGGGGTTGCATCTTCCAGACAGCTCTGCCACCAGGACCTCCAAGTCAGAGCCATCCCTTTGCGCACACTTGAGCTGTGGTATCAGCTGGGAGCCCTGAAGAGAGCACAAAAGAAACATCAATCATTCGATTAATTAAATCTGTATTAATAGAGCTCAAGTGCCGGGATGTGGCTTGCAGAAAGGGGAAAAAAAAATTAAACCGGATAGTGTGCTGAGAAATTACTTCCAAACAGCACAGCCTGAACAAATTATCATTCGGTCCCTCGGCCTCACAGGTTATCAGCCAGCACGGGCCGCCAGGCACGACCGCCCTTCAGCTATTAATAACAATTAAGGAAGGCGAAACATTTCACCTTTTCCATCGCCAAAGACGCTGGAAGGGCCGAGGCATTCGAGACTTCCAGCCCCGGTGGCAGAAAGACCAACGGCAGGAGACCGAGTGCCCGGTGGTGGCCGAGGAGCGGGGACGCCCGGGACCCCCCCGCCTCGTGGTGGCCGAGGAGCGGGGGGACGCCCGGGACCCCCCGCCTCGTGGTGGCCGGGCCGAGGGAGTCCTGGCACCTCAACTGATGCCGACCGGTGCCCGGGAGTCCTGGCGCCTCCCCAGCCCCTCATGGCGGCAGGGGACGGGGTGAGTCCCGGCGCCAAACCTTTCACCTGATGGCGACGAGGGCCCGCGTCTCCACCTCCCCACACGGCATCAGGGACGAGGGGAGTCCCGGGCGCTCACCTCACGGCGGCCGCAGCGGGAGAATCCCGGGGCCGGGGCCTCGGCCTCCGCCTCCCATCACGGTGGCCATGCGAGCTCCACACCGCTAGCGTGCTCCGCGTCGCCAGCAGCCGAAAGAGGCCCAGCCCCGCCGCACCGCCCAGCTGGTTCTGCAGGCGCCGCCCGCTCGCCTCGGCCGCTCCCCTGGGGCGGGCCCTCTGGGTGAGCGCAAGCTGAGAAGTGCCGTAGCAAAGGCTCCGGGGACGGTGTGTCTGTGCTTGCTTCTCGGTGTGTGGAGTCAGAACGAGCTATTAGCTTGTACCTCGTCATGCAGTGCTCGTAGGAGCAAATCCAGCCTATCACCACCCCCAGACCCCAGCCGCCACAGATAGGGTCAGCAGGGCCTTGCTAACGGCCCGGAACTGCTGGGCAGTCGGGCTGGGTGTCACAAGCACAGCACATGCGGCAGCGCTGGCCGAGGGAAGCGGGGCTGGTTGGCACAGCGAGTCTGCACAACTTGTCCTGTAGCCGTTTGCGGGGTTTTGTTCCCACGCACGCAGCATTGCTCCTGCTTCTGCTCCAGGCTCTGTGTGGAACAGAGGCTGCTGAACCACAGCCGGATAGGTACGGAAGCATCAAGGTATTGGAGCTGCAGAAGAGCAGGAGGTGCAGGGCAGGCAGTGAGTTCTGCGGCGCGGAGAGCTTTGGAGCTGAGAATAACACCAAAGCGTGGCTCTGGCTGTTGCAGGATCTCCAGGCGCTTGTCTGTCTCATCCTGGGCCTGCAGTATGTGTATTTGAAGCGCTGCAACCCCATGCTACTGCAGGTCCCTTGAGCAGATGAGCCGTGCCAGCAGAGAGTGGTTCATGTCCCGATTTAACCCATCCTGCTCATTTACAAGGGCAAAATCTCTCAGATGTGACCCGTCCTTTATTCTGCAACCTAGCGTTCACACAACAGGGGTTACACAGGCTCCTGGAGCCTGCCGAGCTGCTTTGAACACAAGCTGCAGGGCTGTGCTGGGATGCAGAGAGTTCAAGGGAGGCTGTGTCTAGACCAAAGGAGCTCTTCTGAGGGCTGGCTGTGCTTTTGTTGTGTGCTAGCTGATATCTCTAATCTGGCTTGAAACAAAGCATCTCAGTCCCTTCAGTCCCCAGCGTGGCACTTGCAGGAGAACAGAAGGCTGTGTTCAGTTTCCATCAGGCTAGGAGGAACAACAGGGCAAGTAGGGATCTCGGTATCAGAGACGAAGGCAAACACAATTGGTCTTGCTGGACTCCCCAGCTTCAAATCCAGGATTGTAACTGCACTGCTTATATGTGGCACTTTGAACCAGAAGTCCTCCTACCACAGCTCCTTACAGCAGGCACTGCATCCCTCCATGATGAGAAGGAGAATTAGCCCTGAGCACTTGAGGAGAGACTCAAATCAAATTCTCCAGCCTGGAAATAAACGGTTTTTGTAGTAGAGAGTGAAATGTTAACCAAAATAATCATTTTGTTTTGACCTGATGATCTGACATCATCGTGGTTGGCATTTACAATCTGAAAGCTCCCTTCCCAGCAAAAGAAATCTCTAAGATTCCCACTCTCTCAAATCAAGGATAGAGGCTTTTCCGTTAGAGACAAAATTTCTCTTACAGAATCACAGAATGTCAGGGGCTGGAAGGGGCCTCGAAAGCTCATCCAGTCCAACCACCCTGCCAGAGCAGGGTCACCTATACCAGATCATACAGGAGAACATCCAGGCAAGTCTTGCATATCTCCAGAGAGGGAGACTCCACAACTCCCCATGGAAGCCTGTTCCAGTATTCTATCACCCTCACAGGGAAAAAATTCCTCCTCATATTTACATGAAACTTCCTATGCCTCAGCTTCCACCCATTGTTCCTTGTGCTGTCATTGGGCATCACCCAGCAGAGCCTGGGTGGTTGATGAGGTTGATGATGATGACATTGATGAGGTCACCTCTCAGTCTCCTCTCCAAGCAGCACAGCCCCAGCTCCCTCAGTCTCTCCTCATAACAGAGCTGTTCCATTCCCTTCATCNTCATGGTCCCATCGACTAGGACCCCCCCCCTCCCGCCACATCCTTTTCCCCTTTGCTACCTTCCAACACGGCAGTCCCCAACCTATACTGAACCCTGGGGTTGTTCTTTCCCAGGTGCATGACTCTTCTCTTGCCCTTGTTGAACTTCATTCAATTTCTGCCTGCCCAACCCTCCAGTCTGTCCAAGTCTTCCATAGCCTTCTACTGTGGCAGCCACTCCACCCAGTTTGGTGCCATCAACAAACCTGCTGACAGTGCACTCTGTGCCCTCATCCAGGTCACTGATGAATATATTGAACAGAACTGGTCCCAGTACTGACCCCTGAGGGACTCCACTAGTCACAGACCTCCAAGTAGACTCCATCCCATCAACCACAACTCTCTGACTTCTTTTCTTCAATCAGTTCCCAATCCACCTCACTCCCCGATCATCCAGACCACACTGCCTCAGTTTAGCTGCAAGGATGCTGTGGGAGACAGTGTCAATGCTTTACTGAAATCAAGATAAACCACATCCACTGCTCTACCATCATCAATCCACCTGGTTATGTCCTCATAAAAGGCTATCAGGTTGGTCAAACATGACTGCCCCTTGGTAAAGCCACGTTGACTGCTCCTAGTGGCCTCCCTGTCATTTATATGCCTAAGGACAGCACTGAAGAGAAGTTGCTCCATTACCTTTCTGGGGATGGAGGTGAGACTGACTGATCTATAGTTAACTGTGTCCTCCTTCTTACCCTTTTTGAAGATTGGAGTGATGTTTGCTCTCCTTCAGTTCCCAAGCACCTCTCCTGTCCACCATGACTTACTGAAGATGGTAGAGAGTGGTCTGGCAATGCCCTGTGCCCACTCCCTCAGCATCTGCAGGTGCATGCCATCAAGATCTATGGACTTATGGATGTGCAGATTACTCAACTATTCCTTAACCCAGTCCTCATCAACCAGGGAAGTCTCATTTGTCATGCTTTCCTCTGGTGCCACAGCCGTCAGGGGCTCCTGAGGACAGTCTTCAGCAGCATAGATGGAGACAAAGGTGGCATTTAGTAACTCCACTTTCTTTGTGCCCTTGGTCACCAGGGCATCCTCCTCATTCAGCAGAGGGCCTGCATTGCCTCTAACATGAGCTTTTTGCAGTGGATTTGAAGAAGCCCTTTCTGTTATCTTATCTTAGCTCTTGACTTGCTAAACTGAGGTGTTTCTCAGCTTTCCANTGAAGATGGTAGAGAGTGGTCTGGCAATGCCCTGTGCCCACTCCCTCAGCATCTGCAGGTGCATGCCATCAAGATCTATGGACTTATGGATGTGCAGATTACTCAACTATTCCTTAACCCAGTCCTCATCAACCAGGGAAGTCTCATTTGTCATGCTTTCCTCTGGTGCCACAGCCGTCAGGGGCTCCTGAGGACAGTCTTCAGCAGCATAGATGGAGACAAAGGTGGCATTTAGTAACTCCACTTTCTTTGTGCCCTTGGTCACCAGGGCATCCTCCTCATTCAGCAGAGGGCCTGCATTGCCTCTAACATGAGCTTTTTGCAGTGGATTTGAAGAAGCCCTTTCTGTTATCTTATCTTAGCTCTTGACTTGCTAAACTGAGGTGTTTCTCAGCTTTCCATCTGTCCATTCTGGGCTTTCCTTCCTTCCTTCCTTCCATCCATCCATCCATCCATCCTCCCAACCTGTCTCTACAGTGGGAATCGTGCCATTCCCACTTCCCAGCTACCATCACAAGATGGCATCACAGCCTTAAAAGCTGAGCTGGCTCTGCCGATGCTTGGAAATCTTTCCCAATCCCTGGGGTGTCCAACCCTAGAAGCAGCTGTGGACTTGCCCCCACCTGCTGAGCTCCTCCACCAGTTCCCAGTCCCTGACACTTGCTTTTAATCACAGCTCTTCCGTGCCAAGGCTGAGCTTTGACCCAGCTAACAGGGACCAAACGCTGCAGCTGTCCCTCCCACAATGTGAGCCATCTAATGGCACTGATTTAAGCTCGCTATAGTTTTGACAGTCAGTGGCATGCAGAGCACTTTAATCTTGACCTGCAACACCTCCAACCCTTCCAGGGCCTCCTCTGCCCACGAGGAGGACACTGCTAATCAGACCAAGCAGTGCAGCAATTTGAGACAGGGCTAAAGGGAGCTAGTGGTGAGGCATGAGCAAAGTGCCCCCAACTCATTTTGCTGCAAAGAATTGTCACAGTTAGAACTGTCTTTTGTTTGCCTGGGAATGGTTTGGGAGAACAACCTCCAGCCTTGCAATAATTTATAGCTTTGAAGTAACTGTGAAAGAAGAGAAAAAAATGTTCTTCTTAGGTATATCTAAGAAAAAAATGAAGCTCATTTTGAGCTAGGTGCATAAAGACTCAGTGCCTTGTATTGTGCCCTCTGTGTGCCCACTGTTACCTCTTCCCTCATGGGGATGCAGCTTGCCCTGAGTTTTGTGCTCATCCATGGCGTGGCCTATAGCCAACAGCCATGGCTCACCTTGGCCCCATGGGTGAGGAAGCTCCATCCCCACACTCTGCCTCATCCCCTCAGGAAAAGACATCATCAGTGGGCTTGGGCCACACTGGACTGTGCTTCCCCTGGTGCTGCCATCAAAGCAGGCAATGCTTTGCCCAGGTCAGGCTACTAGAGCTGTGCACACCTGTTAAGTAGTTGAGTTTGTGGAGGGTTAAATGCAGCTTGCATCAGCCCCAAGAGACCAACAGTCCCTAATGGTCCTAACCAGCCTCACCTGACAGCCCTCCACCGGGAGCCCTATATAAGCTCAGCTGTGGTGCTTTACCCCTTCTATAAATGATGCTGCAGGAGTGCCTGACTTCAGTTCTGCCTCTGGTTCTGCTCCTGGCTGGATCCCTTGGCTCCTAGAAGGACCCTCAGACGTATTGTGACTGTCTCTGGCTCTACTTCTAGATGAGCTTTGGACCCATATTGTAGCTCTGCTTCCAGCTTTATCCCTGGCTCGTCTCCTCTTGCTCTTAGGTAAGCTCTGGATCTGGGTTGTTGGAAACCAGATGTAGAACTGCTTGTGGGCCCTGTAAACCGGCACTAGGCTGTGCTCAGACTTGGTGGGTCTCTTGGCTGCTGGTGAGGATGGTATCTGTGCTGGGGTCAGCTTGGCTCCCCTTTTCTTAGGGAGCAGCAGGCTTTTCCTGCTCCTTACTGGGCATCCTGTCTTCTTGTTGCTATAGAATAAATACAAGCATTGATGCTGCTCCTCTATGGAGCCAGGAAGGGTCCCACTGGGACAGAGAGCTGTCCTGCTGTGCCGTTTAGTGGCTGTGTCAGGAGATGAAGCTGCAGGGTTAACATGAGGCTTGCAGTTGCTGCATGTGCAAGGCTGCTCTGGGCTTTCTCCACCAGTCGCTTCCTGCAAGAAACAGCCACAATCTCCTTCCCCAGCCACTGGCCCTGCAGCCTCCCACCAGGGCTCAGTATTTGTCTGTCTTGCTAGATGGGTGCCTGTGGTCATTCCTGGGGTGACAGCTCTCCTGGGCACAGCTGCTGGAGGGTGGCAATGGGGCAAGATGTGTTGCTGAGCTGTCTGTGAGGCTGTGGCTGATAAGTCCCTCTGGGCAGCACAGGGAAGTGCTGCTCAGGCTGTCCCTTTCTCTGCAGAACCAGGCACAGCCTTCCCTAGCCCAGAGGAGAGAGCCATCAGAACAGGTTACACAAACCCAACTCAGCCTGCCTGAGGTGTGCCATGAGCAGGGCTTTTCAGCATCAGGCTGGGCAGGAGCAGGAGAACGCTCTCCACCCTCTTTGCTCCTCTCCCCAGGCCTGCCTGGGTTCCATCTCTCAGCCAGAGCCTGGGGCTTGCTCTTGTTCCAGACATGCTTGGGCAGCATGGGGAGCCTGTGTGGTTCTCTCTGTTCACATCTGAAATTGCTGCAGAGCAATTTCTTTTTGTCTTTGGCAGAACCCTGAAGTGCTGTTCCCTTCCTCTCCCAGCCCTTCTGTCCTGCTGAGCTTTTTTCTGTCCCAGCCTCCTTTCTCTTTCCAGCTCCCATTTTCCCCTTCTTTTCCTTTTTCAGTGCTCCATCCAGCCTGAGTTTGAACACTTCTAGGCTTGGAGCTTCCACAGCCTCTCTGAACAACCTGTCCCACTGTCTGCTTCCAGCAAAGAAGCTCTGCGAGGCAAGTGGCGAAGTCTGGGACTAAGTATGGGGAGAAGAGCTGGAGGTAGGCCACTGTGAGCATGCAAGTTCTGAATCTGTAATTACTCTGTCACAAGAGGAGACTAAACCCTCGTTGCTCCAAGGGCCATTTTGCTGGTGCTGGTTTCAGTCTTGTGAAGCCTGGCCCAAATCCCAGGGGAGTTTGGGCCAGTGCAGGGTGGTTTCAGGATGGGCTATGCGTTCTGGAGTCAGGTGGTAGGTGGGGATGAGTGGATGCCCCAAGAAAAGCAAAGGCCAGCATTTCAGGGGAGAGAAACAGCTTATCCCATTTGAAGAGAAAAAAGGAAAAAGAAATAAAGGAGGGGAAGAAAAAAAAAAATCCTAATTAGGACAGAAACCCTCAGATAGTTGTTTTTTTTTTTAAGAAAAAGCCTAAAAATACCATTTTTTTTGCTTTGCTTTGAAAGCTATTTTTTGCTCGTCAGGCTGAGAGATAAAACACATTGCACTGATGCTGCATTCCACAACAAGAAGATATCCCTTTCCATCCTGAAAATGCTGAAATGGGTTGTTCCAAAATTTTCAGCATAGCCCTCTTGTTTTTCTTTTTTCTTTTTTTCAACCACAGATTTTTAATGTAGCTGAAATGTTCTCTCTTCTTTTCTCTCTTTCTTTGAAAGGAAACTCTTGATTACATTCCCCCCCCCCCAACAACTTTAATTAACAATTACAGTTGGTTCTTAGCTGGGTGATAAACAGCTGGACTGAATCCACTCCACAGCCTTCCCTGCTCTGGGACTTCCAAACAAGCTCCAGCCCTAGCAAGAGTTTAGCCTTCTGCAACATTTTAGCCTTGTTTGGTCACTGGAATTTATTTTCCTTTCTTCCCCCCTTTTATCCTCTGAGGATTAGTTTTTACCAGTGCAGCATCTCTAACAGGGAACTTCACAGTGAGTTGAGCTCACATTGATTTCTCCAGGAAGCAACAGAATACTAATTTTCCCTCTTTTTCTCCTGTGAGGAAAACAGGTAACAGCCTCAGGAAGGCAGTGGGGTTTGTAGATGGAATGTTCACCTACTGGAGCACAGGAAAGTTGAAGGCCTGTGGCAGCATCGTGGGGAAAAAGGAGGAGGCAATGTCAGGAGATGAACCTGGTGTTGCTGGTGAAGCAAAGCACAGGGTGTGAAAGCACAATGGCTTAAGCCTGAGCAAAGGCGAGGATCAGGGGATGGATCAGGCTGTGGTCCAGCTGTGAAAAAGACCAGGAAGAGCTTTAAGGAGCCCTCCCATCAGGCAGAGCAGATCCCTTGCCTGTTGTGCACAGGCTGATGCTTTTTGGAGACAGCAGCTCAGGACCCTCATGGCAGAGGCAAGTTCTGGGCAGCTCTGAATCTGCTAGCACGAACTGCTGAGTCTCTACAGCAAACTGAACCATCAACTGGAGGGTTCCCAGGTTCATGACAACCCTAGAAGGCCCCAGTACCTAGCACAGAGGTGCTGCAGAGAATCCCAGTGGCTTTTCAGGGCTGGAGGATGTGACAAAGCCTTCTCAGAGGGCATCACAAAGGTGTCCAGGGCCTCCTACCTACAATGAAGGCCTGTGGGCTCTGTTAGTGTTCTGCCAGTGCTCTCCTCTGTCCAGAGTGATTTGTACACACCCAGATTTGTTGGGAGAAGGGGAGGAATCCACAGCAGTGTGAGCAGAAGGGAAGGACATGGTAGTAGAGGGAAGCTATTAGAGTCTGCTCTTACAGCCCCTAGAACCTCTGTTTTGAGCAGCCAGGCAGGTTTGTCCAGCCCTTGCAGGGAGCCTCCAGAGAGGCAGCAGGCAGTGGGACATCCTTCTTTGCTGTAACCAATGTCCCTAGTGCTTGCTGTGCCTCTCCTGCTGCTGGGTCTTCATCACTGCTCATCCCTGTGGCGGTTTGTTGCTGTTCAGGGCTGATCTCTTCTCCCTGGAGACAAGCCCACGGCTTCAGCCTGTCCCACCTTGTTCCTCCCACTCCCCTGCCAAGGAGTTATTACCGTCTTGGATGATCTTGAGATGGCATTAAGTGAGAGGGAGGTTTTGGTGTAGAAGTGTCTCTGTGAAGAATGGATTAAGAGATTTTGTGAAAACTGAATCCTTTCTTCATGCTTCCCACTTCCAGCTCTTCAGCTGTTGCTTTTTCCCTTCTAATGCTGTACAGAAATCCCCATGAGCCTGGCTTGCCCTGTCCTTTTGGTTGATGTTTGCTCACAGTGGCCTGGGGCGTGGCTGGCAACATGCTGGTGTTGCTCTTTGCCACCCCATTGCCCCAAAGCCTTCACCCTGCTGCTCCTGGGTCAGTGGCTACAGAGAGGAGGGTGCCAGGAGCACAACTTGCTTATACATGAACTCAGCAGAGGGACCATGAATGCCTCCTTACTTCCATGTTTGTTGTTGCACCTCAGATGGGTGAGGAAGTTTAGGTGAAACAGGGAAGAAATGAGTGTGGGTAAACAGCAGCACAGCCTCCAGGGTTTCCAGCAGCAAAAGGCTTTCAATCACTATGCAGCTGCTCCAGAACATCTCCATTTGCTGGGATGGATGGAACAGCAGGTCCTTGCTCTGGAGCACACCATGCCCTGTCATCCTGTCCCAAAGGCAGCCTGCTTGTTACAGGATGTGGACCTGAGACACTAAACACCCACACATGTTTGGTGGTGTTGCTACTTCACTGTTTCCTTCCCTGGTGGATACCATGAGCAGCAGCAGAATGTGGGTGCCAAGGTACAACAAAGGTCTGCAGGTGATGAGCATTGGGGCAGTGTGGTTGGAAAGGAGTCTAGCTGAAAGGGACATGGGAGTTCTAATTGACAAGCAACTCAATATGAGCCAGCAGTGTGCCCAGGTGGCAAAGGAAGCCAAAGGCTGGGTTTAAAAATGCTGTGTCCAGCAGGAGCAGGGAAGTGATTGTCCTCTGGTACTTGGCTCAGTTGGGGCCACAGTTTGAGTGCTGTGTTCAGTTTTGGGTGCCTCAGTACAAGAGGGATGTGGAGGTGCTGGTGCCAGTGCAGAGGAGGCCAAGGAAGCTGTGAAGGACCTGGAGAATAAAGCTGATGAGTGGCTGAGGGAGCTGGGGATGGTTAGCTTGAGGAAGAGGAGGCTGAGGGGAGACCTCATGGCTGCTTACAGCCACCTGGAAGGAGGTTGTGGAGAAGTTGGTGCTGGTCTCTTCTCACAGGTCATTAGTGATAGAACAAGAGGGAATGACCTCAAGCTGCCACTGGGTAGGTTTAGACTGGGTATTAACAAACATTTTTTCCCTAGCCAGAGTGGTCAGGGACTGGAATGTACTGCCCAGAGAGGTGATGGAGTCACCAACCCTGGGTGTTTGAAAGTTGCTTGGCTTGGTGCTTGAGGATATGGTTTAAAGGTGCACCTTGTAGAGCAGGGATATGGGTTGGACTTGGTGACCCTGAGGGGCTTTCCCAATCAGAATGTTTCTGTGGTATTGGTTGCTCACACCATGGTGGGAAGGAGCCACAAAGGCTTTGCTGGCCAATGTCAGAGCACCCAGTGCAGGATGTTGGTGATGGAAGGTGATTTAAAGCCCATTTTTTTGCAGGCTGATAACCATACCCTCTCCTTTAATTGTGCAACACCACCAAGATTTATGGTCTCCTTGCTTCCACCTTATGGGAAGGGCTTTATGAATTGTCCCTTTTCTTGCTCCTCAATCTGTCTGCTGTGGTGTGGCAAATGCAGTGAAGAGGAGGTGGTGGTACAGGATACTGCTCCTAGAGGAGGCAGCAGAGATGTGTGCTTCCTGGGAACTTCTCAAGGATCCAAAACCTACAGTCCTGGGAGGGACCACGAATCTGCAGGGCAAGGGAGCCTGCAGGATACTCTGCATGGAATAACTGGGACTGCAAGTCTGTGTCTAGTGTCACTGGATCCTTGGGCAGGAGGCAGGATGGAGCTGCCCCATCACTCCCTGCACAGTTTCCTTCCAACACTGTTCTCATGACTTTATTCTTACCTAAATCCCTGCTTTGACACCTGGAAAGGCTCCTGCTCAAGTCATTAGAGGTGACTGCTTCTAGGAAGGGTCCCTGAAGACCCTGCTGCCCTCACAATCCTGGGCCAGTCACAGCTGAGCTGGTGGCATTAAAAATTTGATGTTCCTTTCACACCAGTTATGTACCCGCCAGATCCCTTTGCTCTTGCTGTGGGCTTTGTTCTCCTCTCTGCTTCTAAATCATTTGTGCATGGCTTCCTAGGGAAACAGCTTGGAATTGATCACCCTTGCCACCTTACCTAATTTAATCCAAACCTGGTATCAGACAGGAACAAGGAAGGGAAGCCTGTTGGGAAGCCTGGGCACAGCAAACCACTTGGCTGTGATGAACAGTGTCATTAGTAACATATAATGAACTGCTGGAGTCATCTGGCATTGCCAGGCTCCTGAAATGAGGCAGAGCCTACCCTCTGCCCAGGCTGGAGCCAGCAGGCTCCCACGAGGGCTGAGCTGTCCTGTAAATGCATTTGAGAGGGAGAAAAGTCATTGCAAACTGACACTCCCCAAGATCCTGACCCCAGGCTGTGCCAGCACAGCGCTGGCAGCAGCTCACCCAGAAACCTTCATGTTTTGCCCCCTGGCCTTGCTGGCAGAGCCTCCTCAGGAGCAGAATAGCATCTCAGCTCATCACATCCCATTTACTGTTCCAGAGCCTCTGAGGGATTGATGGCCAAAGGCCTTGGGTGAGTCTTGTCTTTATCTCTGGATGGTGAATGAAGTGTCAGGGCTGGTGGTGAAGAGAGGCTGTAAGTGGGACCCATCTGATCCTTACAGTGATTTGGAAGGGCTGGTGCTGATGTGGGCCTGCAAAAGTGCCTGTGTCCCACCACACCAAGTGGGTGAGGAAAAGCCAGTGGGGTTACCCTGCAGCTGCCATGCCACCCCAGCTCCAGCCCAGGATCCCCCTCTGTCCCCTCTGGATGTGTTTGCATGACAAAACTCATCTGCTGTGAACTCCAGCTGGGTTTTGACTCACTTCTTGGGTTGTAAAGATGTCTTTCAGCATCTCAGGGTGTGAAGTAACTGCTGCCAGCTCTGTGACAGGGCTGAGGCTAGCCAGGGAGGTGATGCAGTATGGCACTGGAGCTGCAGATCCTTAAGTAATTACACCTGTTTGAGCATAGAGTTCATCTTATCTTCTGGAGCTACAGTGTGATGCAAAAGGTTGATAGGAAGGGTGGGCTGCAGGGTGAAATTACCTCAGACAACAATCCCAATAGGAAGGGGCTGCAAGGTAAAAATATCTCAGACCACAGTCCTGGTAGGACTCTTCCCAGTGTTTGGCTACAAATCCACCAACTTTGGTGCAAATGTGGACTGCAATGGCTGGAACTGCTACCTGGCACCTGGAAACTCAATCTAATGAGTCTCCTGCAGCCTGTGCAGTTTGCCTATTATCTAGAAGAATAACATCTTCCATGCCACGCAAATCAGGAGATTATTTTGTGAGTAAATATTCCAAGCCTCTCTAAGAAATTCTGTAACCAGATTCTATTATGCCTTGCTGCCTTAGTAGCAGAAAGGAGCCTCTCAAGTCCCCTGGTGGGCAAGAGGTACAATTGAAACTAAGAACCTCTCCAGTATTAATGTTTCCATTTGCTGGTTATTCCTTAAAGTGTTCTAGTTCTGACTGTTCCTTGTGTGTATAAGTATCCAAACCCTGCATTTTGAACGTTTTCTGGTGAGATTTACTGTTAATTTTAATAGTTATTAACAATATTTGCCAGGATATAAAAATTAATATTGGGTATTAATTGTGCATAATTTGTACACATTACCTTAAAGTTAATCCAGTTCCAATCCTCCTGCCATAGGCAGGGACACCTCCCACTATCCCAGGTTGCTCAATACCACATCCAACCTGGCCTTGAACACCTCCAGGGAGGGGGCATCCACAATGTCCCTGGGCAACCTGTGCCCCCCACAGTCACTGGAAAGAATGGCATTTTGTTATTTGATGTTGCATTTGGACTTTAATTTGGTCTCAGATTATGTCTCTGGGGTTAAGAAGCACCAGTCTTGTTTCTGACCAAATTCAGGACATGTTGCTATGGCAGAGCTGCTGGAGAAGCTGGATGGTCCTGAGTATACAAAGAGGAGAGGTGGCTCTGGCTGAGCTGCTGGGGAAGCTGGATGGTCCTGAGGAGTATACAAAGAGGAGAGGTGGCTCTGGTTGAGCTGCTGGAGAAGCTGGATGGTCCTGAGGAGGGTACAAGGAGGAGAGGTGGCTCTGGCTGAGCTGCTAGGGATGCTGGGTTGTCCTGAGGAGGAGAGGTGGCTCTGGCTGAGCTGCTAGGGATGCTGGGTTGTCCTGAGGAGGGGAGGTGGCTCTGGCTGAGCTGCTAGGGATGCTGGGTTGTCCTGAGGAGGGTACAAGGAGGAGAGGGAGTTCCAGCTTGGCATGCAGCAGTCCTGGTCACAAACATCAGTTTCCTGAGGAAATGGCATGTAATTTCTGATGGCCCAAGAGCAACAGGAAAGCAGTTCCTGCAGCAGTAGCACCATCTCGCCTCCAGCTCCTGCCTGAGGAAGCAGCACTCCTTGAAGTAATTTGGGGCAGTTGCAAAGGCACTGAAAGGCTTTATTGACTTTATCATGACAGTGAATCTCACTGTGGTGTCAGGCTATTGATCTGAGCTTGTGCTGAGCAAGGACAAGTCCTGTATCATCCTGCCTGGTGAGAACTGAGCTCTCCTTGCTGCTTGGCTGCAGGATTGGCCCCACTTTTCTGGATCCTTGACCCAGTTCACTGCTACAATTGAAGCTGTTGACTAAGCCAACAGTCAGTGCTGTTTCTCCAGGAATCATCAGGTTTTCTGATTTCCTTTTTTGAGCAGCTCAAGGCTATTGATAAGGGAAGGCTGAAATGCCTGTGGCAGGTGTTTGGGGATGTCAGGGACTCTGGGCTTGCAGGCAGCCCCTGAGAACTCCTGGTGGGCTCTGCCTGGGAGAGGAGAGTGTGCAGGATGTGGCACATGCCTGGACATGATGATCAGCCCAAGGAGATGGCCCCCAAATCTTCCTGTGCTCAAGACTGGGCTGCTTTATGGAACATCTGACTTCAAAGGATCATAGAGTGGCTTAGGTTGGAAGGGACCTCAGAGATCATCTACTCATTGAACCTGGCCTTGAGCACCTCCAGGGAGGAGGCATCCACAACCTCCTTATGCAACCTATTCTAGAGTCTCATCACTCTCATACTGAAGAACTTCTTCCTAAACTCCAGTCTAACCCTGCTCTCACTCAGCTTCAAACCATTCCCTCTTGCCCTGTCTCTAGACTCTCTTACAAACAATCCCTCTGCAGCCTTCCTGCAGGTATTGGAAGGCAGCTCTAAGGTCTCCTGGGGGTCTTCTATCCAGGGTGACCAACCCCAGCTCTCTCTGACTGTCCTCATAACAGATTTGCTCCAGCTCTTGGATCATCTTTGGCCTCCTCTGCACTCATCCCAGCAGCTCTCTGTCCTTGTGCTGTGGGGACACCAGACCTGATGCAGTATTCCAGGTGGGCTCTCAGCAGAGCAGAGTGGCAGAATCCCTCTCTTGCCCTGCTGCCCACACTCCCCTCAATGCAGCCCAGCACACAGCTGCCTTCTGGGCTGCACAAGGTCACTGCCAGCTCATGAGGAGCTTCTCATCAACCAACAGCCCCAAGGCTTTTTCTTCAGGGCTACTCTCAACCCACTCTGCACTCAGCCTGGGTTTGTGCCTGGGCTTGGCCCACCCCAGGTGCAGGACCTTGCCCTTTGACTTGTTGAACCTCATGCAGTTGGCAGTGTCTCACTTCTCAAGCCTGTCAAGAGCCTTCTGGATGGATCCCTTCCCTCAGGGGACTCCAGAGCCTCACACAGCTTGGTGCCATCAGCAGATTGCTGAGGGTGCCTCAATGCCACAGTGTTGTTAAAGAACTCTGGTGCCAGGACAGACTCCGAAGGGACACCACTTGTCCTTGCTCTCCATTTAGACATGGAGCTGTGGATCACAACCCTTTGAGTGTGACCATCTAGCCAGTTCTTTATCCACCCAGTGGTCCATCAAGAAGGTATTAAGCACAAGGAATGAGTTGCAGAGTAAATCCACCTGTAGCTGCTGCTGTCCAGGGCAGGGTGGTGCTGCTGAGGTGCTGTGGGGATCTGCACTCATTAACTCTCTGAGCTGCTAACCATGTCCAGGGAAGGGCCAGGAGGATGATCAGAGGAATGGAGCTCCTCTGCTGTGCAGACTGAGAGTTGGGGCTATGCAGTCTGGAGAGGAAAAGGCTTCTAGCAGACTTTACTGTAGCCTTCCAGTATCTGAAGGGGGCTACAAGGAAGCTGCTGAGGGACTTTTTAGGGTGTCAGGTAATGATAGGGTTGAGGGGAATGAAGCAAAACTAGAAGTGGGGAGATTGAGTGGATGTTAGGAGTAAGTTCTTTACCATGAGGGTGGTGAGACATTGGCACAGGTTGCCCAGGGAGGTGGTGGTGGAAGCCTCATCTGTGGAGGTCTTTAAGGCCAGGCTGGATGTGACTTTGAGCAACCTGATCTAGTGTGAGGTGTCCCTGCCCGTGGCAGTGGGGTTGGAACTGGATGATCCTTGAGATGCCTTCCAACCCTGTCAATTCTGTTAAGTGTCTGCAAACAAAGAGAGCTGAACTCTGAGGGATTAAGGCTGCCTCCCCCCTGAAGCAGCCTACAGTCCATCAATTACCTATCTGCTTAGGCCTTTTTTCCATCCTCTTGCAATCTAAACAGAACATTTTATAGTTGCTGCTAAGTGATGTGATCAACATCAATTACCTACTAAAAGAGAATCAAGTCTTGATTTAAAATTAAGTGCTGCATTTTGCCATGTTCTTTATATGTAGCCAACAGAATAATTGCAGTGACATAAAAACTAATTACACAACTCCACAATTAGACCTCCCTCCTAGCGCTGTGATTGTCTTTAAGTACATTGATGAAAGATTACTCCCAGTCCTAAATTACTCTCTCACACCCATCTTCTCTATACCTTTGAAAAGAGACCTCCAGCCTATCAGATCAAACAGAGGAACTCCAAATGCAGAAGGTAATGCATGCAGAGCCTGTTCTCTCATCCCTTTGATGTGCAAGCAGTCTCTGGGATTAAGCTGGTGTTGCCTCAGGATGCAGCATTCTGATGGACACAGCACCTCAGGGAGACTTCCCAAACCACCTGGGGCTGTTGAGGGGCCCTGAGGCTGGTCAGGGAGATGCTCCTTTTCCTTGTGCCCCAGCCTGATGTTTGGATCCAGAGCCGCCTGAGTGCAGTGTGGCCAAGGAGGCAAACAGCAACCTGACCTGGATCAGCAATTGTGTGGCCGGGAGGACCATGTTGGGGACTGTCCCCATGTACACTGGTGAGGCTGCATCTTGAATATCAGGTTCAGTTTTGGGGGCCTCACAGCAAGAATGACACTGAGATGCTGGAGCATGTCCAGAGAAGGGCAATCAAGCTGGCGAAGGGTCTGGAGAACAGGGCTGGTGAGGAGCAGCTCAGGGACCTGGGGGTGTTTAGTGTGGAGAAGAGGAGGCTGAGGGCAGACCTTATAGCTCTCTACAAATCCTTGTGGGGGTTGGTCTTTTCTTCCAAGCAATAGGGCAAGAGGGAATGAACTCAGGTCGTGCCAGGGGAGGCTTAGGTTGGACACTAGGAGTGATTTCTTCCCCAAAAGGTTTGTCACGGCCTAGAAGAGGCTGTCCAGGGCAGTGGTGAAGCCCCTGAAGGTGTTTAAGAGTTGTGTGGACATGGTTTAGCTGTGGAGTTGGCAATGCTGCATTAATAGTTGGACTCAATGATCTCAAAAGTCTGTTCCAGCCTAAACAATTCCATGGTTCAATGGTTTTGTGACTAGTGACCTTGGTTTTGGAGCATGAAGGGTAGTTTTAGTGCTGTACCTGAAAGAAGAGGCTCACCATGGCTTCAGGGAAATGCCTCCTCATCCTGTCAGTGCTGTTCCATAGAGGACACACAAGCTCGGAAGATCCAGCTCATCTGCCCCACTGGAGAGACCACAGCAGGGTTTGGGCAGAGCTGGTGAGATGAGGTGATAGCAATGCTGCTCTGGGAGCTGAGGTAACCAGGTCCCAAAAGGAGGAGGAGGCTGGAGTCTGGTAGTGCTTTCACAGGTCCAAAGGCTAGGAGCCAGGTCTTGCCAGGAATCACCCAGATGCCTGCAAACCCATAAACCCCAACAAAAATCATGAACCTCAGTGGTTCATGCCACCACTCCTGGTGGTCTTCATGAGTTTTGCTTCCAGATTCTGATTTTTGAGGTGTTGACATCCAACCTGGGAAGACTGAAAACATTTGACTTCCTGGAAGAAAACAACTGAGATTTTTTTTTTTACAGTCAACCTCCTGCCTCCAGAATCTTTGTGAGTACCAGCAGCAAAGGTGCTTGGCTGGGTGGAACCATGGGGACACTGGCCCGGGGGTAGAGTGAGCACACAGCTTCTTGCTGGTTCCCTGTCATCCTTTTGGTTGTCACTGAGCGTCCTTCCCTAGATAATCAAGCATCACAGGTTTGTCTT
>VWZE01001191.1:178316-192917 GCA_013396675.1 Eubucco bourcierii | reverse complement strand
GGTTGTCAAGGCCTGGCACAGGCTACCTGGGTAAATAGTGGAATCACTGTCCTTGGGAGGAATTTTAAAGCCATGTGGATGTGGTGCAGCGGGCTGTGGTTTAAGTGGAGACCTTGCAGTGCTGGGTTAACACTTGAACTCCACCATCTGAAGCTCCTTTTCAACATAAAAACGTCTGTGATTCTGTGGAAACTGGCAACTCCTAATGCACTGTCAGAACAGCCCTGGAACCCACAGCACTGTCCCTGTCCCCTAAAGCAACACAGGTGCTACCACCACCTTCTTTTTCACAGTTGAGAATTTATTTAGCCTGAGGAATAAACCACCTGTAAAACCCTCCAGCACCCCCAGACTGCCTGCTCTTAATGTGACTAGGAAATAGAAAGCTACATAAATAGAGCTGTGGCCAAGCTGGGCAGGTGCGGTTGAAAGCACACCAACTATACCCTGGGAATTGGCAGGGCAGTGGATTATTGGGATAAATTTAGGGATAATAGTCAGCCTTTCTATGTAATAATCCTCTCTGCTACTGACTTCCTCTGTGGCTTTTGTCACCCACCTCAGCTCTCTTACCACTTAGCTTTCCCCCTCGAGAACTAATGTTTAACTTGCACTCGTGAGGTAGGTGAATCAGCTTTAATTGAGATGAGTTGAGCACTTTGTTGATGAGTTCCCTCTAAAGCTAGTTACTATTTTTTTTATTAATGCACAGATATTCTTAGCACCTGAAGTGAAGGATGACACAACACTGGGGATCTTCTGGGAAACAGCCATGTGAAAGGAGACAGTGCATGCTAAGGAAGGCTTTGTCAGATCTCCCCCCCCTCCCCCGGCTGTGGTTCACCAGTCAGCCTGCATCTAAAGCTCTGACTCAAACACCTCCCAAATCCTCTTGAGTCATTGGGAAATCTTAAGTGTTCCTGGAAGTTAAGCCCTGCTTTTCGTACAGTCATGGAATCATTTGGGTTGGAAGCCACCTTTTAAGATCATCCAGTCCAACCTTTAACTCAGCACCATCAGAACACCACTAAACCATAGCCCTTAGCACCACATCCACAGAGCTTTTAAATCCTTCTAGGGATGGTGGCTCCACCACTGCCCTGAACAGCCTGGTCCAGGGCTTGACAACCCTTTCAGTGAAGGAGTTGTTCCTAATGTCCAGGCTAAACATCCTCTGGTGCAACTTGGAGCTGTTGCTTCTTGTCATACTGCTTGTTTCTTGGAAGAAGAGAATGACCCTACCTCATTCTAACCTTTCAGGAGATTTTGAGTAAGATTTTATCCTCTTGGTGGATTTCTCTCAGAGGCTGCAGTTGGGCTTTGGCATCACCTGCTCTGCCCTGCTTTGAAATGATTATATGGAATTCATAGAATGGTTTGTGTGGGAAGGGACTTCAAAGATCATCCAGTGCCAGTCCTGCCATGGGCAGGGTCACCTCTCACCAGCCCAGGTTGCTCAAGGCCTTGAACACCTCCAGGGAGGGGGCATCCACAATGTCCCTGGGCAACCTGTTCCAATGTCATACCACCCTTACTAAAAAGAATTTCTAAGACCCATTCCAAATCTGCTCTCCTCAAGTTTAAAGCCACTACCCCTCTTCCTGTTACTGCTTTCTGCAATGATCACTTCACATTCCTCAGGCTGGGCTTTGCTGGCTGGGCTGGGTGGTGACTCTTATGGACTACAGCTTGTCACACAGGTGGGTGAGGTGCTTTGGACTAAGAGGAGACCTCATTGCTCTCTACAGCTACCTGAAAGGAGGTTGTAGCCAGGTGAGGTTGATCTCTTCTCCCAGGCACCCAGTGTCAGAACAAGAGGGCACAGCCTCATGCTGTGCCAGGGCAGGTTCAGGCTCTACATTAGGAAGAAATTCTTCACTGAAAGAGTGATTGGTGTTGGACTGGGCTACCCAGGGAGGTGGGGGCTTCACCATCCCTGGAGGTGTTTAAAAGAAGACTGGATGAGGCACTTAGTGCCATGGGTTAGGTAATTAGAAGGTGTTAGGTGATAGGTTGGACTCAATGACCCTAGAGGTCCTTTCCAACCTGGTTAATTCTGTGAGAGGTGGGAAGCTTTGTCCTTCCCCACAGGCAACATCTTCAGTATTAAAGGAGCTTGGTGGCAATTGGAGCTGCTGAGCTTCGTTTATGAAAGGCAGTGAAGACTCAGAGCCTTCTGGCTGCTCTGCCGTGTGGGTGCCCCTTGGGCAGCATGAGGAGCTCTGTTGTGTCTTGGGGAAGAGAAGGCTGGTAATTGAGCTCTGAGATGTCGCTGCTCTAACTGTGTAGGAGGGGCCAGATGGAGGATGCTGAAACGAAATGCAGGGCTGGAAAAACTTCCTCCTCCATGGCTGTCCTGAGGCTGGGTGGGAGATGCTCAGCTCCAGGCTGGGTAGCAGTGGCTATCAGTGTAGATTGGGGCAGGTTCCCTCTGGGATGTGTTGATATCCTGGTCTCAGAGAGCCTGGCACCTCATCTGGCTGGCCCTGGCAGCAAATTGAAGAGGGCACTTTGTCTCCTGCCTTCATAGAAGATTTGATTCTCCTCATAAGTGCTGTTAAATGCTGATAATGACCCTGGAGTGGAGCAGGGATGGAGAAACCCTCCAACAGCTGCTGTGGGGCTGCTGGCCAGATCCCCTAAAGTTGTCTATGGCTTTCTTAGGGGTGATACCCAGCACCCAGCATGGCCTTCCAGTCCAGAACTGGGAATTTGCTGTACTTAAATCAGAGAATGACGTTTAGCACTTTGCAGATGGAGCTGTAGTGTCACAGTGCTGGCAGAGGCCACATTTTCAGTCCCTGATTTTGCTTGGGGACCTGTGTCCAGAGAGGCTCCCCCCGTGCTGTGTTTGTGTGCTTTATCTCTGGTTTTCTGTTTCTAAGAGCAGGTCTTTGCATTGTTTTCTTTCTTTTTTTTTTCTTTTTATTGATTCATGGCTTGTTTGGGAACTTTTCTTCAGTTTATCAATTCTGATCATGACCTCTGGAGTGCTTCAAGCTTTTAGCTGCTGGGCATCCTTTCAGCTTTTAGAAAAGTACTTTCTCTTCTATTCTTCAGACCATTAATGAAAAGGATGAATAGAAGCATTCCTGGACTAAGCTCCAAGGGCTGGTACGTGAGGTTTTCTGTGGCTGTGACAGGGAATCATTGAAAGCTACCCCTAAAGTGTGTTCATGAGAGTCGCTTTGGTTTGTCCTTTTCTTAGTAATGAGCACTGTGCCTCGTTAAGGTGAGCTCAGCTAGTCTGAGCTCTCTGGTCTGCTTGGGAGTGTGGGAAGGACAGAGAGAAACTCTGCTTTAACACCACCGTGCTGCTTGGAGGTGTGGTGACAGAGCTCTGGCGAGGTGGATTTGTTCCCCGTCGCTGAAGACTCAGGTGATTTTCAACAGGTTTTCTGAGTCTTGTTTGTCTGGGGCTTCTCAGCTGCAGGTCACTGAGACCAGCGTTATTCAGAGGCAACCCTCAGGTCCCTCAGCCCTGCTTTCCACTGAGAACACCCCCCTAGGTGTCTGCTTTGGTAGCAGAGGAGGGACCCACTTCTGCAGTGTCCTGCTCCCCTTTCTTTCTCTGCAGGTCTGTCCTCATTGAGAATTGGGCTTGTATATATCTAAGATAGTAAAAATAATACCTTTTTTTTTTTTTTTCCTCAAACAATTCAAAGTTCCTTGTCTGGTTGTTCTGCTCTGGGGGAAGAAAATAAAACAGACTTGCTCTGGAAAAATTAATTACACTCATTTTTATCTCTCAACAGCACGTCACTGAGGGAGCAGCTGCAGGACACCTTGTTCCACCAAGGCTCTGCCGCTTACCACCTCAGCACAAGCTAAACTTTGCTTCAACTGAAATCCATTGAAGTGGAGAAAACATCACTGTCCAAAGAGCATTAGCTTTAACTGCCTCTGAGTTCTGTAAGTATCAAGCTGCTGTCTTCAGCTTTTTGGATTTTAAGAGCTTGGTTTTTTTCTGAAGTGTGTTTCCAGCCTGTGTACGCACGGGTGCAGCTATGGGGTGAAGTTTGGGCCCTGCTGAATTCAAGGGCAACACAAGGTGTGCCTGTAGTTTTTATCTCTTCCCCCTCTGAAGGCTGGCAGCTGGAGGTATCTAACCATCAGGGGCTTGGAGCACCTCTGCTACAAGGACAGATTGAGGGAGCTGGGGTTGTTTAGCTGAAGAAGAGGAGGCCTAGGGGGGACCTAAGAGCAACCTGCTGGTACCTGAAGTGGGCTACAAGAAGGCTGTTTGCAAAGACCTGCAGTGACAGGACAAGGCATAATGGCTTCAAACTGGAGCAGAACAAATTTAGATTGGATGCTAGTAACAAGCTCTTTACTATGAGGGTAGTGGAACACTGGAACAGGTTGCCTAGGGAGGTAGTTGAGGTCCCATCCCTGGAGATACTCAAGGTGAGGCTTGACAGGGCTCTGGGCAACCTGATTTAGTTGAGGATGTGTTTGCTGACTGCAGGGAAGTTGGACTGGGTGACCTTTGGAGGTCCCTTTCAACCCAGACCATTCTGTGATTCTTTCTGGGGAGCTGCATGCTGTAGTTAAACACTGGTACAAAGTTGTGTTCCACTCTGAATTGCAGCTGAATCTCAGTGGTGGATCAATCACATCCAGAGCCCAGTTTGCAAAGCCCTTTGGGCTTCCTGGGATGCCAGAAGCTGTGTTGCATTCTAGGTGTGTGCTTGCTGATAATTCCATAGGATTTCCAGTGGGCAAGTTGTAAGAGTCCTGATTATGCTGCTTCTCTGTGCTGTCAGACTTTTTGCCCAAGTAATGCAAAAGCTGGCTGCAGAGAGAAGAAAAGGAAAATGGAAAGAGGATTTAGAAACCTCTGGAGCCTTGGAATAGTTGGGGAGAAGATGCTTGTCTTGATCTGGGCCAGGTACATACCTTTAAGCATCTGAAGTCAGGATTTTTTAATGCCTGCCTATATGAAACCCAAATAGTTTGACTAATGAGAGTTTTTAAAGGTTTAACTTAATTTTAGCAGTTTTATTTCAAGCCTGCTTCCAGAAAATGAACTTTTTTTTTCCACACAACAAATGCTTTAATGCCTTCCGTGGTGGTGCTCATTTACCAGAAATCTATGTGCAATTATTTCTTATGTACCAGTTAAATCTATCAGCCAACAGATGTCAAGTGTAGCAAAAATGCTATAATAATATTGTGGTCTAATAATAGTTCTAATGATTCTAATTACCTGGCGTGACTTTGGAGAGAGGCAGAGCCAGGAATTAGTGCAAAGGAGATGTTTAACCTTCAGCTGCAGAAACAGGGCATGGTCAGAGGTGTCTGGGCTGCAGCCTCTTCTCCATATCAGACAATTCCATTCTCCTTTCCTCCAGCAGCCTACTAGTCTGGTCCATTTGAAAGGTTCAGACCTCACTCTTGGCAGGTTCAGAGGTGGAGAAGAGTGCTGGTGAGCTGTAGAGTCATAGAGCCAGGGAATTCTTTGGGTTGGAGAAGACATTTAAGGTCAGTGAGTCTAAGCACTCCCAGGTCTCCACTGAACTATGGGCCTCAGCACCACATACTTAAATCCCTCTAGGGATGTGGACTCCACCATTGCCCTGGGCAACCTGGTTTAGTCTCTGAGAAATTTCTCCACGAAGAAATTGTTCCTGTCCAACCCAAACCTCTCCTGATGCAAACTGTGGCTGTTTCCTCTTGTCCTATCCCTTGTTACTTGGACAAAGACACTGAACCCCATCTGGCTCCAACCTCCTCTTAGGTAGCTGTAGAGAGCCATGATGTCTCCCCTCAGCCTTCTTTTGTCCAGACTAAACAACCTCAGTTCCCTCAGCTGCTCCTCACCAGCCCTATTCTCCAGACCCTTCACCTTGTCCCTCTCTAGACCCACTCCAACCCCTCAGTGTCCTACTTGAAGTGAGGGGCCCAAAACTGAACCCAGTACTCGAGGTGTGGCCTCAGCAGTGCTGAGTACAGGGGCATGATCACTGCCTTGGTCCTGCTGGCCACACTGTTCCTGATCCAGACCAGGATGCTGGTGACCTTCTTGGCCACCTGGGCACACAGCTGGCTGTCAACCAGTGCCCCTCCCTTTCAAAGAAGCAGAGATGTGGTGCTGAGGGACATGATTTAGCCCCAGCCTTGGTAAAGTTAGGGAATGGTTGGAATGGATGATCTGAGAGGTCTTTTCTAACCTAACCAATTCTATGATGCTATGTGTGCCAGCTCTGTCAATCCCAGTGACAGCTTTTCTTTAGGAAGGATTCTGGGCTGCATTTCCTCTGTTCCAGTAGGTTTTGTCCAACCTTGTCTTGTGTCCTACGGTGTATTGGCTTTGTAAAACTGATAAGGTGATGCATAATGGATCACCCACAGCTGTTCTTTCTGATTGTGTGAGGTGAAGGTGATGAGGAGTTTCAGGTGCACAGGGAAGGATCCTTTCCTTAGAGGAAGCTCTTCATAGGCTGGGAGTTGACAGCTTTTAATGATTAGATGCCAGGCTGACCCTTTTTCCTCTCAATAATGGATTAAGCATACTGATGAGAACTCAGGAGGACCTACGGGAATTTGGCTGTCGGCTGCATGATCCCTGACATGGGCAGCAGCTGTGAATCTTTTACTGTCTTCCTGTAAAATGGATCCAGAGGTGCCCTTGCCAGCTTTTCTTCATTTCCAGCTGGCTCGTAGGCTGGCAGGCTCTGTTGTCCACCAAAGCCCTGCCTGGCAGCACTACACATGCTTGGCACTTGCACTGCACCTTTCCCAGGCCCCACACTAGTGAGAGCTCTGCCACCCTCAGCCTCTCCTCTGGGGAAGTTTGCCGCCTTGCTGGAATCTGGGCCTCCATCACTATAGAGGTGGGGCTGCAGGAGCTGCAGGGCCCAACCTTTTCCAAACTCATGGGAAGAGGGATGTAGGAATGGGCTGCGCTGGGTTAGAAAAAATGATTTCTCAGAGTAAATAATTTGTTAAAGAACACTTGGCAGCTCTTCAGATGCTATTAAGGAAAAGACAGGTCTTGGATCTCTCCAAGCCTGAGCTGTAAGGCTCATGCAATATTCCCTTGCTTTTTTAACCCACTGCTTTGCTTTGCTCAGCATTAGGCCTTGCTGCCACGCCTGGTGTTGACTCACTAACCTGCTTGTGCTTACCCCAAGAAACCAAAGCTCCCTTTGCTTTTCTCCTCCCTGTAAATGTTAGCAGTGTATCATAGAATCAGAGAACTGTTTTGGTTGGAAAAGACCTCTGAGATCACCCAGTCCAACTGTCAACTCCACTCCACCACGGCCATTAAACCATGACCCCAAACGCCACGTCCACACATTTCTTGAACACCTCCAGGGATGGTGACTCTACCAATTTCCTGGGCAGCCTGTGCCAATTCCTGACCTCTCTTGCAGCAAAAAAAATATATTCCTGATCTCCAATCTAAATGTTCTCTGGCACAATTTCAGGCCTTTTCTCCTCATTCTGTCACCTGATACTAGGGAGAAGAGGCCAACCCCCGCCTCACTCCAACTTCCTTTTAGGTAGCTGTAAGGAGCCATGAGGTCTTCTCTCAGCCTTCTCTTTTCTCCATGTTAAACACTCCCAGTTTCCTCAGCTGCTTCTCCCCAGCCCTGTTCTCCAGACCCTCCACCAGCTTCATTGCCCTTCTCTGGATGTGCTCCAGCATGTCTTCCCCTGCCCCAGCAGCACCTTGCTGCATGTCAGACTCCTGAGACTCTTGATGTTCACTGCTCTGCGCCAGCTGCAAGGATTTGCTTCCCTATGCCTGGTGTGGCCCTGACCAGGTTTACAAAGGATCTGCAGGTGCCTTGGACTGTCCTCCATGCAGAGGAGCACCCCAGAACCTGAAACCTCCTCGTGTTTGAGGCCACTGCCCTTTCTGCCTGCCTGACACTAGCACAGCTCTTGATCTAGTTCGTGGTAGGTGGAGAGCTGCCTCTACCCGGCCTGGAAAAAGCCCTGCAGCACCTCTCTGCCTCATTGCCTCTGCATCTCATTTCAGACTTCATCTGTAAACATCTCTTTGCCCTTGCTAAACACTGTGTCTTTTTAATTTCTCCCTGCAAGAGTATTATTTAATTTGTGAATGTTTTTGGGGGCCGTGGTTTGAGGGATAGGCTCTGAAGCTGTATTTCACTCACTGTAATGATCCCCTAATGCGGGCGTATTTCAAAGCCAGGCTCAGCACTACTGTGGGCTTTAATTAAATTTTGTTTTTCAAGCAAGCATCAATAGACAGACACTAACAAATGGTGGACAATGTGCATACAGAACAAAGACACTCCATTTTCTTCTGCAACACTGGGGAAGGGAAAACGTATAACCCCTAGAATGTACTCGGCCTGCCCACGAATGCAGCTTTAGTGCAGTTACTCACTTGAGGGGAAGGTTTTTGTTTTGTTTTTTTCTTCTTAATTAATTTGCTTGATCTCTTTCTGCCCACAAAATAAACTGTTGCACTGTGGGAAGCTTCCAGCAGGAGTCTTGGGTGATCTAAGTTGCGCTGTGTGCTCTCTGCTTACTTTGTGTTGTTGCTTAATCACAGAAATAGTTTGGGTTGGAAAGGAGCTTAAAGATCATCCAGTTCCAAACCTCTGCCATGGGCAGGGACACCTCTCACTAGAACAGGTCACTCAAGGCCTCATCCAGCCTGGCCTTGAACACCACCAGGGTGGGAGCATCCACAACCTCCTTGGGCAACCTGTGCCAGTGTCTCCCTACCCTCACTGCAAAGGATTTCTTCCTCCTCTCCAGTTTCAGTCTCCCCTCTGACAGCTCAAAGCTACTGTCCCTTGTCCTGTCACTCTCAGGCCTTGTCAAAAATATCTTTCCACCTCTCCTGTAACCCCCTTCAGGTAGTGGAAGGCTACTCTAAGGTCTTCCTGGAGCCGTCTCTTCTCCAGGCTGAACAGCCATGGCTCTGTAAGCCTGCCCACGTAGGGGAGGTTCTCCAGCTCTCTGATGATCTTTGTGTCCTCTTCTGGAGCTGTTCTAACAGTTCCATGTCCCTCTTATGCTGGGGGCGCCAGAACTGGATGCAGTGCTGCAGGTGAAGTCTCATGAGAGTAGAGCAGAGGAGCAGAATCATTTCCCTCATTTTGCTGGTGTTGTGGCTGGTACAGATGTGTCTTCACTGGGGTCATGGAATCATAGAATGGGTTGAGTTGCAGGAGACCTTAAAGGTCATCAGTTCCAGCAAACAAACATAGGTTGCATGTGAAATGTGTCAGCCAGTTGGGAGGTGAAAATGATGTTGTTGTACCCAAGTCAGGAATAAGCAAGTGGCTCTTGAGAGCCTTTCATTCCTTTTATCCCAGCGAGCATGAGTAATCAAGTACAAAATGCATGCAGGGAAACTTGGAAATCTGCTCAATGTCAGCAAGAGGCTGCTGGAAATCATAATGGCACTTGGACAAGTTTTCTAGGGATACAGAAATTCATTGGTGGTGATGTAAATGGGCTTCTTTGTTTGGTCTTGAACAGAGCCTCGCTTGAGCAGATTGAGGCTGCTGGCTGGAGGATCGTTGGAGTCTGGTTCCTGGTGTCTGTCTTGGAGGTTGTTGTGTCTTGGTTGGGAAATTGTCCATTGTTTAGGAACAACAGGGATTTGCTGAGGGAATCGGTGGGGGTGTCCTGGTCCTGCAACACTGCAGCTCTTTGATTTCTCTCTGAACTCTCACCAAGTCAGAAGCTGAAAAAGGTCAGGTTTTCAGAGGAGGACCACAGCATCCTCTATTCAGAGCTGTGAGCTAAAGCAGCATCCTGTTCTGATGCCTGCAGCTTTACCTGCTTAGCCTGTGCCCACCTGTGGATCCTGGCCAGGGCAGATTGTGGCTGTGCTCACTGCTGGCTGAGCCAAGGTGGGTCAGAGAATTCCAGAATCCCAGCATGGTAGGCATTGGAAGTGACCTCTGGAGGTCATCCAGTCCAACCCCAATGCTAAAGCAGGGCACCCACAGCAGCTTGCCCAGGAGCACAATGCCCAGGGTGGGTTGGAAGCTCTCCACAGGAGACTCCACAGCCTCTCTGGGCAGCCTACTCCAGGCCTCCAGCACAGCCTCGCACCAAACAAGTTTCTCATCACGTTCAGATGTAGCCTCCTGGTTTCCAGTTTGTGCTCATTGCCTCTTGCCCCCCACCCTTTAGCTGTTGTTAAGCATTAATCAGATCCCCTCTTCTCCAGCCTCACCAGCCCCAGGGCTCTCAGCCTTTCCTCCTCACAGAGCTGCTCCAGGCTCTCGGCAGCTTTGTAACTCAGTTTTTTCTTGCCCTTAAGGATATTGTCACTGCCCAGCAGCTCATGGGGTAGAAACTGGGCTGAGCCTTTAAAGGTGGGGAGAGGCTGTGGGAACCTGACTGATGTCTCTGCAACCATAAGTGCCTGAAAAGCATCTCTGTAAATGACAGACTTCTGTCTGCTAACCTCCTCCTCCTCCTCCACCACATCATGGTTTAGCACCTCCTGCCTTGCAGTAACAGTCTGTGGCTTGCTTCTTGCTGGGAAGCAGCTCCACCAGAGCTTTGCAGCTCTCCTGGTGCTATGCTGGCTGCTGCTGGTTGTTGCTGCTGGTTTCTGCACTGGATGAGATGCTGGTAGGAAGCAGCCATCCTGGCCAAGTGAGACTGACAAGAAAGTGACCTGTGCTTGATACCAGCCCCTGTGGCTGGACAGGAGGCCTGGTGCAGCTAAAATGGTGCCTGAATATAGCTTGTCATGAGGCATCTTTAAATAAGGGCTGCAACAAACCCCAAACAACTGAGATTTCTGCTGGTACTACCAGTGCCAAGAGGAATACCCTGTGCCTGATGCCATCTCCTTCCCTTGCTCTTTACTTTAGGCTACCAGGTTGTCCCCTTTTTCACTACTTTTTGTTACTCTGTGGTGTCACTCCAGGCTTTGCTGATGGGTTTTGGTGAACACCACCACTTTTTGGTGACTTTAGAGTTACAGAGTTGATGAGGGACCTGGAGCATCTCTCTGAGGGAAGGCTGCGAGACCTGGGGCTGTTTAGCCTGGAGAAGAGCAACTCCAGAGGGGATCTGATCAATGCTTGGCAAGAAGATGGGGCCAAGTGGACAGGACAAGGAGCAACAGTTGCTAAGTGGAAGCCAGGGGGAAAAACTTCCTTGCTGTGAGGGTGACAGAGCCTTGGAGCAAGCTGCCCAGAGAGGTTGTGGAGTCTCACTCTCTGAAGAGCTCCCAACCCCCCTGGCCATTGTGATCCTGGGCAAGCTGCTGTGGGTGCCCAGCTTTAGCCAGGACTGGATGATCTCCAGAGGTCCATTCTGACCTCTATCATTCTGCTGTTCTCTCATTTTCGGACTTGAGGCAATGTCTACTGCTTCTCCTGTCCTTCCTGTGGATCTCCTGCCTTTCTCCTTTGGCTTTGTGTTAAGACAATCTCCTCTCTGAACCGGTCAAGCTTCCCAGCCATGAACCTCAAGCCTCTTGCAGAGAAACTTTTCTGAGGCCATTATTCATTTTCTGTGGAATCAGAGGTTTTCCTGGCTGTGGTAGGGCTCAGGTGGCTGATCCCAGATGAAACACCTTGTTCCATCTGGAGCAGGTGGCTGAGCCTGGTATTTACAGGACCAGGTGAGTGATTTGTGTTCCCCAGAGTATTGACTGGCACAGTTCAGTCTTGCAGATGTGCCCAGAGGAGGTCTAGGGCCTTGCTTTCGTGCCCTGCAGAATAACAAAGAGAGAACAATGTGCCCTGCATGGCCATCTGGGGTCTGTGCTTTAATGATTCTTGCAGGACCATGCAACAGATAAGGTCCCCATGATGGGCCTCAGAACCAGGTCTGAATTGACACAAGCCCAGAGCACAGGAAACTGTGTTAGGAATGAACAACAGTAAAAAAAGAGGTTCTAGGACTATGAATTTTAAAAAGAGTAGTTTCTAGGTTAGACATGAAGAAAATCTCTCCTATGAAGACAGGCTGAAAGAATTTGGATTGCTCAACCTGGAGAAGAGAAAGTTTGAGGAAACTCTTGCAACCTGCCAGTACCTGAAGTGGGCTACAGGAGAGCTGGGGAGGAACCTTGTACAAAGACATGGGTGACAGGACAAGGGTGATGGCTTCAGACTGGAAGAAGCTTGACTGAGATTAGACATCAGGAAGAAATCCTTCCCTGTGAGGGTGGTGAGGCACTGGAACAGGTTGTCCAGAGAAGTTGTAAATGCCCCTAAGCCTGGAAGTGTTCAAAGGTAGGTTGGATGGGACCTTGAGCAAGCTGGTCCAGTAGGTGGTGTCCCTACACATGGCAGGGGGTTTGGAGCTGGGTGATCTTTTAAGGTCCCTTCTAAACCAGCCTCTTCCATGGCCTATGAATTGCTTCAGCAGCTGCTGTTGCTGGCTGCGTCGTGCGGCAGCGCTTCCCGGGAACAGCTTGTGTCGTGCTGATGTGTTCTGAAATGAGAAGTGTGCTGATCTTCAGGAGCACTTGGGGCTGCCAGGGGCCAGCTAGGCTTCTTGGATTTCTCCTTTGGAGTTTGGCAGCCGTCTGCTGCGGGGAGCACAGTGGTCTCATAAGAGCTGATTTGATCTGACACATGACAAATTGTTTCTGCTGGCGGGTACTTGAGGCACAGTCTGTTCGCTGGCAGACAGGGCTCACGGGCACCGGGCAAGTTAGGGAAGGGAAACCTGCTCTCCTCCTCCTCTTTGAAGGGAGCTTTAGCCCACCTCCCATTCCAGCCTCCTTTTTGCCAGTTGTTAAATTGTGCTGTTTGCTTAAGTGATTGTGTGCTGGGTGTTGCTGCTGGTTCACAGGATGTCAGGGGTTGGAAGGGCCCCAAAGAGGTCGTTGAGTCCAACCCTCCTTGCGTGTCTTATTATGCCTTGGTGTGTGAGACACAAGAGATCCTGTGCTTTTGCATCCAGGCCCAGCTGCCATTTAAGACACTTTGTTAATTTGCTTTTTTTTTTTTTTTTTGGCACACTTTTAACTGTGTAATGAGGAACTGCATACTCCTCAGCAGCAGCAGAAGTAGATGTCCCCTGTGAGATACTGTAAATACATTTTAGCTGTTCTATTACCTGCAGTTTTGAGAATAGGTCCCCTAAGCATTTAAATCTTGTGTTCCAGACTTGTCCCAGGGTGAGGAATCACCCTTATTTGCAACTTTGGGAATAATTACCATGTTCATTCATTTCTTCTCCTCCCTGCTCTCCATCTATTACTGCTTCTGAGAAAAAACCCTCTTGATAGGCTGGGTGCAGAGTGGGTTGAGAGCAACCCTGAAGAAAATTTTACCTTGGGGGTGTTGATTGATGAGAAGCTCCCCATGAGCTGGCAGTGCCCTCATGCAGCCCAAAAGACAGCTGTGTGCTGGGCTGCAGGCAGAGGAGTGTGGGCAGCAGGGCAAGAGAGGGGATTCTGCCCCTTGACTCTGCTCTGCTGAGTCCCCACCTGGATACTGCATTCAGTTGTGGTGTCCCCAACTTAATAAAGACACCAGAGCAAGTCTGGAGGAGGGCCACAAAGATGTTCCAAAGGCTGGAGCAGCTCTACTGTGAGGACAGTCTGAGGGAACTGGAGATGTTCAGCCTGGAGAGAAGACTCTGGGAAGAACCTTAGAGCTGCCTTCCAGTACCTGAAGGGATCCTACAGGAAGGCCGGAGAGGGACTTCTCATAAGGGTGTCTAGAGACAGGACAAGGGGGAATGTTTTGAAGCTGAGAGAGGGTAGGTTTAGACTTGATTGTAGGAAAAAGTTCTTCAGTCTGAGGGTGGTGATCCTCTGGAATGGGTTACCCAGAGGAGCTGTGGATGCCTCCTCCCTGGAGGTGTTTGAGGCCAGGCTGGATGAGGCCTCGAGCATCCAAATCCAGTTGAGATGTGTCTCTGCCCATGGCAGGAGGGTTGGAGTAGATGATCTCTGGGGTCCCTTCCAGACTAAGCCATTCTATGATTCTATAGAGTGACAGAATCCACCTTACGATAAGGCATTGGAAAACGTTGCCCAGGAAGTAACTTTACAATCGGGGATTGGCACAGGCTACCCAGGGAGGTGCTGGAGTCCCCATCCCTGGAGGTGTTCACAGAAGGTGTGTCCATGGCACTCTGGAACATGGTTTAATGGTCATGATGGTGCTGGCTTGATGATTGGACTGGATGGTGTTAGAGGTCTTTCACAGCCCAAATGATTCTCTGATTCTATAGATCTGTGCTGAAAGAGGAGTGACTCCTTGACTGGAAGGAGAGTTATGTGCTGTAGAGAGCATCTCTAGCCCCGTGGTGGGTGCCAGTGGTGCTGGGCAGCACTCAGCAGGCAGAGCCCTGCTGAGTGCCTGGGTTGGCTCTCAGTGCTGCCTGCCCCACAGAAGGCACCGTGGGCAGCACAGCTCTGGGCAGCTGTGGCACACCTGCAGCACTGTGCTGAGGCAGGAGGCTGAAGGTCAGGGCTGTGCAGCCACCCGAGCTGCTGTGCCTCCTGAAGTGCTTTGCCCCCAGTGCCAGGCTGCTGTTATGAAACAGGAATTAGAGAGGACAATGAGGAGCCAGGCACTGGGCCCTCTCTTGCCCAGCAGCTAAAAGCTGGTGCAGGGACTTTTGTGGAAGCCTCGCTTGCTTTGGTCCTTTTTTTTTCCCCCCCCCCCTACTCTT
>VWZE01001191.1:163932-178299 GCA_013396675.1 Eubucco bourcierii | reverse complement strand
CCCCCCCCTACTCTTTCTTTAAGTACAGACTGAAAGAGCTGGAGACTGGAGGCCACTGCAATTATGCTTCCTTCCTGAGCAGCAGAACAAATGTGCCATTGAATGCCTGAATGGCAGGGGGCTTGCTCCCAAAATACACACGGCCTGACCCTGCTGCTGCAAACCCTTCCACCTCTGCCTGGGGCTGGGTGCTCTGAGGCTTCTCGCTCCCTGGGTCGAGGTCAGAGCCAAAACTTATCTCGCTGTGTGACATCTGTGCTCGCTGGAGGCTGTCACTGAAGCAGCCTTGCCTTGCCTGACAGCTCTCTTCAGATGGCAACTGATGGAGAAGCTCTGTGGAAGAGTCTGTCACACGATAAGATCTGCTTGCAGGAGGGGACAGATGAAGTTTGGGTCTTCTTGGACAAGCCCCCTCCATACAACTGTGTCTTGGCAGTGCTGTGACAGACTTGACATCTCCCACCAGGGTGTGGAGGAAGGTGCTTGGGACATTCTGCTCTCTGAGCAGAGAGAATGGTTGGCTCTTAGAGCAGGCAAGGAGGTTTTGAGAAGCTGATGAAGGGTTTGGAGCACAAGTCTAGTGAGGAGCAGCTGAGAGAACTGGGGCTGTTTAGTCTGGAGAAAAGGAGTCTGAGGGGAGACCACCTGGCTTTCAGCAACTCCTCAAAGGAGGTTGGAACCAGGTGGATGTTGCTTTCTTCTCCCTGGTAACAGATGATATGACAAGAGAAAATGGCCTCAGATTGTGTCAAGGGAGGAATAGGTTGGGTATTAGCTAAAAACTCTTCCCTCAACGGTTTGTCAAACCCTGCACCAGACTGCTCAGGGCAGTGGTGGAGTCCTAAATCCTGGAGAGATTTCAAGGGTGTGTAGATGTGGTGCTTGAGGGACATGGTTTAGTGGTGACCTGGTGGTGCTGGATTAATGGTTGGACTTGATGATCTTAACCATTTAGGATGGAAATGATATTTCTATGATAGTGTGATTCTACTGTTCCCCATGGAACCCCACACCTCTGAAGTGCAGTGCCTGGTCATGGAGCTCAGGAGGGACCTGTGGACTGGGAGCAGTCCTCCTGCTGGGAAGGCTTAATAGTCCTGAGTCTCTTTTCATGGGCCTTCATTGTGCACAACTCTAAGGCCCAGATTTGCAGTTCAGACTTCTGTTGCGAAGAGGTTGCTTGAGCTACACAACCCTTGAGTGTGGTGACCACTCTGAGTGACATCGTAGATGCATAGAATGGCTTAGGCAGGAAGAGACCTCGGAGATCATCCACTCCATCCTCCCTGCTGTGGGCAGGGACTCCTCTTAGCTAGACTTGGCTGCTCAAGGCCTCATCCAGCCTGGCTTTGAACACCTCCAGGCAGAAGGCATCCAGAACCTCCCTGAGCAGCCTGTTCCAGAGTCTCCCCACCCTTGTACTTAAGAACTTCTTCTTCAGCTCCAGTCTAACCCTTCTTTCCCTCAGCTTCAAACCATTCCTCCTTGTCCTGTTTCTAGACACCCTTATGAAAAGTCTCTCTGTAGCCTTCTTGTAGGATCCCTTGATGGCATTCACAGATTTGCTGTTTCCCAGCTGCTGCTGGGACACATGAGCTGTACAGAGGCAATTCCCTGATTTGTCACTGTGATGTGAGGGCTGAAGTTGAGGAGTTCTTTGAAGCAGCAGTGCAGCCTGTTCTGCCATGAGAAGGTGTTGAGGAGTGTGTCAGTGCTTTTCATTCCCCAAGGAGAATGCTGCTCTGCACTCATCACAAGCAGGGGCTCTACTGCTGCTTTTTGAAGAGACCAAACAGCTGCAGATGGGCACTCTGCAACATCAAAGTCTGCCCGTCACAAGCTGAGATACTGAGGAACTCCAGCTCAGCATCCTCCATGCCTGGGCAGCAAAAGGAAAGAAGGAACCAGGAGGCAGTTGGGGGATCAAAGCTCTGCTTAGCAGGGGCAGGATGACAGCAGAAAGGTCACAGCCTGTGTGGATGATTTGGGCCATCTAATAACGGCAGGCAACCCTCCAGAGGGCTCTGGGAAGCCTCCTTATCTGCTGGAGGACTCAGGCCTGTGTCTGCCCCTGAGAAGGTGGATGTGCAGTGTCCTGTGCCTGATCAGAGCAGTTCTGCAGTGCCTGAGGGACTCTTTAATTAAGGGGATGCTTCATTGTCACATTTTCTGCCATTTTTCTGCCCATTGCTACAAGTAACATCTGAAATAGCTCTCCCTTCTGATAAGAGCTGAGAAGAAATGTCATTTTCAGCTGTGGACTCCTTGCATTTGGTAGTTCTTTGCTTCAAATAGTACCCAAGGACCAACAGAACCTGAAGTGCCTTGATTCTAGGTGCAGCATGAGGTTGTGCCAGTCTATAACCATCTTATGAGCAGAAAGGCAAAAACCCATTCCTCAAAGAGGAGGTGGCAGGTGATGAGGAGCAAGAGAGGGAGGGAATTGTGTTTTCCTTCAGCTTCCCATAGCTGTGCATTCGCTGCTGTTTGCAGCCTGTGGAACTCTTTGCTACTCTCCTTTTTCTTAGGAAAAACTACTGGAGGGACGCTGGCTGCTGGTGCCTGGTGGTTCTTCTTTGGCTTTGGGCCAGGGGGGCTCTTATCTGGAGGGAGCAGTACTTACTCTTAATCTTGGTGGGAATTGCCTGGGTAGAAGAATGGAAATTCACCACAAGAGAAGTCATCACTTCTAGATGATCACACTGGTTGTCTCTGTTCTCTCTTTGTGCTTATTACTGTCCCAGGGCTTTTTTTAATTGCTTATGAAAGGCATCCTCTGAGACCACTTTGTAGGCTCTGATGCAGTGAACAAAATACTCACACTTGCATAGTGCCTTGCATCCAACCAAGACATGACTGAGTACCTTAGTGGAAAGAACCCTTTGTTCATAACTGTGGTGTTAGTGGAGCCCCTGAGCCCTGGGGTGTGGAATGACTTGTGGAGATTTGGGACAAAGCCACAAGTGGTCCCAATGGGACTTGCTTGGCAGTAGGTTGTGTTTGTCCCCAGGGAGCTCCTGAATCCTATCATGGTGGGGGTTGAAAGGGACCTCTGGACATCATCCAGTCCAATGCCCCTGCTAAATTAGGGCACCCACAGGAGCTTGCCCAGCATCACAATGGCTGGGGGGGTTTGTAAGCTCTCCACAGAAGGAGACTCCACAACCTCTCTGGGCAGCCTGCTCCAGGCCTTCAGCACCCTCATAAGGAAAAAATTTCTCCTCCTCTTCAGATGGAACTTGCTGACTTGTAGTTTGTGTCCACTGCTCCTTACCCCGTCCCTGGGCACCACTGACAAGAGTCTGTCCCCATCCTCTTTCCCCCCACCCTATATCTCTTGCTAAGCATTGCTCAGATCACCTCTGGGGCTGCTGCTCTTCAGGCTCTCAACTTAGGAGCTCTCAGCCTTTCCTCCTTACAGAGCTGTTCCAGGCTGCTCAGCAGCTTTGTAGCTTCTGTTGAACTCTCTCCCATAGTTTCCTGTCTCTCTTGAACTGGGGAGCCCAAAACTGGACCTTACGTCTTATTTCTTAGGGCCTTACTCCTTATTTCCCTTCAGAGGAGGGTTTGAAATTGGCTTATTAGGGCTTTATTATGGCTTTTTGGTGCCAGTGGCTTGTCTGGGAAATCCAAAGTGGCCCTTCAGCTGTTCAGATGGCATTGTGTCACAAAACAGGAAGCATAAGAAAGCTCAGCTCACTGGCAAGGAAGATCCTGAGCTTGGCATCCCATCAGACTCCCAGTGCAGTGAGTCCCATGGGCTGCTGTGCCAGTTAGTCCTGGCCAGAGGACATGGTGGGTGAGCCACGTTTGCCACCTGCAGTGCTGTTCTGCTCCCTGCTGTAACCCGTACCTGTGGGCTGTCGCCTTGAGTGAGAGCTGTCACTGCTGCCCACCGCTCTGTGGGGAGGTGAATCATAGAATGGTAAGGTTGGAAGGGACCTCAAAGATAATCTAGTTCCAACCCCTTGCCATAGGCAGGGACACCTCCCACTAGTACAGGTTACTCAAAGCCTTGTCCAACCTGGCCTTGAACAACCCCTCCAGGGAGGGAGCAGCCACAACCTCCCTGGGCAACCTGTACCAGTGTCTCACCACCCTCACTGCAAAGAACTTCAACCTAACATCCAGTTTCAATCTCCCCTCTCCCAGTTTAAACCCTTTGCCCCTTATCCTGTCATTGCAAGACCTTGTCAATAGTCCTTCTGTAGCACCTGGAAGACTACTCCAAGGCCTCCTGGAAAGCCTTCTCTTCTCCAGGCTGCAGAACCCCAACTCTCTGTCCTCATAGCAGAGCTGCTCCAGCCCTCTGAACATCTTCGTGGCCTCCTCTGGACCCACCCCAACAGTTCAATGTCTCTCCTGTGCTGGGGGCTCCAGAACTGTACGCAGTAATCCAGGTGAGGAAATGCCTTTTTCATCAGCTTCCCAGCTCACCGTTTCTGGCAGACCGATGGGGCTGCTAGCAGAACCCTTTGCTTGCCACTGTGCCACAGGCCTGCGGCTGCAGGCGACCTTGGCGTGGGGGAGGTGGCGATCCCGAGGGAAGCCTCCTGACTGAGCCGGGGCTGGCTTTCAGGCTGCCGATGGGAACACACATGGGGGCCAGGCGGCACGGTGTGGGTGCTGCTGTGGGAGTTTTGTGCCCAGTATGTCAGGGATGGCTTTCGACAGTGCCGCGCCTGCGTTTTGCGTCTTTTTTAACCTCTTAATTGAGCTTCTTCGTAGGGAAGCCAGCACCTGGCAGGGGAAGGAGGTTGTTATTCCATGTGAGAGCCACGAGTGAACAGCAGGAACTTGGAGAGAACAAAAAGCTGCTTCTAGAGAGGCTGGGAGTACGCCAGGTCACTCTTTGGCTCTGTGTGGGCCCGACTGCAGCGGGGTGTCAGAATGCCCTGGGTAGCGCAGTGTGTGCTTGGCTTCCTGCAGGATTCTCTGAGCTTGGGAATGCAGAGGGGGTGGAAAAAAAAATCTGCAGAACTCTGGCAGCCTGACAGATTAGTCCAAACCAAAGTGCCACCTTGCAAACAGGCTGAGAGAAATGATAGGTACACACGGAGGGGGGGAAATATTACTCAATTGTTATGTGCTGTGCAAAGAGTAGGAGAAGAGAACAGGTACAGGCAGTAGGAGAGGAATTTTCAGCTGGGGTTTGGGGATGAGGAGGAGACAAGCTTCTCTGTGTCCTTGAAGTCAGGTAGTGCCAGCTTTTGGACAGATGTTTGTCCTAATGGTCCATGCATATCTGGTCTCTCCAGACAAACCCTAAATTGATGTAAACCAGTCCCATTGCACTGGTATGGATCTGAATATGCTCTGCAGAGTGAGGGTGTTGTGTGTGTGTGTGTGAGCTGCTCTGCAAGAGCAGCTGCCAGAAAGCCAGGTAGAAGCTTTTTACATGAATAATAAAAAATAGACTCAGTCCTCTGGTCTCTGGGGCATGTCCTGCTTCTGAACACCACATCTTGGGTGGAGTATGAGACTGCCCTGTCCTGACTTTGATGCTATCTGGTGTGGAGGGGCTGAGGGCTGCAGTCTTAGGAATCTTGCTGAGCTGCCTTGAAGGGTGGCCCCTTCTGCCATCACTGCTGCTGTGCGGGTGGAGAGGATGGTGACAACCTCACTCAGACTTCAAACCACCAAGAACAGAGCTGTGCTGGTGCTCTCTGGAGAGCAGTGTTTGCTGTGAATGCTGCTTACAAAAGGAATTCATTAAGTCCATCTAATTAATAGACTAAATGGTGTTTAATGCTGAGCTGCATGAGGCTGCTTGTGCGAGGTCAGAGTTGCTGCAGAGGGGATGATGCCAGCTTTATCCATAAGTCACCCATAACAACCCACTTCTCTACCCTGTGCAGAGCCATGGCTGATGCCTGGAGCTGCCCTTGCTGTGCTATCTCCTGTTGCTGGAGACATCTCTGCTCTGCTCTTGCTTGCATTGGCACCCGGCAGCATGTGTAAGAAAGACCAAAGTTAAATGGTATCATAACCAAGCTGCCTTTGGAGGGGTGATGTTAGCTGAAAGCTGAGCAAGTAGCCTGCAGGGGTTGTTAATATTTATTATTATTGTTTGTGAGTGGCGGTGATAAAAGTTGCATGACTGCAGTGTGGATTCCAGACTCTGTAAGCAGTGTTTTGTAGAAGCATAGAGAGCATTCCAGAGAATGGTTTGGGTTGAGAGGGGCCTTTAAAACTCATTGAGTCCAATCCCTTTACAGTCAGCAAGGACATGTACAGCTAGAGCAGGTTCACAGCACCAGATGACTGGTGTGATTCCAGGGATGGGGCAGCTCCCACCTCTCTGGGCAAGCTGGGACAGGCTCTCACCACCATCAGTGTCAAACATTTCTTCCTTCTCTCCTGCCTGGATCTCCCTCTTCTAGTCCAAACCATCATGCTTTGTCCTGTCACAACAGGTCCTGCACAAAAGTCTGTCCCCATCTTTGTGATCAACCTCTTGATGCACTGCAAGGCCACCAGAAGGTCTCCCTGAAACCTTCTCTTCTCCAGGCTGAACAAGCTCAACTCTGCCAGCCTGGCCTCACAGCAGAGCCCTTCCAACCCTGACAGCATTGCTGTGGCCTTCTCGGGCCCTCCTCCAACAGGTCTGTGCTGTGCTGAGGACTCCAGAGCTGCCTCAGCACTACAGGGGTGTCTGAGCAGAGCACAGCAGAGGGGTAGAATCCCCTCCCTGCCTATGCTGCTGGGGATCAACCCAGGACACAACCAACTCTGGGCTGGCAGTGCTGAGTGCTAGCTCATGTCCAGCTTTGCACCTCCAAGTCCTTCTCCATAGGGCTGCTCTCCAGCCCTTCATTCCCAGCCTGGGTTGATACTGGGGATTGTCCTGGCCCAGGGCCAGGACCTTGTAGTTTGCCTTGTTGAAGCTCATTAGGTTTACATGGGCCTACTTCTCCAGCTTGTTCAGGTCCCTCTGGAGTGACTCCATCTGTCAGATGTGCCATCTGCACCACTCGGTTTGGACTCATCTACAACCTTGCTGAGAGTGCCTCATTCCCACTGTCTCTGCTATGTTTCTGCCATGGGTATCTTTCTCCTCCTTCCCCATCCTAGCTGCCTTGTGTCAAAATATCTACCCATGCACTGGTCCCAGTTGAGGTCAGAGCGGGAACTGCTGTCTGGGGCAGGTTGTGCCTAAGCAGCAGAGCTTAAGCCACAATTTCATTCCTGCAAGGCTCAAAACGTGGCCTCCTTGCTGTGTGGGCTCTTTGTAGGCAGCCAAACACAGGGAGGTGTTCCTACAACTTTTCCCTTGTGTAGGAGTGTTTCTAGCACACCAGAGCAGAGCCCTAGTAGGAGTAAATGAGGAGGAGCAAGCAAGAAGAATGCAAGTTGGGTTGAAGCCATTGTAGAAGCAGTGTCAGTGGGCAGGTCTGGATTGCAACTGCAACCCCTCACGGAGATCCTGGTGTTGTGTGGCTGTTTGCAAAATAGTGCTGCTTTTTCTCCTGTCTTTCACCCTGCTGTGTGAGACTTCATGCCCAGGTGGGATCTTCCAACAAGGGTGGGAGGGTCTTGGTGCAGGAAAGTCCTACTTGGAGCTGAAGGCACCAGTGTACTTCCCAATGGCAGGATACCAGGAGATGACTACACCTGGAATACTTTATCCAGTTTTATGGTCCCCAATTCAAAACAGACAAGGATCTGCTGGAGAGAGTCCAGTGGAGAGCTACCAGGGTGACTGGGGGACTGGAACTTCTCTCTTGTGAAGAAAGACAGAGCCCTGGAGCTGTTTAGTCTGAAGAAGGCTGAGAGGGGATCTGATCAGTATCTATAAATAGCTGAGGAGTGAGTGTTAAGATGAAGGTGCCAGGCTTTTTTTAAGTGGTGCTCACTGGTAGGACAGAGAACAAAAGGCACAGGTTAGAACTCACAGGGTTCCAACAGAACATGAGGAGAAATGTTTTTGGTGTAAGGGTGCTGGAGCCCTGGAGCAGGCTGTCCAAAAAGCTGGAATCTCCTTCTCTGGAAACTTTCAAGACCTATCTGGATGTGTTTCTGTGTGACCTGTCCTAGGTGACCCTGCTTTGGCAGCAGTGTTGGACTGGATGATCTCTGGTGGTCCCTTCCAACCCCTACCATTCTGTGACTCTGGGAACAGAGCTGCCAAGAGCATCTCGAGTGGCATAATCAAGTGCAACATCAGACCTTGAGTGGAGCGATGTGGAGGCGCTGCCAGCCCAGTGTTGTGTGTCTGTTCCTGCCTGGGAGGAGCAGGGATCCTCCCAGTTTGTCCTGGGAGAACTGGGGACAAACAACTTGACGCAGATTGAGACTGGAGATGAGGAAGAAATTCTTTCCAGTGAAGGATGGTGAGACACTGGCACAGGTTGCCCAGGGAGGTTGTCTGCCCCTTCCCTGGAGGTGTTCAAGGCCAGGTTGGATGAAACCTTGAGCAACCTGGGCTAGTGGGAGGTGTCCCTACCCATGGCAGGGTGTTAGAAGTGGGTGATATTGAAGGTCCTTTCCAACCCAAACCATTCCATGAGTGTATGAACTTGGAACTCCATCAGGGCCATTCCTGAGGGAAGCTCCTTGTTATGTTTGGTTTGGTTTTTTTTCATTCAGGACTCTGATGCTGCATGGTATAGGTGGGAGGCTCACCATTATTATTTTATTCTGGTTTTAGGATTGATTTTTATTCAGCTCCAGCTCCTTGATCAGTCAAGTGGATTCAGGTCTTTTGCAGGACCTTTGTAGTTTTAATGTTGGCTTTAATGAAGAGCCAATATTAAAGTTCACTTCTGCCTCCCTTTGGAAATGCTGTGGGTCAGGACTTCTCTGTGGCAGGAGGAAGCTCAAACAGATGCATGTAGCAGGAGATCCCTGGTACTTCCCAGGTCCCTGCCTGTCAGCCATGCAGAGGCAGAGCAGCTCACCTGGGCAGTGCCTCTAGGGCAAGTGCAGTTTATTTAAACATCTTGGGAAGAGAAAGCATGAAAAGGGGATGGAGATGACTTTTAAGGAAAGGTGGTGTCAGAGACTCGCACATCCTGGCCTTAGTGAAGTCAAGTGAAGAACACTCATGCTCTGCAAGGCTCATGGTGGTTCTTGCCCACTGGCTTGCATCTTTCTGCTGGATCCTCCACATTAAAATGTGTTGCAGATCTGCAGGTGGACATGGTTGGAAGGACATGACCTGTGCTGTCTTATGACAGCTATTGTGGGTTTAATATGGAATCAGATGATTCTATGATATTAAAACCTTAGTGGTGTGGGCAAGATGTCTTCCCATGGCTCCCATTTTCAGAGGAAATCCAAGAAATCCTTCATATGCTTCATGTGCAAGAATCACAGGAACATGCAGGTTGGCAAAGCCCCTCAGGATCACCAAGTCCAACCTATAACCCTACTCTACAGGATTCACCTTAAACCATATCCCAAAGCAGCACATCCAGACCACTCTTAAACATGTCCGGGATCAGTGCAATGCCCATGTGCTGCTGGGGTAGAGAGAGCTGAGACAGCTCTTCAGGATGGAGACAAATGGTCACAGAATGACAGAATGTCAGGGGCTGCAAGGGACCTCCAAAGCTCAACCAGTCTAACCACCCTGCCAGAGCAGGATCACCTAGAGCAGACCACACAGGAACATGCAGCCGTGAGGAAAAGGACCTTGGAGTCTGGGTTGATGAAAAACTCAACATGAGCCTGCAGTGTGCGCGTGCAGCCCAGACAGCAACCGAGTCCTGGGCTGCATCAAGAGCAGCGTGGGCAGCAGGGCAAGGGAGGGGATTCTGCCCCTTTACTCTGCTCTTGTCAGACCCCACCTGGAGTACTGTGTGCAGTTCTGGAGCCCTCAGCACAGGAAGGACATGGAACTGTTGGAGCGGGTCCAGAGGAGGGCCACGAGGATGCTCAGAGGGCTGGAGCAGCTCTCCTATGAGGACAGACTGAGAGAGTTGGGGCTCTGCAGCCTGGAGAAGAGAAGGCTGCCAGGAGACCTTAGACTAGCCTTTCAGTATCTGAAGGGGCCTACAGGAAGGCTGGGGAGGGATTATTGATAAGGTCTTGCAATGACAGGACAAGGATTTAAACTGGCAGAGGGGAGATTGAAACTGGATGTTAGGAGGAAGTTGTTTGCAGTGAGGGTGGTGAGACACTGGCACAGGTTGCCCAGGGAGGTTGTGACTGCTCCCTCCCTGGAGGTGTTCAAGGCCAGGTTGGAGGAGGCCTTGAGTGACCTGTACTAGTGGGAAGTGTCTCTGCCTATGGCAGGGGGTTGGAACTAGCTGATCCTTGAGGTCCCTTCCAACCTTCCCATTCTATGATTCCATGTCCAGGTGGGTTTTGAATATCTCCAAAGGGGGAGACTCCGCAACCCCCCTGGGCAGCCTGTTCCAGTGTTCTGTCACCCTCACAGTGACAACATTTCTCCAAGTTTACATGAAGCTTTCTATGCCTCAGCTTCCACCATTACCTTTTGTCCTGTCGTCTGGGCCTGTGGCCACCAAAAGAGTATTTCCATGCTAGCTACTCTGAACTTTGTTTGGACTTAGCAGGAGCCTTTGTGTCTCTGTGCTTCTGGGAAGAGGGGAGGATGGTGAGATTATTGGGTTGGTCCTGCTCATCCATTTGGAAACAGAGGGTTGTGCAGACCTGGCTGTAATGAATGGGAAAAGGCAGAATGTCCTGTGGCCTCCTGGTCATCTTCCATTTGTCCTTTAGTGGTTTCTCTCAGAGGCTAAATTTCAGATGAAAACCTCCTCTCTCTCCTGCCAGTTTAGGTGCACAGGGACTGCTGGCCAGGGACTGTTCCAAGGCTGAGACTGCTTGACTCTTCAGTGGCAAGTCAGCAAAACTAGGTGCAGGTTGCAGACCTGGTGACCCTGTTGTTCAGAGGAGGAACATTTCAGGTCAGCCTAGCTGTATTTCCTTCTATTTGTGTGTTGCACATCACTGGCATTTCAGGCTGGCCTCAGTGCCTGTGTTTGAGCAGGTATCTTGGTGCTGATTGTAGCCTGGCTCCTGGCTGCACCTCCTCCAGGAGACAATCCCATTGATACCTCTGTCTTTTTAAAGCAGTTCCCAGAAACCCATCAAACTTTGGCTTCAACTTAAAGTTGTGAGCACTTTGGAGGTCTTCATGTCACCAGCTGAGCTGAGGGTGCTTGGGCTGCGTTCCTCCATGTCTCTCATCCTTTAGTGGTTCTCCAGTGCTGCCCTGAGCTTGGCATGAGTTGCTCTGTGAAGTTTTTGTGCTTGCAGACGCTCAAGTTGCTGGTGGTGCTGTTGTTGGCACTGCCATCTCAGTGAAGGGTGGCTGGAGATATTTTGGCTTGAACTGGTCAATTTGAAGACAGCATTTCAGGGATTATAAAATCATTTTTTGGATGGGAAAGACCTTTAAGATCATTGAGCCCAACCATTAACCCAGCACTACCAGGTGGCCATCAAACCATGTCCCTCAGTGCCAGATCTGCACATCTCTTAAACACTTCCAGGGGTTGGATATCAGGAGATACTCAAGGTCAGGCTTGACAAGGCTCTGAGCAACCTCATCGAGTGGAGGGTGTTGTGCTGATTGCAGGGAGGTTGGGCAAGACTGGATGTTAGGAACATGTTCTGCACCATGATGGTGCTGGAACGCTGCAACAGGTTACCCAGGGAGGTAGTTGAGGTCCTATCCATGGAGGTACTCAAGGTCAGTCTCAACAAGACTCTGAGCAACCTGATCTAGTGGAGGATGTCCCTGCTACCTGCAGGGGCTGGGCTGGATGACCTTCAGAGGGCCTTTTCAACCCAGACCACTCTCTGATTCTGTGATTGTAAGATGGCCTTTGGAGGTCCCTTCCGACACAGACCGCTCTCTGATTATGTGATTCTGAGATGACCTTTGGAGGACCTTTCCCTAACCCAGACCATTCTGTGATTCTAAGATGACCTTTGGAGGTCCCTTCCAACCCACACCATTCTATGATTCTGTGATTCTAAGATGACCTTTGGAGGTCTCTTCCAACCCACACCATTCTGTGATTCTGAAATGACTTTTGGAGGTCCCTTCCAACCCACACTGTTCTGTGATTCTAAGGTGACCTTTGGAGGTCCCTTCCAACCCACACCGTTCTGTCATTCTGTGATTCTAAGGTGACCTTTGGAGGTCCCTTCCAGCCCACACCGTTCTGTGATTCTGAGATGACCTTTGGAGGTCCCTTCCAGCCCACACCATTCTATGATTCTGTGATTCTAAGATGACCTTTGGAGGTCCCTTTCAGCCCACACCGTTCTGTGATTCTGAGATGACCTTTGGAGGTCCCTGCCAGCCCACACCGTTCTGTCATTCTGTGATTCTAAGGTGACCTTTGGAGGTCCCTTCCAGCCCACACCGTTCTGTGATTCTGAGATGACCTTTGGAGGTCCCTTCCAGCTCACACCATTCTATGATTCTGTGATTCTAAGATGACCTTTGGAGGCCACTTCCAGCCCAGACCACTCTCTGATTCTGTGAGTTCCTGTGCAGCTCCCTTAATCCCTAGATGAACACAAGGGTTAACCTATTGCTGTTGCTTCCAGTTGACTGTAAGAGCAAAGCCTTTTGAGCGGACTGAGGAGCTCTCTGAGCTGCTTGGGAGCTGCGTGGAGCAGCGGAGCAGAATTCAGATGAGGCTGCAGCTGGCTGTCTGGCGGCAGCAGCGCTACACGCAGCGTGGGCTCGGAGGCAGGACATGAAAGAGTGGCAGAAGGCATTCATGAAACATGTTCCTCTTGCTGACTTGCTTTGAACTGTCACCTGGCACTACAGCAGCACATTGGCGGGGCCTTGCGGCTCGCTGACGTGCAGCTGGTGACAGCAGTGAAAATGTCCCTGCTGATAGGCGGCAGGAGGACGCTGCCACTGGTTCGGTGGCCACCGGTGCAGACCCAGGGGTTCTGGAGCTGTGGAGCAGAACCTTCCTGTGCTGCTGGAGCCAAGAACATTGCCTGCTCTGATGGGAAGAACTCTGCAACAAATGGAGGTTTCTTGGCGTGTGAAACCTTCCCTTGCTCCCTGAAACCTGATTTTTTTATTTTTTTTTTTAATAAAAAGGTTATTGGGGAAAAAACCCAGCACCTCCCCCTGCATGGGAAGAATTTGTGGTTCTGCTCTAGCTTTTCTGCTGCTGTATGAAATGATAGAACATTTTGGGTTGGAAGGGACCTTTAAAGCTCATCTAGTCCTACCCCCTTGCAGTCAGCAGGGACATCTGCAAGCAGAGCAGGTTGCTTACAGCCCCAGACAACCTGACCTGGAATGGTTCCAGGGATAGGACATCTCCTACCTCTCTGGGCAACCTGGGACAGGTTCTCACCACCCTCAGTGTGTCGAGGATTTGTCTTTCCTCCGCAGTCTGAATTTCCACCTTTTTAGTTCAAACCATCACCCCTTATCCTGTCAATACAGGTCCTGTCTTGTCCCCAGCTTTCTGATCAGCCCTTGAAGTGCTGAAAGGCTGCCAGAAGGTCTCCTTGGAGTCTTCTCCGGGATGAACAAGCCCAACTCTCTCAGCCTGGCCTCACAGTAGTGAGCTTCCAGCCCATTGCTATGGCCTCCTCTGGCCCTGCTCCAAGAGACAGGACCTCCCTGTCTGTGCTGTGCTGAGGATTGCAGTGCTGGCCCCTGTACTGCAGAGGGGGTCTGAGCAGAGCACAGTAGAAGTGCAGGATGCCCTCCCTGCCTCTGCTGCCTAGACTGCTGGGGATCAGCAGTGGACAGGCTGGCTCTGGGCTGGCAGTGCTGAGTGCCAACTCATGCCCAGCTTTGTATCCTGCAGCATCCCTGAGTCCTCCTCTGCAGGGCAGCTCTCCAGCTCTTCATCCCTCAGCCTGGATTGGTACTGATGATTTCCCCTTAAACGAGATCAAATGCCCAGGGTCTCTCCCTTCCTTCTTTGCAAGTTGCTTTTGGCTCTTTGAAGTTTCACTGGACCCACACAACCTTGGCTTTGGAATTCCTCTCACGCCCTCTGCGTGCGTCTGGCTTGTAGTGAGATGCCAACCTGTGCAGGCTTCTCTCCAGGAGCTTCAAACTCTCGTGTTTCACTTGTTAGCTCCTCCTGCCTACCTGGGACCTGAGCAAACTGCTAATTGTTGTGCAGATGTCATCTTAACAGGCAAGCATGAGGTTGTAGGCTTTCAAGAGGCTGTGCTGTCGTTTGCTCCCAGCCTTCTCGGTACACGTGAGCTCTATTTTTATGGGAGTGAAGGTTTTCTTTCAGCTCTGCTTTGTTGAATTTCTTTTTCTTCTCACCTCTCTTTATTTTCAGGCTTGCAGGTAGAGTTTTAGGGATGCATCTATTTTTCATTAGCCCAGTTTTGCTGCTTGTTTTATAACTACAGAGAATAAACCCCCCCCCCCCCCCCCCACTC
>VWZE01001191.1:105029-163907 GCA_013396675.1 Eubucco bourcierii | reverse complement strand
CCCCCCCCCAATATCCTGTGTAAAGAGCAGCAGTTTGTTGCTAGGTGAGTTGAGGGAAGGGTTGTGTTAGTCTGAGACGACTGTCCTTATTGTGAAGCGCACTTGTCAGGTCCTGCACTTGGTCACAACAACTCCAGGAATGTTTGAGGCTTGGGGCAGAGTGGCTGGAAAGTGCCTAGCAGAAAAGGGCCTGGGAGCCTTGGTCATCAACCAGCTGAAGATGATCCAGTGTGTGCCCAAGCGACCAGCATCCTGGCCTGGATCAGACCACAGTTATCTGTATGTGGCACTGGTGAGGCCACACCTTGAGTACTGGATTCAGCCACTCCAGGAAGGACAGTGAGGGGCTGGAGCAGGTCCAGAGAAGGGTAGTGAAACTGGGGAAGGGTCTGGAGAACAGGGCTGGGGAGGAGCAGCTGAGGTTTGGAGAAAAGGAGGCTGAAACCTGAAAGGAGGTTTGAGCCAAGTGAGGTTGGTCTCTTCTCCCAGGTAACAAGTGGCAGGATGAGAGGAAGTGACCTCAGTTGCCCCAGAGGAGGTTTAGATTGGATATTAGAATAAACTTGACTGAAAGGGTCCTCAAAGACTGGCACAGGCTGCCCAGGGAATCTCCACCTTCAGAAGTGTTTTAGAGAGACAGAGATGTGGTGCTGAGGGCCATGGTTTAGCACCAGCCTAGGCAGAATTAGATGATGGTTGCGCTCAGTGGTCTTAAAGGTATTTTCTAACCTAAGCAGCTTTATCATTCTGTGATCTTCTGGGAGCAGAGGGAGTTTGAGCCCAGAAATTCTACTGTGGCTTTTCCAGAACCTGGATGTTGGTCACAAACTGGTTGCACTTGCCAATGCCCCAAAAGAGGATTTGGCCACAGGTTGTCTTGGCCTGTCTTCTGAAAGTGGGCAGTTTTTCTTCTGCTCTGTTGTTTGATTTGGACATGTGGGTGCTTGAGGTGGTTCTTTGACCCTTTAGAAAAATAGAGACATTGAAGGAGGATATGAAGCAGCAGGTCAGAAGTGCAAGGTGATGGTTTTGTGCACAGTGCGAGTTAAGCAGGAGGAGCCATTGCTGAGGGGAGCTGTGGGTGTCAGAAGCCCAGATTTGCTCCAGAAGCAATTAATGGGAAAACCAGAAGTCTGCTTGATCTGGTTTTGAGATCAAAGCTAGAAGCTGCTTTTCAGGAAGACCCTGGGTGAAGAGATTTTGGAAGCTGCAGATGTCTGTCAGATTTATAACTATTTTTGTTCCCTTCTTTGCTGCTTTTTTCCTAGAAGTCTACCTCTGACCCGCCTGATGTGGTGCTTTGCCTTATTAGTTTTGCTAAAGCAAAAAACAAGCAGGAATGAGGAGAAAGGGCTTGAAATTGTGCTGGGGTGGTTTAGATTGGGGATTGGGAATAATCTCTTTGCTTGCAAGAGTGGTTGAGGATTGGAGCAGGCTGCCCAGAGAGGTGATGGAATCCCCATCCCTGGAGGTGTTTAACAGGTATGTGGCCATGGCACTGTGGGACATGGTTTAGTGGCTTTGGTGGGGGTTGGGTTGATGGTTGGACTGGATGATCTTAGAGGTCTTTTCTAACCAAACCCATTCTGTGAATCTAAGTTAACATATCAGAGTGGGGAGACCAGATAGCAGGAGAGGGGTGAGGACTCCACGTCCTCTGTGTCCCCAATTGAGGGAAGAGGCCTTTTGGTGGCAGGAGTTGGTGCTGGGTATGCCTGTGAGTGTATTCTCTGCTTTGTGGGATAGAACATGGTTGCTTCAAGGAAGGGGAAAAAAAAAACCTGTGATGTGATGGACAACAGAGACAGAAAGGAGGATATTTAGAACTGCATGTATGGGAGGAGATCCTTTAAAACGTGGAGAGGAGTAGGAGCAGGCTTGATGGAGGGATGAGTAATGAAGGAGTGTTTGAACGGAACTAATCAGTCCCATCTTCTTTCGAAGGACCTCATTTAGTTTAATTTAGCAGCGTGTAAATTTAGAGCCAATCAAAGGAAACACTTCTCCAGGCTGTGTGCTGGCAGCCTGCTCTATTCCCTACCCCAGCAGAGAGCCGAATGCTGCAAGTGGATTTCAGAGCTGGTGTGGTGAGGCAGCGGGGGCAGGCGTGTGCATGAGCGTGGTTACACCAGCACTGGTGGCAGTGCCAGCTCCACAGGGGCCAGCTGGCAGTAGGAGCAGGGTCCTGCTCTCCTTTCTCCCCTCTCTTGCTCACTAGGTGGTCTGTGCTGGCTCAGGGTGGCTGTGTGACACGGAACTGCTTGTGGTCTGCTGTAAACACAGGCAGAGCTGCACTCGTGGTCCAGAGGAGATGGTGCTGTGAGGAGCAGGGACAGCCTTGTGCTGTGGGAACCAACACATAAACCTTGCTCACCTCCTGCAAAATGTTGTCTTCCTAAAAATAGCTACATGTGGATTTAGAGAAAACCTTGATCCCAGAATCCCAGCGTGGTGGGGGTTGGATGGGACCTCTAGAGATCATCCAGTCCAAGCACCTGCTAAAGTAGGGCACCCACAGCAGCTTGCTTAGGATCATATTGGCCGGGGGGGTTGGAATCTCTCTAGAAAAGAAGACTCCATAACCTCTCTGGGCAGCCTGCTCCAGGGCTCCAGCACCCTCACACCAAAGAATTTTCTCCTCTTCTTCAGATGGAATCTCCTGGCTTCCATTTTGTCCTGTTGCTGGGCACCATTGGCAAGAGTCTGGCCCCAGCCCCTTTATCTCTTGCTGAGCATTGCTCAGATCCCTTCTCAGGTTACTCTTCTCATTCTTTTCCCTCAGTGGCTGCAGTTTGGTTTAGTTTGAGTTCTCACAGCCAGCTCTGTGCTTGAGGCAAGGCACGGGTGTAAAAAGCTTTCGCAGGATTGCGCCGATCAGTGTTTTCCCTTGGTGTTGTCAGCCATGGCACCGACACAGGGATTTTAAACAAGGCTTGCAGATCTCTTCGTATTTTCCAGGGGGAGGTATCAGTCCCTGCTGGGTCAATAAAAGCTGCTTTGTCGTTACCTGTCATAAACTCCATTAGCAGCCAAATCCTTCCCCTCTGCTGCCTGCCGCTGCCAGCGCGACCTGCACGCTAACACCTCGAGCTGCTCCACGTCCCGTGGTGTCACCCCTGAACCCCAGCTGGGTTGCACAATATCCCAGACAGGCTGCTGCAGCCTGTGAAAGCATGGACTGAAATATTGTTGCCTTTGTTTTCCTTGGCATTGCAGGCTGGCAGCGATGTCTCACCGGGCTGGACTCCTCTCTGCTGCTGCCAGAGTCAACCTGATGCTCTTGCTGCTTGCTGTGCTCTTCTCCTGGTCCAGCCTAAGCGACAGAGTTCCTGTAAGTGTTGGGCATGAGCTGTGCTCAGAAACAGCTCTGAGGTGACAGCCTTACCTGATCCTCCTATAGGGCCAAGCAGGGTGTAGTAGAGGTTGGTTGCTTCTCCTCTCCTCTGTAGTGGGTCTTCAATAAGAATGTCTCAGAAGGGCTTCTTTCTCCTGCACCCCAGGAGAAACACACCCCAGCCATGTGTTTGCTGTGGAGGCTTTGCATTGGGGACAGTGCAGCTCAGGCAGCTCTGGTTTGCTAGGTGGCACTTTTTCTATTTGGATGTGTCACATATTCCCCTCGTGCAAGAGACAAAGCTAATTATGTGGTCTAGTAGCTAGGAGAGGGGAAGAGCTGTCCTCAGTTAGGCTCCTCTGCTGAGTCATTGCAAGTAAGTCAACCTTAGAAGAGCATCCACTCAGGTCCTGGTGTCCCATGTGATGGAGTTTGCTACTAGCAGTGTTACTGTGGCATGGCAGCTGAGCTGAGTAGATACTCTTTGCCCCTTTGTAAACAGGTGGGTAAAGCTCCCCTGCTTTGAGTTCTGCTGCTGAGTCCCAGGTACTAGACCCACCATAGAATCCCAGACCGGTTTGGTTGGGAAGGGACCTTAAAAACTCATCTAGTCCTGCAGTCAGCAGGGACATCTGCAACTAGAGCAGGTTGCTCAGAGCCCCAGACAACCTGACCTGCAGTAGTTCCAGGGGTGGGGCATCTCCCACCTCTCGTGGCAACTTGGACCAGGCTCTCACCACCCTCAGTGTTAAATATTTCTTTCTCCTATCTGGTCTAGATTTCTGTCTTTCAGTTCAAACCATCACATTTTGTCCTGCCACAACAGGTCCTGCTCAGAAGTCTCTCCCCATTGTTCTTCTAGGGCCCTTTAAAGGCCACCAGAAGGTCTCTGTGGAGCCTACTCTTCCCCAGGCTGAACAGCCCCAAACTTGGGGCCCAACTGGAGCCCTGTAATGATGAGATAATTTATCTTTATTTCAGAAAGGGGTGGGAGGAGACTGAAGATAGAGCACAGTGATCCCATCTGGAGAGCAAGCACTGGGATCCAGTGATAGGCACCCGAGTTGGCTGGCAGCCTGAGGCTGAGGTTCAGGATTAATAAAGTGGGTGGTTAGCTCCTGCCCATGGCAGGAAGGTTGGAGGAGATGATCTCTAAGGCACTTCCAACCTAAACCATTCTATGATGATCCTGATTCTGCCACCCCACTCTTCATTTGTAAGGCCCTACCTGGAATACTGCATCCAACTCTGGAACCCCCAACACAAGAAGGACATGGACCTGTTTGGGGAGGGTCCAGAGGAAGCCACAGAGGGCTGGAGCACTTCCCTTATAGGGACAAGCTGAGGGAGTTGAGTTGTTCAGCCTGGAGAAGAGAAGGCTCCAGGGAGACCTTAGAGCAGCTTTCTGATACCTGAAGGGGGCTACAGGAGAGCTGGGTAGGGACTTTTCATAAGGGCTTGGAGTGACAGGATGAGGAGCAATGGTTTGAAAATGGAGGAGAGGAGATTTAGGTTGGGCGTTAGAATGAAATTCTTTACTATGAGAGTGGTGAGACACTGGCACAGGTTGCCCAGGAAGGTTGTGGCTGCCTCATCCCTGAAAGTATTCAAGACCAGGCTGGATGAAACCTTGAGCAACCTGCTCTAGTGGAGGTGTTCTGCCCATGGCAGAGGGTGTGAAACTGGATAATCTTTTAGATCCCTTCTAACTCAGGCTGTTCTGTGATTCCATGATTCCCCTTTTCCTGCACTGCCCTACAGCAGCTCCATGGTGGCCGCATCCCTCCTTTATTGCCAACAGACCACAGGTTGCCTCAGAGCTTCCCTGCTGAGGCTTTCCAGCCTATTGCAGCTGATTTCAGGCTGCTAAAGTGAGGAGGTTTTCTGCCTGTAAGGAGATGCCCACTGTTCTTTAGAAAACATCTTGCTTGTTACTATTTTAATTATGAAAACAAGCCAAAAAAAAAAAAAAAGATTCTGCCTGATTTCTGTATCAGTGAAGAATCACTTGTGGGGTGTTCCCCATTTTTGCCTGCAATACTGATGAAAATGGGGTGCACCAAAGCAGCTGTGGGCCAAGCAGAGGCAGAAGCACTGTAATGAAGCAAGTCACATCCTTTTATCCTCCCTGCACATTTAGAGCTGGTAAACATCAGCCATCTCCATTATGTGTTTTAACAGATGCAACACTGGGAGGCCTGTTGGTAAATTTACAATGGCTTGTATCCTTAAGCTCCTGTTGGATAATAATATAGTAGCATAAATAAGCTAAGTAATAACTGCTCTGACTCATCTATTTCAGTCCTGTGGTGTCTTGGCTCAGAAAACATTCACATTGATTTTCATTAGTGGAACCTGGCTTTTGATGCTTCTGATTATTACTGAGCTTTAACCATTTGTCATTGTTTGAACAATTGGAAGGCCTTGATGCACAGGCAAAGCAGGAGTTGAGCTCTGCTTCCTGGTCTCTTTCCCAAATGTCAATCCCTCCTGACAGATACAATCAATGCAAGTTTGTCACCCCTCTTCAGGTGCTGCTGCTGTGGGGACTAATTCATAGAATTACAGAATGGTTTGGGGTGGAGGGGACCTCCAAAGATCACCCAGCCCAACCTCCTGGAGGCAGCAGGGACATCCTCCACTAGATCAGGTTGCCCAGAGCCCTCTTCAGCCTCACCTTGAATGATGGGACCTAAACCACCTTTGTGGGTAACCTGTTGCAGTGTTCCAGCACCATCATGGTGCAGAACTTGTTCCTAACATCCATACTTGCCCAACCCCCCTGCAGTCAGCACAACACCCTCCGCTCGATGAGGTTGCTCAGAGCCTTGTCAGGCCTGACCTTGAATATCTCCTGATAACCAACCCCTGGAGGTGTTCAAGAGATGTGCAGATGTATCACCAGGGTTGGAAGAGTCCTCGAAGCTCATCAAGTCCAACCCGTCGCCACAGCCCTCAAGACCAGACCATGGCACCAAGTGCCACATCCAAACCTGCCTTGAACACCTCCAGGACGCTGACTCCACCACCTCCCTGGGCAGCCCATTCCAGCAGCCAATTACTCTCTCAGGCAACAACTTTCTCCTCACCTCCAGCCTAAACTTCCCCTGGCACAGCTTGAGACTGTGCCTCTTGTTCTGGTGCTGCTTACCTGAGAGGAGAAGGTAGCCTCCTCCTGGCTACAGCCACCTTTCAGGTAGTTGTAGACTGCAGTAAGGTCCCCCCTGAGCCTCCTCTTCTCCAGGCTAACCAATCCCAGCTCCCTCAGCCTCTCTCCATAGAGCCTGCTCGAGGCCTCTCCCCAGCCTCGTTGCCCTTCTCTGGACATGCTCAAGCACCTCAATGTCCTTAAATTGAGAGGCCCAGAACTGGACACAGTACTCAAGGTGTGGCCTAACCAGTGCAGAGTCCAGGGGGAGAATGACCTCCCTGCTGCTGCTGGCCACACTATTCCTGCTGTGGCACTGAGGGACATGGTTTGATGGCCACCTGGCAGTGCTGGGTTAATGGTTGAGCTCAATGATCTTTAAAGGTCTTTTCCATCCAAACATGATTTTATAATCCCTGAAATGTTGTCTTCAAATTGACCAGTTCAAGCCAAAATATCTCCAGCCACCCTTCACTGAGATGGCAGTGCCAACAACAGCACCACCAGCACCTTGAGTGTCTGCAAGCACAGAAACCTCCTTCTACTACCTTCATGGTGCAGAACCAGTTCCTAACATCCAATCTGAATCTGCTCTGCTCTCATTTCAAACCATTACCCCTTGTCCTGTCACTGCAGACCTCTGGAGATAGTCCCTCTGCAACCTTCTTGTAGCCTCTTCAGGTACTGAAAGGCTGCTCTAAGGTCTCCCTGGAGCCCTGTCTTCTCCAGGCTGAACAACCCCAGCTCTCTCAGCCTGTCTCCATGGCAGAGGTGCTTCAGTCCCCTGGTCTTCTCTGTGGCCCTTCTCTGGACCTACTCTGTCAAGTCCATGTCCTTGCTGTGCATGTTGTGCTCAGGCTGGCATTTCTCTTGCTGAGAGAGAGGAAAAAAAACCTCTCCTAGACTGGATAATGCATCTTTATATGCAAAGCACCCAGGTTCTGCCAGAAAACACAGACAGAGGCTTTGTTTGCCAAGAGGTGGAAAAAGCAAAGGCAGAACATGGTCTCAAACTTCCAGTTAACCTCTTAATTGACTTTTTTTCCTTCCCTGTGAAAACTGTTCTAAGGATTAATATCAAAACACTTCCTGAAGTGAGCTGTAACTCTTATTCTAATTGCCAGTACTTAGGAATAATCTTTCCCTGGTTATTTGAAATTATTCATTGGCATCGTCCTTGGCGATATCAGGAGCTGATAATCCTCCCTGCAATGGAAGCTGAGCTGGCTGGGGCAGCTTATCTGTTCCTGTGAAAAGCAGCACAGCACAAACCTGCTTGCAGAGCACTTAATAGCCTGGTGTGAGATAGTACTGGGTCGTTACTTGCTGTGTGCTCTCCATAATTTTACCCCTTGCAGTTCTGCCTGACTCCCACCAGCTCCCTAGGGAGCCTTTCCCATCCACCGCGAGGTTTCCCTCGCAGCAAGGAATATTTTTTTTTCCCCTGCTCTTCATCCTTCTATTTTCTCTTTGTGTGGTTTGTTTTTTTTGCTCTCCACACATTCACAGATTGCATCGTGTTGGAAGCGACCTTCGAAGGTTATTTCGTCCAACCCCCCCTGCAGGCAGCAGGGATACCTCCAGCTAGAGTAGGCTGTACACAGACGCAGCAAAGCTGATCTTGAATGTCTCCAGGCATGGGGCCTCATCCACACCTCTGGGCGACCTGATCCAGTGTTTCACCACCCTCATTGTGCAGAACTTCCTCTTTGTCCAACCTAACTCTGCCCTGCTCCAGTTTCAAACCATTGGTCCCTCATCCTATCCCCACAGCCCCTTCTGAAAAGTCCCTCCCCAGCCTTCCTGTAGATACCCTTCAGATGTTGATATGCAGCCCTAAGATCTCCCCAGAGCTTTCTCTTTTGCAGGCTGCACAGCCCCCATTTTCCCCTCCGTGTATTGTTGTACCCCTCATGCTAAGCTGATTTACCCCACCTCTGCCATCCTCCTGCTGCACTTCCCGTGTGGGTGGTGATTAATTAAATTGCTGCCTCATTGTTTTAAAAGCCTGGGAGGACACTGGGAACAGGTGGGGAAAAGGAGGCTCCTGTTTTGAATCCTGTGGGCAAGTTGCTGTGTTTTCCCTGTGTTCTATTTTGGAAAGAGCTGAACTATTTTAGCTGAAATCTTCAACAAGCCTGAAATAAGTGCATTTAAGGGAAAAAAAAAAAAACCAAACCAAAAACCAACCAACCAAACAACAACCCAAACCTAACACACACAACAAACCGAACAAACCTCCCCAATGCTTGAGGCCTTTCACTCGTGTGGAAAAATTCAGCTGGACTAAAGTTAAAGTTTGACATATTTTTAGGCAAGGGGAAAAACAGGGTCTGGCAATGTTACACAACCCTGAGAGTAGCCAAGGCTCCTGGCTCTGCTTCTACTATAGGTGAGCCTCTTGCTATTCAAACCTACCTGTGGTAGGAAAAGAGGCTGCCCTGCTTTATTCAGCACAAATGTCATCCTAGTTACGCATCTTTAACCTTTGATATACTTTAACCATCTGGAAAGAAGCACCAAGGAAAAAAACCACAACCCCCAAACTAAAACAATAATAAAAAAATCTGCTGGTGAGGGAGAAAATTTTGTATTCTCAGCTGGCACTAAATCACCCAGCTGCAATTGCTAATGAGCTGAATCTTTTCCACCCAAAAGGAGTTCGCCCTGACAAAAATAGAAGAGAGCGACATCAAAGATGACAGTGGGAAAGAGCCTCTGACAGAAGATGATGCTGATCCCGAGGACCTGGAAGTGTTTTACCCCACACATCAGTGGCAAACCATCCGCCCAGGTAACTTGCTGATGGCTAATTATAGCCTCCCTCTGAGGCTCCCTCCACCTGTTGGTGCTGCCAGCAGCCTTGCACAGCTCTGAGTGCTTGCTTGTTCCCCTGACAAGCAGCTCCACTGCTGCTGTGCAGCCAGAGAGGTGCAGACCCAGTGACCCAGAGGAGAGGCAGGAGGCCATCACTGAGCCCGCTGGCTGTGGGAGCAGTGCAGGCTTTCCCCACTCTCTGTTAGTGCTTTGCCTCTTGGTGTTTTAGAATCATCAAGTCGTAGAATGGTTTAGGTTGGAGACACCTCAGAGATCATCCAGCTCCAACCTCCCACTTCCCACTAGAACAAGTCACTCAAGGCCTCATCCAACCTGGCTTTGAACATCTCCAGGGAGGATGTGGAGCACAGAACCACAGAATGTGATTGAAGATCACGTTCTGTGGTTCTGTGCTCCACATCCTTGCTGGGCAACCTGTGCCAGTGTCTCACCACCCTCACTGCAAACAACTTCTTCCTAATGTCCAGTTTCAATCTCCTCTTTGCCAGTTTAAACCTATTCCTCCTCATCCTGTCATTACAAGACCTTGTCAGTAGTCCCTCCCCAGCCCTCCTGTAGGTCCCCTTCAACTACTGGAAAGCTACTACAAGGTCTGCTGGAAGCCTTCTCTTCTCCAGGCTGCAGAGCCCCAACTCTCTCAGCCTGTCCTCATAGCAGAGCTGCTGCAGCCCTCTCAGCATCTTTGTGGCCTCCTCTGGTCTGGCTCCAACAGTACCATGACCTCCTTGTGTTGGGGGCTCCAGAACTGCACACAGGACTCCAGATGGGGGTTTAGGAGAGGAGAATAAAGGGAGAGAATCCCCTTCCTTGCCCTGCTGGCCACACTTCTCTTTATGAAGCTCAGGACACAGTTGCTGTCTGGGCTGCGTCCCTCTGAGGATCTTAGCAAAACCACATCAAGTCTTGGGAGACTTCCCCATGAGGCTGGTCCTTATAGTCCCACTCTGCAGGTAATGGACTTGGGATGTGGAGGGGCCTAGGCCTGTCTGAACAGTGTGACAGAGCTGGAAAAGAGTTCTGGTAGCATATTCTGTGGGCTAGAAAGCACTTCTAGGTCTTCTCAGAGAAGTTTGCCCAGGACTTACAGCTGTTGCTGCAGCTGCAAAACCCCTCCCAAGCCACTAAACATCCATTCCTTTCTCTTCTCTTGCACTGGAAATGGCAATGGGGGCTCAATCCGTGCTTTGGTGGCTAATAAGATATTGGAGGATATGAAGCAGTGTGGAACCACAGAACTTTAGAGGTAAAAGGTGAGATTTCATCCATTCCAACCCCCCTGCCAAGGCAGCATCACCCAGGCTAGTTCACACAGGGATGTATCTAGGCAGATTTGGAAAGTCTCCAGAGAAGGAGACTCCACAACCTCTCTGGGCAGCCTGCCCCAGGGCTCACTGTAAAGAAGTTTCTCCTCATGTTGAGCTGAAACCTTCTCTGTTCCAGGTTATAGCTGTTGCTCCTTGGCTTATTGCTGCTGACAACTGAAAAGAACTTGGCCCCAGCCACTGACCCCCACCCCTCAGGTATTTGTGTACATGGATCAGATCTCCTCTCAGCCTTCTCTTCTGCAGACTGAACAGCCCCAGGACTCTCAGTCTCTTTTGGCATGCTCAAGTCCCCAACTCATCCTCGTGTCTCTCCACTGGACTCACTCCAGCAGGTCTCTGCCCCTCTGCTGTACTCTGCTCAGTGCTGAGGCAGCTCTGGAGTCCTCAGCACAGACAGGGACTTGTTGGAGCAGGACCAGAGAAGGCTACAAAGCTAATTAGAGGGCTGGAGCACCTCTCCTATGAAGACAGAAACTCCATAGTCTCTGTCAATGCAAGCTGAGAGAGTTTGGATTGCTCAGCCTGGAGAAGAGAACGTTTCAGGGGACCTTATTGCAGCCTTCCAGTATCCGAATTAGGCTACAGGAGAGCTGGGGAGGAACTTTTTACAAAGACATGGAGTGACAGGACAAAGGATGATGGCTTCAGACTGGAAGAAGCTTGATTGAGATTAGACATCAGGAAGAAATTCTTCCCTATGAGAGTGGTGAGGCCCTAGAACAGGTTGCTCAGAAATGTTGTGGAAGCTCCTAGCCTGGAAGTGTCCAAAGGCAGGTTGGGTGAGACCTTGAGCAAGGTGATCTAGCAGGAAATGTCTCTGCCCATGGCAGGGGTTTTGGAACTGGATGATCTTTAAGGTCCCTGCCAGCCCAACCCATTCAGTGATTCCAAGAAACAAATAAGCAAGCAGGCTTCACTGCAAAACTGATGCACTGGGCAAAGCTGTGGAGAGGATAAACCCCTTTTAAGCACACACCTGGATGCCTGTGCACACAGATTTCAGCAATTAGGATGATCAGTAAGCCAGCCTCAGGGGTTTTGAGTAAGGTATTTAATCCACTCATGCTGTGGTGTCCTCATGTATATGCAGGTGTAATGCCTCTCCACCTCAGAAGGGTGAACTACCCAGTAATTAATTTCTCTAAAGTGCTTGGAACTTAGAGAGGAGCTTTATCCTGGGCTCAGTGTTGTCACTGAGTGAATAAATAGAGGATCCATTTGTCTCAAAGTTTCTACCAGGTGCAGCAGAAGGACTTTTCCAAATGTAAATCTTTGTGTAAGGTAAGTGCCTAGCAGGAGCCCCTGCATTTCCCAGAGCTGCACTGTGTGCTGCTGTTTCATTTTGGTGCCATTATGTATGGAAGGCCTGTGCTGGCCCTGCTCAGCATGCAGGCTGGCAGGTCCCCAGCACCCTTGGTGAAGCAGAATGTGTGTCAGCTTGCAATTGCTGGTTTGGAACCTTCTCCATGGCTTAGGTGGTTTGTTCTGCTTTTGGTTTTGTAGCGGTTTCACGTTGGCCATGTGCAGTAAAGGGCTTGTGGAAGTGGGGAACTTGTCACCATTCAATTGCTCTTGTAAAAGACTCAAATGGTGACCTTGGTTCCTTGTCTAGCCCCCACAAATCTCATTGCAAGTGTATGTGCAGTTCTAGAATTGTGGAATCGTTATGGTTGGACAAGCCCTCTACGGTCATCCAGTCCAACCATTATCTTACTCTGCAAGTCTAGTGCTAAACTGTGGCCCTCAGCACCATGTCTCTGCAGCTTTTGTACACCATCAGGGATGGAGGTCCTAACTCCTTCCTGGGGAGCCTATTCCAGTGTTAGAGAACCCTTTTGGTGAAGAAGCTTCTTCTAATATCCAATCTAAACCTCCCCTGGTGCAATTGAAACCATTTCCTCTCATCCTGTCACTTCCTACTTGGGAGCAGAGCCCATCCCCTGCCTGACTCTAACCTCCTTTCAGGGAGTTGTAGAGAGCAAGGAGGTCTCCCCTTAGCCTCCTTTTCTCTAGTTCCCTCAGCTGCTCCTCCCCAGCCCAGTTCTCCACACCCTTCACCAGCTTCATTGCCTTTCTCTGGACCCACTGCAGCACCTCAATGTCCTTCTTGCAGTGAGGGCCTCAAAACCTAACCTCAGTACTCAAGGCATGGCCTCACTAGAAAGAGCAGTCTTCTTTACTCTCCTCCTTCCAGCCTGGTTTTCTGTCACTTGTTTGTTTCTCTGAAGCAAAACTTTTTGTGTGGACTGTGGCTCTCTCTGTTAGCTCCTATGTTACCCAAAGCAAGGCTGGGCAGCTTTGGGCCCATTCCTGCAGCCTCTGACCTTGAGAGGGTCCCCCTTGCTGGTGCAGTTCTGTGCTGGGGAGGGAGCTGACCTGCAGAACGAGGGGAGCAGCCAGCATGACTGCACCAGGGATGTGCCTTGCAGTCCTTCAGCAGAGGCACAGGCCTTGGCAGTGTGTCTAACTCAGTGCTTCTGCATCTCCCAACATTTTCTGTTGGGATTTCACTGCCTCACAGCTGAGCAGAGTCCTTACTGAGCTGGCTGGTGTGTGCTCAGCACAAGCCAAAGTGGACCTCAGCACAGTGCTCAGAAATTTGCTCTCCATGGTGCCTTCACACCACCTGACATTGCAGCCCTGCAGCAAACAGTCAGAGTCTCTGCTGGGGAAGCAAATGTCTTGGTTTAAAGTCTGGATCTTGAGTTTTGAGCAGTGGCAGAGAGCTCAGAGCTCTGTTTCCCTCCCATCACCCTCCTGTTTGATCTGATTGCTGCCCAGCCCTGCTGTTGCTTGCATTAGCATCTGTGTTTCCAGTTTTGCTCTGCTGTTCCTCATTCCCTGCTACATCACACCATGCTTCCTCCAAGCCTGCAGCAGTGTCATCAGCCTGTAACATGTCAAATCCCTCTACCAATTGCAGTTGTTGTGTAGGTGACACTGCTCTGAGCAGTTACTCCCTGCAGTGTGAGCTGAGTTTTCGTCAGGTGCTTCCCTGCACACCTCAGGCTGCTGGAGGTAGCTGGATACAAATGCAGAGAGACAGTTGCCCTAAGAGCTCTGCTGCCTGTGAGCTGCAAGCAAGGAGGTCTGTTGTCTCTTCTGCCAACCAGCTGGGCAGCTGATGGGCTGTGGAAAGGTTGGTGAAACTTCTCAGAGTTCTTAAACACTTTGTTAGGCATTGCTGCTTTCTGCCTTGGCTCCCAAGAATGCAGGAGCGCATCTGGGTTAGGCAGGAGGTTACCTGTGTCTTGGAAAGGCTTCCAGAACCCCCAGGGCTCAGCATTGGAGCCAAGCAGGTCACCACCATCTTGGCTTGGATCAGCAATGGTGTGGCCGGCAGGAGCAGGGCAGGAATTGTTCCCCTGTACTGGGAAATGAGGAGGCCATACCTTGAGTGCTTGGTTCAGTTTTGGGCCCCTCACGTCAAGAAGGACATTCAGGTGCTGGAGCAGATCCAGAGAAGGGCAACAAAGGTGGCAAAGGGTCTGGAGAACAGGGCTGGGGAGGAGCAGCTGAGTGAGCTGGAGTCGTTCAGTCTAGAGAAGAGGAGGCAGAGAGGAGGCCTCATTGCTCTCTACACCTGCCTGAAAGGAGGCTGTAGTGAAGTGGGGGGTTGGTCTCTTCTCCTAAACCTTTTCCAACCTAAACACTTCTATGATTTTGTAGTACCCCTGTGAGTCAGAAGCTGTCTGGTGAAGCACAGCAGAGGTGACTGACTTCAGGTGCTGCCTACGTTGGGCTCTGCTGAGCACGTGGAGCTGAGTCTGCCAGCAGCAACACCCTTCCACTTTTGAAGGGAATCTTAGAATCACAGAATCACAGAATGGGAAGGTTGGAAGGGAACTCAAGGATCATCCAGGTCCAACCCCCTGCCATAGGCAGGGACACCTCCCACTAGAACAATTTTCTCAAGGCCTCATCCAACCTGGCCTTGAACACCTCCAGGGAGGGAGCAGCCACAACCTCCCTGGGCAACCTGTGCCAGTGTCTCACCACCCTCACTGTAAAGAACTTCCTCCTAACATCCAGTCTAAATCTCCCTTCTGCCAGTTCAAACCCATTGGCCCTTGTCCTGTCGTTGCAAGACCTTGTCAGTAGTCCCTCCCCAGCCTTCCTGTAGGCCCCCTTCAGATACTGGAAGGCTACTATCAGATCTCCTGGAAGCCTTTTCTTCTCCAGGCTGAAGAGCCCAAACTTTCTCAGCCTGTCCTCATAGGAGAGCTGCTGCAGCCCTCTGATCATCTTTGTGGCTCTCCTTTGAACCTTCATCTTGCTTGATGGTTGCAGCAACCATAGACTGGTCTTTGTAGGTTGCAAAGATGAATGGAAGGGTTGAATGGGGCTGATGATCTTCTCTGCCAGTGTGACATTTCCTTGGAGGTTCTCTATATAAAAACTTTTCCTCTACGTGTTCAGGTGACCTCAAATTTGCCATTCGACATCCTAAAGCATAGGAATGATTAATTTCCTGGGAACTACCTACTTTTGTTATTTGGGCATCTTTTTTTTCCTCTTTTTCTTGCTGAAGATGGGAAATTGGATTGCTGCTGGTCACATCACTGACCAGCAGATTTCCCACCCAATGTCAGGGTCTGAGGTGACTCCTCTGGGAAAACGTTGCTGAGGAGAAAAGAGAGAAGATTTAACTGGGAAGGCAAAATCATCTCCTCAGCAGCCCAGTGCCTCTACAGATGGGCTCTGTTCACCTGACAGGCAGGAACTGACTGGCAGGTTTCTCAGCTGACAGTTTGAAGCTAGGAGTTAATGTTTGCACTGTCCAAGTGAGACCCTCATCTGCCCAAAATAGCCAACCCTGCACAGCCTGCCCTGCAGGCTGCCTGCTGGAGAGGAGCCAGCGGTTGGGTACCGAGAGGCTGCCTTTGCTCTGGAGCAGCTCCCTGCAGCCCAGAGAAGTGGAGCAAAGCTGGTGATGGAGATGTGGCAGTGCTGGCTCCCTCTCAGGGTTGCAGAGCATGTCTGAGGAGGCAGCTCTGCTGGCCTGCACCTTTAGCTCTGGTGACACTTTGTGCCTTGCAGAGCTCCGTGCCGTTGCCTGCAGTCACTCGATAGCGTTTGCACTGCTCAGAGTCATTTTCCTAAGTGCCTAATTATACTGCAGTTTAAAAATAAGAAACCATGACTGCTGCTGTTGATCAAACTGCCAGAGTGGAGTTGATGTGAGCATGCTCTTGGTGCTGCTTCTGCCTTAAAGATGAAACCATCTCATGTTCAGCAGGGAGCTGACAACACTTTACTTACCATTTACATATCCATGGCTGCAACTTCCACTCATCCTGGGGCTGCTTTCTCTGCTGGTAGCTATCTTTGCTCTTCATACTGGTCTCTGGTGTTTCTCTGCCTTGTTTACTCCCCAAACAAGGTTTTCCAAGTATGGAAACACAGTTCTCAGAGAAAGCATTCACACTGGGGAGGTAATTTCAGAAGCTGCTTTGAAGGACGTGCTGTGGTTTCAAAGAGACAAGACTCAGGATGGGGGAATAACTTGGTCAGGTTTTGTGTCCAGTCTTTGTCTTTCAAGAGCTTTCAGTGGCTGAGTGAGTGGCTTTCAGTGGCACTACTCTAAGCCAAGAGGTTTTTAAAGCTGGGAGAAGAAGATAATGGCAGGAGAGATTCCTTTGGCTCAGGAGTCCTGTGCCAGGGCCTGTCCCACAGCCTGTGTGGGCAGCGTGGTGGCTGGCAGTGCTTCCTTGCACCTTGTTGGTGGCTGTCTTGCTCCTGCTGTTGACCAGGATGCTGCACCAGCTCCTACTAATTGCTTTGCTGGATTAATGAATCTCTGAACTGATGATGACCTAGACCTGACCCAAACAGGTGTGTGCAGGGCTCTGAAATGTTTCTGCCAACAGAGTGGAGGGGAGGGCTGTGAACCCACCAGGCTGTGCTGGTTTGTGTGTGATCCAGGAAACAGAAGCCACATCAGCTCAGCACAGGTTTGCATGAAGAGGGAAGGCAAATGGGACTTGAAACCCGTCATTTATACCAGAGGAAATGCTGCTTTTCCAGTTTTTTTTTTAATGAAATAATTTGTTACTGATGTGCAGAGGGGAAAAATCTCCACTGTGGTGGTGTTACAATCTTCTCTGGCCAGCAGCAGGGTGATTACAGCAGGTAGGAAAGCTCAGGCAGTCTACAGAGCGGTTGCAAATATCCAGTGCTTGGAGGCAGAGTTATGGCCACCAGTGGCTCTGCCTCTGACCTCTTGCACACAGAGCTTCTGAATGTCTTAAACACATCTCGTGGCTGTCCTCATTTTCATTACTGGATGCCTTTTCTCTTGCCTTCTGCAGACCCCTGAACTCTTCATGACTTCTCACCCTCATGTCACACGATGCATGTGCTCCCTAACACCTTTTTGTGCTTAACTCCTTACACTCAAAGTCTTCTCTGGTAAAAGAACCAGGGCTGAGGCTCCCTGTGGCACCTCTAACTCCAGTGAGGGGCACTGGAGGGCAGATCATAGAATCATAGAGTCATAAATGGTAAGGTTGGAAGGGACCTCAAGGATCAGCCAGGTCCACCCCCCTGCCATAGGCAGGGACACCTCCCACTAGTACAGGTCACTCAAGGCCTCCTCCAACCTGGCCTTGAATACCTCCAGGGATGGAGCAGCCACAACCTCCCTGGGCAACCTGTGCCAGTGTCTCACTGGAAAGAACTTCTTCCTAACATCCAGTCTAAATCTCCCCTCTGCCAGTTTAAACCCATTGCCCCTTGTCCTGGCATTGCAAGACCTTGTCAACAGTCCCTCCCCAGCCTTCCTGTAGCCCCCTTCAGATACTGGAAGGCTACTATCAGGTCCCCTCGAAGCCTTTTCTTCTGCAGGCTGCAGAGCCCCAACTCTCTCAGCCTGTCCTCATAGGAGAGCTGCTGCAGCCCTCTGAGCATCCTTGTGGCCTCCTCTGGACTGGCTCCAACAGTTCTGCAGTTGACAGATGTGTCAGACAGAACAAGTTCTCCATCCCTTAGTCCTGATCTGTGTAGGAGGGATCTACCTGTTGTTGGTGAGAGGGCAGGACTGGGACTGCTCATGATACCATGATTCTATACCACACAGACACTGTGGAACAGAATCATGGAATGCTTTGGTTGGAAAGGAACCTTTAAAGCTTATCTAGTCCAACCCCCCTGCAGTCAACAGGGACATCTGCAGCTAGAGCAGGTTGCTCAGAGCCCCAAACAACCTGCCCTGGGATGGTTCCAGGAATGGGACAGCTCCCACCTCTCTGGGCAACCTGGGCCAAGGTCTGACCACAGTATAAAAAATTTTCTCCCATGATGAGTACTGCTGGGCCCTTAGGCACAGCACTGACCTTTTCCCAGAAGAGGACAGAGCTGCAGAGCCTTTGTCATTCACACTGAGAAGTCATGGAATCGTTAAGGTTGGAAAAGACCTCCCAAGACCACAGAGTCCAACTGTTACCCCAGCACTGCCAATTCCACTGCCAAACCTTGTCCCTGTGTGCCATACATACATGGGTTTTGAACACTTGCAGGGATGCTGCTTCCACCACTTCCCTGGGCAACCTGTTCCAGGGCTTAGCCACTCTTTTCCATGAAGAAATCATAGAATGGTTTAGGTTGGAAGGGACCTCAAAGATCATCTAGTTCCAAACCCCTGCCATAGGCAGGGACACCTCCCACTAGAGCAGCTTTCTCAAGGCCTCCTCCAGCCTGGCCTTGAACACCTCCAGGGAGGGAGCAACCACAACCTCCCTGGGCAACCTGTGCCAGTGCCTCACCACCCTCCCTGTAAGGAACTTCTTCCTAACATCCAGTTCCAGTCTCCCCTCTGCCAGATCAAACCCATTGCCCCTTGTTCTGTCATTACAAGCTCTTGTCAGTAGTCCCTCCCCAGCCTTCCTGTAGCCCCTTTCAGATACTGGAAGGCTACTCTAAGGTCTCTTGGAAGCCTTCTCTTCTCCAGGCTCTTATCTAGAGCTTACAACGCCTGTTTTGTTTGGAAGAGGGTTGACTTCGCTTGGAAAAAGCAAGCAGCAAAGTCTACTTCCCAAAGACACTCTGAGGGAAAATATTTTCCTTCTCCCTCTGTCTTCCACACAGCACTGCAAACACAGGCACTTGCTGGTCAGGGAATCACAGAACCATTTTGGTCAGAAAAGACATTCAAGGTCATTGAGCACAACCATTCCCTCACTCTGCCAAGGCTGGTGCTCAGCCATGGCCCTCAGCACCACATCTCTGCATCTCTTAAACACCTCCAGGGATAGAGATTCCACCACCTCCCTGTCCCAGCCTTTGAGAATCCTTTCAGTGAAGCTTCTTCTAATATCCAACCTAAACCTCCCCTGGGGCAACTTGAGGCCATTTTCTCTTGTTCTATCTTTTGTTACATGGGGGAAGAGACCAACTCCTATCTCACTGCAACCTCCTTTCAGGGAACTGTAGAGAATAGTGAGGTCTCCCCTCAACCTTCTTTTCTCCAGACTGAACACTGCAGACCCTTCACCAACCTCATTGCCTTTCTCTGGACCTGGTCCAGCTCCTCAGTGTCTTTCTTGGAGTGAGAAGCCCAAACCTGATCCCAGTATGCTGGGTGAGACCTCATCAGTGCTGAGTACAGGGGGCAATCCTTGCCCTGGTCCTGATAGAGGAATATGGGATGGGAGCCTGCAGCAAGTAACAGAAATTTATAGGAAATCAGTAGAAATTGTTCCCTGAACATGTACAGTGAAATCAAAAGGGCTCTCATGTTATAAACCACTCTGCAGTTCTGGTTGGACACACCTAGCACTGCAGTTTGGATGATCTGCTCTGTGGTGTTGTTGTAAATGCAGGAGGTGTCTATATCTGTATTTAAATATTGATAATGCAAGCCCTCAGAGCTGTAGAGCTCCTGGTGCTGAATCAGAGAATCACAGAATGGTAGGGACCTCCAGAGATCATCCAGTCCAACCCCCCATGCCAAAGCAGGGTCACCTAGATCAGGCCACACAGGAACACCTCCAGTTGGGTCTTTAGAATCTCCAGAGAAGGAGACTCTACAGCCTCTCTGGGCAGCCTGCTCCAGGTCTCTGTCACTCTCCCAGTAAAGAAATTTCTCCTCATGTTGAGGTGGAACCTCCTGGATTCTAGCTTGTACCTGTTACTCTTTGTCCTATCACTGGACAGCACCAGGAAGAACCTGGCAGCTTCATCTTCACAACCTCAAGCTGTGCCAGGGCAGATTCAGGCTGGATGTTAGGAAGAAGTTCTTCCCAGCAAGAGTGATTGGCATTGGAATGGGCTGCCTGGGGAGGTGGTGGAGTCCCCATCCCTGGAGGTGTTTAAGAGGAGGCTGCATGAGGCACTAGGTGACAGGGTTTAGTTAATTGGAAGGGTTAGGTGATAGATTAGACTTGATAATCTTAGAGGTCTTTTCCAACCTGGCTGATTCTGTGATCCGGGCACTGGGGTGGACTGCCCAGGGAGGTGGTGGAGTCCCCATCCCTGGAGGTCTGTCAGGAAAGATTGACTGTGGCAGTCGGTGGCATGGTCTAGCTGATGTAGTTGGANTCCTGGATTCTAGCTTGTACCTGTTACTCTTTGTCCTATCACTGGACAGCACCAGGAAGAACCTGGCAGCTTCATCTTCACAACCTCAAGCTGTGCCAGGGCAGATTCAGGCTGGATGTTAGGAAGAAGTTCTTCCCAGCAAGAGTGATTGGCATTGGAATGGGCTGCCTGGGGAGGTGGTGGAGTCCCCATCCCTGGAGGTGTTTAAGAGGAGGCTGCATGAGGCACTAGGTGACAGGGTTTAGTTAATTGGAAGGGTTAGGTGATAGATTAGACTTGATAATCTTAGAGGTCTTTTCCAACCTGGCTGATTCTGTGATCCGGGCACTGGGGTGGACTGCCCAGGGAGGTGGTGGAGTCCCCATCCCTGGAGGTCTGTCAGGAAAGATTGACTGTGGCAGTCGGTGGCATGGTCTAGCTGATGTAGTTGGAGTTAGGTCATAGGCTGGGCTTGATGATCTCAGAGGTCTTTTCCAGCATCAATGATTCTGTGATCTTGTCACCCACCCTTCAGCTCTGTATAGGCATTGATAAGATCCTTCTCAGCCTTCTCCAGGCTAACCAGCCCCGGGTCTCTCAGCCTTCCCTCATCTTGGGAACTGGGCAGAACTGAGCTGTTGTGTGTTTGCTTAACCTACAGGTTTTAACTGAGCAGAGCCACAGGGCTTGGAAGTGTTCAAAGCCAGGCTGGATGTTTTGAGCAGCCTGGTCTAGTGGAAGGTGTCCCTGCCCATGCCGGGGGGTTGGAATTAGCTCATTTTCAAGGTCCCTTCCAACCCAAGGCAGCCTGTGATTGTCTGCTCCTGTGATCAGCTGTCTAGCCACAGCCCTAAGCAGTGGGAACCATCCACCTGGTGGTTAAATTTACCTTGTTTGGAGGGGAAGAAATGCTCTGAAAGAGGAGAAATCGTTTCCCAGAGAGCAGATCTCTCATTCCTCTCTTTTATCTTAGAATCATAGAATCATAGAATCATAGAATGGTAAGGTTGGAAGGGACCTCAAGGATCATCTAGTTCCAACCCCCTGCCATAGGCAGGGACACCTCCCACTAGTACAGGTTACTCAAGGCCTCATCCAATCTGGCCTTGAACACATCCAGGGAGGGAGCATCCACAACCTCCCTGGGCAACCTGTTCCAGTGCCTCACCACCCTTACTGTAAAGAACTTCCTCCTAACATCCAGTCTAAATCTCCCCTCTGCCAGTTTAAGCCCATTACCCCTTGTCCTGTCATTGCAGGACCTTGTAAATAATCCTTCCCCAGCCTTCCTGTAGGCCCCCTTCAGATACTGGAAGGCTACTATCAGGTCCCCTCGAAGCCTTCTCTTCTCCAGGCTGAAGAGCCCCAACTCCCTCAGCCTGTCCTCATAGGAGAGCTGCTCCAGCCCTCTGATCATCTTTGTGGCCCTCCTCTGGACCCGCTCCAACACTTCCATGTCCTTCCTGTGCTGAGGGTTCCAGAACTGCACACAGTACTCCTTCCTCCTGCCAAAGCAGGGATGATGCTGTGAGTTGCTGAGAGGTGCTGAGATGTGTGCTGGGGGGATGAGGAATATCTGGCTGCGGTTTTTAGTGCTGTATTTTTCTGCTCTAATGTTAATAATCTCTGTCTGCCTGTTTAGAAGGATGAACCTCATTAAAGAAGAGGTATTTAATAATGAGCCTATTTTTAGCTCTGTCTTTATCTAACAGCACATTTATTTCAAGCTTGTAACAGTGCTTTGGTAGAGAAATGTTCTCCCTCCTGGAAAACATCTTTGGAGCGCATCCAGCCTTGGTTGTCTGGAATTTCCAGTTTGAGTGTGTTTCCCTCCTCCTTCCAGAGCTAACCCAGCCACACCAGGACCTTGACTGCAACATTTCAACTGGGAGTTATGGGAAAGTGTCTTTCAGAAAGTATGAGTTGGGTTCCAGTGTCAGACACTTCTGGTCTAGGGCAGTGATCATGTCCATGTGCTCAGCACTGGTGAGGTTGTACCTTGAACACTGGCTTTGGTTTTGGGCCCCTCAGGAGGGGCTGGAGCAGATCCAAAGAAGAGAAGGGAAGCTGAGTCTGAAGAACAGATCTGGTGAGGGGCAGCTGAGAGAACTGAGGGTATTCAGTCTGGAGAAGAGGAGGCTGAGGGGAGACCTCATTGCTCTCTATGACTCCCTGAAAAGAGGCTGAAGTGAAGTGGGGCTCAGTCACTTCTGCCAAGGAACAAGTGACAGGATGAGAGGAAATGGCCAGGGAAAGGTTTAGGTTGGACATGAGGAACAATTTCTTCCCCCAAAGGGCTGTCATACCCTAGAACAGGCTACCCAGGGCAATGTGGAGTCCCCATCCCTGGAAGGGTTTCAAAGCCATGTATATGTGGTGCTGAGAGATGTGGTTTAGCAGTGCCCTGGCAGTGCTGGCTTCACAGTTGGGCATGGTGACCTTGAAGGTTTTTTCCAGCATAAATGATTTTATGATTCTGTGCAACAAGTGTCTCTGCTGTACTGGCATAACCTCCCTTAGCACCTCCAGGAAGCTTCTGGATTACAAAATTAGTATCTGTCTGCTTTTCCTGCTCTGCTTTAGCAGTGTAAGCTTGGACAGGAAGCAGGACCTCTGTAGGACTCTCCTGATGTCTTGCAGAGTTTATTACCACAACTCTTACAACACCTGTCCCAGTTTAACCTTTTAGGATGTGTTTATATTGTGGAAGGAGTAAGTGTGGTGGTGGAGATTCTAATTAAGGAGAACATTTCTGATTCAGAAGAACTTTCTTCAGTCCCCGGATTCCTTTTTTCCTCTCTCCTGATTTTTGTCCTGCTCCTTAAGACTGCAGGAAGTTTTGCTTGGGTCATTCACAGGATCACAGGATGTTAGGGGTTGGAAGTGACCTCTGGAGATCATCAAATCCAACCCTTCTGCCAGAGCAGGACCATAAAATCTAGAGCAGGTTGCACAGGAACACATCCAGACAGGGCTTGAAAATCTCCAGATTTTGATAACGTGAACCCTTAGAGCTGTGGAGCTCCTGGTGCTGAATCACAGAATGGTAGGGGTTGGAAGGGACCTCCAGAGGTCACCCAGTCCAAACCCCTTCCCAAAGCATGGTCACCTAGGGCAGGTCACACAGGAACACATCAAGGTGAGTCTGGAAAGTCTCCAAAGGAGACTGCACAACCTCTCTAGGTAGCCTGCTCCAGTGCTGTGTCACCCTTACAGTAAAGAAGCTCTCCCTCATGTTGAGGTGGAACTTCCTGTGCTGTAGCTTCCATTCTTTGTCTTATCCCAGGGCACAAGTGAGCAAAAGCTGTCCCTATGCCTTTCTTCCTGATTCCCAGCACTCAGATACTGGTAGACATTGCTCAGATCCCCTCTCAGCCTTCTCCTCCCCAGGCTAAGCAGCCACAGCTCTGTCAGCCTTTCCTCATCAGACAGTGCTCCAGCCCCTTCAGCATCCTTGCAGCCCTCTGTTGGACTCTGTCCAGTAGATCCCTGTACCCCTTGAAGTGGGGAGCCCAGAACTGCCCCTACAGCAGGGTGTTATGTGGGTGCTGAATGAATCCATGCAGCTTGTCACTTGGTGCTGCTTCTGGTCTGCTGCTGTGGATCTCCCAGGCTGGCAAAGACCTTGAGGGAGCAGTGGCAACAAGAGGAAGGTGCCTATGATCCTGCAAAAAGGGAAGGCAGCAGCAGCAAGCACTGCAGGGTGTGAATAAATAGATTCCATCCACAATTTCCATTTGAACCCCAGACCAGGTTTTATTTTTAGGCTTTGTCATTCAGCCCAAGCAGAACCTTCCCCTTCCTGCCTGGTGGTGTTTCAGAAAGCACCTCAAAGTGCTCACCCAGGCTGTATTTTAAGCTGCATTTACATCCTGGTATCATCTACTGCTTTTCTTCTTGGAAACAAAGCCCACTTGCTCATCATTAATTACACTATCACTTAACCTGCTAACCAAGTTGCTGCTAATTACAGTTATCTCCTGGCTCTGCAGCTGATGACGTGGGAAACTGATCAGACTTCTCTGTGTCTTGAGCAGCTGTAGTGGGTGGCAAGTTGTGAAGGTTCTTACAGGTCTTGTGAAGGTGTTTATGGACTGTATGGCACAAAGCTGGGTGGGCCTTGCTGCCCTTCAGAGGGACCTTGACAGCTGCAACTCTACTTAAACAGAGAAACAGTTGGGTTTACTTCAGGAAATGGAACCCTGGAGCAGGTCAGCTCCATCAGAGAGGTAATGGAGCCTCCATCCTAGGAGACATTCACAACTTAAGTGGACACAGTCTTGGTAACCTGCTTGAGGTGACTCTCCTTGGGCAGAGTGATCTCCAGAGTTGTCTTCCAACCTCAGCTGATTTGTAATTCTGTATGGCAGCATCTTTTTAAAGGCAGAAGATCTCATGGCAGGCTCCACACAGTGGTGATGCTGACTTCCCACTTACTAACATCAGCTGAAAGCTGAACAGTGCAAACACAGTATCACAGTATCACGGTATCACAGTATCGCAAGGGTTAGAAGAGACCTCAGAGATCATGAAGTCCAACCCATCACCACAGCCCTCAAGATTAGACCATGGCACCAAGTGCCATGTCCAAACGTGCCTTGAACGCCTCCAGGGACGGTGACTCCACCACCTCCCTGGGCAGCCCATTCCAGTGACAAATTACTCTCTCAGTGAAGAACTTCCTCCTCACCTCCAGCCTAAACTTGCCCTGGCGCAGCCTGAGACTGTGTCCTCTTGTTCTGTCACTGGTTGCCTGAGAGAAGAAGGTAACCTCCTCCTGGCCACAACCACCCTTCAGGTAGTTGTAGACAGCAATAAGGTCTCCCCTGAGCCTCCTCTTCTCCAGGCTAAACAGTCCCAGCTCCCTCAGCCTCTCTTCATAGGGCTGTGCTCCAGGCCTCTCCCCAGCCTCGTTGCCCTTCTCTGGACACGTTCAAGTACCTCAATGTCCTTCCTAAATTGAGGGGCCCAGAACTGGACACAGTACTCAAGGTGTGGCCTGACCAGTGCAGAGTACAAGGGGAGAATGACCTCCCTGCTCCTGCTGGCCACACTATTCCTGATGCAGGCCAGGATGCCATTGACCTTCTTGGCCACCTGGGCACACTGCTGGCTCATGTTCAGGCAGGTGTCAATCAGCACCCCCAGATCTCTCTCTGTTTGGCTGCTCTCCAGCCACTCCGACCCCAACCTGTAGCTCTGCATGGGGTTGTTGTGGCCAAAGTGCAGCACCTGGCACTTGGATTTGTTGAGCTCCATCCCGTTGGACTCTGCCCATCTGTGCAGGTGGTCGAGGTCCTGCTGCAGAGCCCTTCTGCCCTCCAACCCAGCAACATCAGCCCCAGCTTGGTGTCAGCTGCGAACTTGCTGATGACTGACTCAATGCCCTCGTCCAGATCATCACTGAAGATGTTAAAGAGGATGGGGCCCAGCATTGATCCCTGGGGCACACCGCTAGTGACTGGCCTCCAGCTGGATGTGGCACCATTCACCACAGTAAGAGTTGTTGGAGACTTCTCTGGACATAAGCAGTAGAAAGGAATGTCTGGGACCAGCTGCTGGGGAACTGTGAGTCCAGCAGGGCTGGAGCTAGGAGCCAGAGGCTGGCATGAAGGCACTTGTGGGACCAGAACCTTTGCTGGAAGATAAGCCATGAGGATTTCCACTCAAGACTTCTTTTATTGACTTGCCACCCACTTTTATCTCTTCAGATACTCTCCAGACCTTTGTATTACATCCTGAAATGGGCAGCATATGTCCTGGAGGAGGAGCAGAGTGAGGCTGCTGACAGAGAACCGTTGAATTTTAGATTCATAGAATCACAGAATGGTTTGGATTGGAAGGGACCTCGAAGATCATTTAGTTCCAACCCTCCTAAAATAACCAGGATCCTCAAGGATCATCTAATCCATCTTTCTTGGGAAGAGCACACTCCAAACAAGCTGGCCCAGCACCCTACCCAAAGGGGACTTCCTTGCAGTCTTAGGAACAGAATGATAGAGTTGTGTGGTTGAAAGAGATCTTAAAGATCAAGTGTCACCATTAACCCAACCCTGCCAGGTCACCACTAAACTACAGCCCTCAGCACCACATCTGCAGAGCTTTTAAACCCCACCAGATGTGGTAACTCCACCCTGTGGGATTGTGACAAGGGAAAACCTGATTAAGTCTTGTGATTGCTGGTGGTCTTTATGTAAATGAGAAGAAGGGGAGAAGCAGCCTGTGAATGATAGCTGAAGTGGGACTATTTGATTACATTTAGTGCTGGGTTTAAGAAAAGGGCAGGAATGGGCTGAAGTTGAAAATGCTGCTGTGCTCTCTGCCTGAAGAAATCATCCAGAGTAGCAAAAAAAATGTGGTGCAAATCTGGCACCTCTTGGTTTGGCTTTAGAAAAGGAGAAAATGTTAAAAACCCGCATGGGGCAGAGGTGTTTAAAGGTCTGTGAACAGGAAGAGAGAAAGACAAAAAGAAACCACAAAGAGCAGATTAAGAGCAGTGCTAGAAGAAACTGCTCAGTCTGGGAATGGTCAGGGAAGAGGATTTATCAAGGACAAGAGGTTTTTCCAGACCCATACCCTCAGTGTGCTTAATTGCACACTGAAAAGGTGAGGTGAAAACCCCCTTCAGACCCTTTATTCTCAATGCAGGAGGACTGAGGGGGACTGGAAGAATCTTTCCCAGCAGAAGGTCAGGTTACAGCAAGGCTGGGAAATGGGAAATTTAATTTCTGGTTGAGAACAGGAGCTACCTATTCTCTTTCAAATGCTATGGCAGGGGAATTGAGTAATGGGGCTATAGATGTCACTGGTGTGCCAGGGGATTCGTGGAACTTGGCCAGCTTCCAAACCTTTGCAGTTGAAACTGGGGGGGACACCTTTAATTTGCAATCAACTCACTAAGGATGATACCTCCTGGGGAGCTGAAGAAAGAGAGAACAGACTTAACCTCATGGCCATAACCCTTTGAGGGGAGAAATTGTTCCTCGTATCCTACCTGAACCTTCCCTAGCATGACTTGAGCCCATTTCCTCTTGTCCTGGCAAAAAGTATATGCTACACAAAGAGATCAAACATGCCACTTGATGGAGAAAGATTGTATCCACACTCTACAAACCAGAGATGGCATCCCTGCAGTGCCCTTGGCAGTGGTAGTGGAGGTGGGAATCCTGAACAGGGAAGTTTCCTGCAGTTCTGGCGTGAGGACTGTAAGACCTCTGCTTCTTGGTGGTTCTCCATGAAGACCTGCTGATGCTTCATGCAGGGCTTGCCATGACAGCAGGCAGGAGGTGCTGATGAGGCTGCTGTGCCAGCACAGGCCATGGTACAGCCCAGCAGGGCTGCTGGGGCTGTACAGCAGTGACCCAGTACACCAGTACAGGTTGGGAGGTGATGAGGTACTTGAATGTCTCCAGAGAAGGGCAACGAGGCTGGTGAGAGGCCTTGAGCACAGCCCTATGAAGAGAGGCTGAGGGAGCTGGGATTGGTTAGCCTGGAGAAGAGGAGGCTCAGGGGAGACCTTCTTGCTGTCTACAACTACCTGAAGATTGTAGCCAGAAGGAGGTTTCTTCTCTCAGGCAAGCAGCACCAGAACAAGAGGACACAGTCTTAAGCTGTGCCAGGGGAAGTTTAGGCTGGAGGTGAGGAGAAAGTTCTTGACTGAGTCATTGACTGCTGGAATGGGCTGCCCAGGGAGGTGGTGGAGTCAGCGTCCCTGGAGGTGTTCAAGGCAGGTTTGGACATGGCATTTGGTGCCATGGTCTGGTCTTGAGGGCTGTGGTATTGGGTTGGACTTTATGATCTTTGAGGTCTCTTCCAAGCTTGGTGATACTGTGATCTGCTGGAGAGCAACCCTGTGGAGAGGGACCTGGGAGTGCTGCTGGATAACATCCATGGGTCAGGAAAGTGCCCTGGTGGCTAAGAGGGCAAATGGGATCCTGGGGTGCTTTGTCCAGCAGATCATTTGAGTTCTCCTCTGCTTCTACTCTGCCCTGGTGAGACCTCATCTTAAGTACTGCCTTCAGTTTTGGGCTCCCCAGTTGAAGAGGGACAGGGATCTGCTGGAGAGGGTCCAGGGGAGGGCTATGAGGATGATGAGGGGACTGGAGCACTGCCTGGTGAGGAGAGGCTGAGGGACCTGGGGCTGCTTAGTATGGAGAAGAGAAGACTGAGAGGGGATTTAATCAATGTGTAGAACTGTCTGAGGGCTGGGGGTCAGGAGTGGGGCCACAGGTTCTTGCTCACTGCTGCCTGGGATAGGCCAAGGAGCAATGGATGGAAGCTGCAGCACAGGAGGTTCCAGCTCAACACAAGGGGCAACTCCTTGCCTGGAAGGGTCCCAGAGCCCTGGCACAGGCTGCCCAGAGAGGTTGTGGAGTCTCCTTCTCTGGAGCCTTTCAAAACCTCTCTGGATGTGTTCCTGTGTCACCTGAACTGGACTGTCTGGTCCTGCTCTGGCAGGGAGGTTGGACTGGATGATCCCTTTGGGTCCCCTCCAACCCCTGACATCCTGTGAGCCATGGCCTCTCAGCGGCCTTCTGCTGCGAAACATCGCTGTGTGAAGATCCCTTCCCACAGTGGCATGAAAGTCCCTTCCCACAGCAGCTGCTCCTTGCCTGCATCGCTTCCATCGGCACAACAGGGACAAGGACACCTTCCTGCTGCATGGCAGGGAGCCCTGTGGAGCCAGCACAGCGCACAGAGCAGGACACAAGTCAGAAGTTGGAACAGGCTGCTGTGTCAACACTCCTGGCTGTGTTTAAAGGTGGCTTAGATGTGGTGCTTGGGCATATGGTTCAGGAGTGACCTTCTGTAGAGTAGGGTTAATGGTTGGACTTGATCATCCCAAAGGTCTTTTCCAAGCTGAATGAATCTGTGATTCTAAGTCTGTACTGGCCAGTGCTGACTGGATCATTGATCCCTGTTCATGCCACCAAAACCTTTCTGCTGGGTGGAGAAGGTGTATCCAGGTGGGGAGGTTAACCCCAACTGTTAGTTTCTCAGGTGTCAGGCAGCATTTACAACACTGCCAGCTAGGGGAGAAAACTGTCATTAAGTGTAAGGCAGCACCTTGGATACAGCAAGCCTGGGGAGACAATAAACCCAAGGCTTCCCTAATGTCACTGTGCAGTGTCACTCCTCACAGCTGGTTGAGGCTGGGCTAGGCTGGGTTGAGTTCTGTTCCTTACCTCCAGTGCTTGCTTTGGCCTCCTGTCTTTTAAAGAGGAAATGTTTGAGGCATGAGGGTGCCTCACAGCCTTTCTTTGGCAGCTGAGTTTTTTTGGTGTAAACCCAGCTTGTCTCAGGTTTGCTGCTGGCACCCCAGACAGTGCTGGTCTGGGTGGGTGGACCTGAAATGTGAGGTGTTTCTTGGTGAGAGCACTGAGAAATGCAGGCACTGGTGACCTGCTCTGAGCCCCACAGCCTCCTCTGAGCAGCCTGTGGCCAAGGGCAGAGCCATGGGGAGGAGGGATTCTTAGATTCATAGAATGGTTTGTGTTAGAAGGGATCTTAAAGATCATCTTGCTTCACCTTCCATTAGCCCAGGTTGCGCATGATCTCTTGCAACCTGACCTTGAACACCTGCAGGGAGGTTGTGGAGCACAAAATCACCCAAGGTGATCTTTGATCACCTTGGGTGATTCTGTGCTCCACAACCTCCCTGGGCAGCCTGTTCCAGTGTCTCACCACCCTCACTGGAAAGAATTTCTTCCTAATTCCCAGTCTCAGTCTACCCTCCTCAAGTTTCAATCCATTCCCCATCTCATCCTGTCGTTACCAACCCTTGGAAAAAGTCTCTGCCCATGTCTTCAGAGTAGGTTTGTGTTTCCTGCCATCCCACTCTGGGGCTGCTCCAGCATGTGGACAGTCTTGGACAGACTGAGGATGTCTGGCAGTGGGGAAGGGTTCATAAGAACTTCCTCAGCTCAAGAAAAGTGGTTGCTGAAGTCATGGACTCAAAGAATAATTCTCTGTCATCATGGAATGGTTTAGGTTGGAAGGGACCTCAAAGCTCATCCAGTTCCAACCCCCCACCATAGGCAGGGACACTTCCCACTAGAACAGGTCACTCAAGACCTCATCCATCCTAGCCTTGAACTCCTCCAGGGAGGTTGTGGAGCACAGAATGTGTTCTTAAATCAGAATGTGTTCTGTGCTTCTGTGCTCCACAATCTCCCTGGGCAACCTCTGCCAGTGTTTCACTACCTTGCTGCAAGTGTTGCCAGTTGTTTGTTGTCATAGAATCATTTCACTTGGAGAAGCATTCCAAGATCAAGTCCAACCATCAACCCAACACCACCATGGCCACTAAACCATGTCCCAGAGTGCCATGACCACACCTTTCTTGAACACCTCCAGGGATGGGGACTCCACCACCTCCCTGGGCAGCCTGTGCCAATACCTGACCACTCTCGCAGCAAATGAATTGTTCCTCATCTCCAACCTAGCTCTCCCTTGGCACAATTTCAGGTCATTTCCTCTCCTCCTATCACCTGATACTAAGGATACTTGTTGCTGATAAGGACAGCACGGGTGCATTTCAAGGGCTTCTCAGTCTACAAATAAAACTGTACCAGTTTCTCATGCATTTTGTTAGTGGCCAATCAGCAGTGACTTGTTACCTGCCTTCACCTCTGTCCTCAACATTTTAACAGCTGTCTGGGGTGGAAGAAACTGAGTTCAAGCCCAACTTTCTGATAATTTATTATGTTCCTTGCACTTAAGGGCAAAATTTAAGTTGCCAAAAGCAGATGTTTGCTTGCTGCTTTTTTTAGCTCTCAAAAGTACTTTCAGTGTGCTTGATTGATGGACGTCCCTATTACATTAATAGTTGGGCTTTGCAGAGAGCTGTTATTACCAGGAGAATCTGGTGTGGGTTTCAATTTTTCTTCTTGCATTGAAAATCCATTATTAATGTCTTTTTGAGGAAGAAAAGGCTTCAATTCAAGGCATTTTGCTTTGCTTTCTCAGACTCCTTTGCAAGTGTCTTCTCTGAGGCACTTTGAAAATCAATATTACAAGTGTTCTTTATATTCTGCTGGGTGGTTGTGGGCTTCTGCGCCTCACTATTGATTTCTGATTGTGTTGCAGGACATCTGGGTGCAGGCAGATTGCCCTGGGAGGGATTGCTTCATCTGTGCCTTCCTCAGCATCCCTGAACTGGCTTTTTGCGTGTTCCCTCTCACAGGATGCTGCTGCTGAGCCTGGAAACTGCCAGGAGAGCTTTGCTGGCTCACAGCCCATGAGTGGTGTTGAGATGCTGAACTTGTGGCCTTTGGGTTTGATTTTGGTTTTATGTCAGACATGGAGGTTCTATTGTGAGGGTTTCTCTTCTGTGTTGTCTTCACAGAGCTCTTCTGCCCTGGCTTCTAGGGCAGCTTTATCCTCTGCATCACAGGTGCATAGCCTGTTGTCCTGGTTTTGTTTGGGGTTATCTTCAGTTCTTTGGATCAGTGTTGGCATGAGCTCTTACCAGAAGCCCAGCATGGGAGGGGTTGGAAGGGGTCATCCAGTCCAGCCCCCTTCTAAAGCAGTCACCCAGAGCAGCTTGCCCAGGATCACATCCAGGCAGGTTTTGAAAGTCTCCAGAGAAGGAGACTCCACAACCCTTCTGGGCAGGCTGCTACCCTGCCCTATGGATCAACTCTGCTGGCAGATGTTGATGTTTCACAGAATCGCAGAATGTCAGGGGCTGGAAGGGACCTCCAAAGCTCATCTGGTGTGTCCCCCTGCCACAGCAGGATCTCCTATACCAGATCACACAGGAACACATCCAGGCAGGTCTTGGATATCTCCAGAGAGGGAGACTCCACAACCCCCTTGGGCAGCCTGTGCCAGTGCTCTGCCACCCTCACAGGGAAAAAAAAATTCCTCCTGATGTTTCCATAGAACTTCCTCTGCCTCAGCTTCCACCATTGCCCCTTGTGCTGGCATTGGGCAGCACCCAGCAGAGCCTGGCTCCAGCCTCCTGCACTCACCCTGCACATATTTATAACAATGAATGAGGTCACCCCTCAGGCTCCTCTTCTCCAAGCTTTCAGAGATGCAAAGTCCAGGTGTTGGTGATACAGTGTGGAAACCCACACCACAACTGTAACTGCTGCCAAGTTGGATTTGCAGATATAGGCTCTTGGAGCATGTCAGCACTGACAGAGGATGAGCACATCTGTTTGAGATCTCCTTGGCACCAAAGGAGGGTGTGAGGAGTGACACAACTGCAGCCAAACCAAAATGCATCCATTCCTGTAGGTGGGCTGTAGCAGGGGCAGAGCACATGCTGAGGAGCACAGAGGACACTGTGTCTGAGGGCCTGCATATGGCAAATCCTAAAAGCCCAAAGGAGGAAGAGCAGCAGCAGAAGTTTTCCATGCAGGGAGGGTTTGCAAGTGTCTTTTGTGAAGCAGGGTAGTCAGCAGCTACTCTTCAGGGCTCTCTAGCCAGATATCCATCAAGAGCAGCATTTCCAGAAGGGCAAGGAAGGGAATTCTACCCCTTTGCTGTCCTAAGACCCCACCTGGGGTACTGAGTGCAGTTCTGGAGCCCCAACACAAGAAGGACGTGGAACTGTTGGAGTGGGTCCAGAGGAGGCCACCAAGATGCTCAGAGGGCTGCAGCAGCTCTGCTGTGAGGACAGGCTGAGAGAGTTGGGGCTCTGCAGCCTGGAGAAGTGAAGGCTTCCAGGAGACCTTGGAGTGGCCTTCCAGGATCTGAAGGGAGCTACAGGAGGGCTGGGGAGGGACTATTGACAAGGTCTTTCAATGACAGGATGAGGAGGAATGAGATTGAACTGGAAAAGGGGAGATTGAAACTGGATGTTTCCAGTGAGGGTGGTGAGACACTGGCACAGGTTGCCCAGGGAGGTTGTGGCTGCTCCCTCCCTGGAGCTGTTCAAGGCCAGGTTGGATGAGGCCTTGAGCAACCTGTTTGAGTGGGAGGTGTCCCTGCCTATGTCAGGGGGTTGGAACTGGCTGATCTTTGAGGTCACTTCCAACCTTACCATTCTGTGGATGTGTCTGTTGCTTGCCCTGCTTATGAGCAGGCTGCTTCCAGGCCCTCTGTGCATTGGCAGAACAGACTCCATATCTGCTGGGTACTTGGGCTGCAACAGTGTGAGATATGGAAGTGGTCTGGGTGTGCAGCAAGCTGCTACCAGCTGGATCGGGGTGTTTATTGTCAGGCTTATCTTCAGTGAAGTTCAATTCCTATCCACCTAAACCAGGGCAAGTTTAGCTTGTGAGGAATTAGAATCACAGAATGGTTTGGGTTGGAAGGGAACTTTCAAGGTTATCTAGACCGACTCCCCTGCAGTCAGTAGGGACATCTACAGCTGTGAGCTCACAGGTTGCTCACAGCCCCAGACAACTTGAGCTCCAGTGATTGCAAGGATGGGGCAGCTCCCACCTCTGAGCAACTTGGAACAACATCTCACCACCCTCAGTGTCAAACATTTCTTCCTTCTCTCCAGCCTCAGTCTCCCTCTTTCAGTTCAAACCATCACCCCTCTTCCTGGCACAAAAGGCCCTGCTCAAAACTCTGTCTCCAGCTTTCTGCTCAGCCTCTTGAAGCACTGCAAGGCCACCAGATGGTCTCCCTGGAGCCTTCTCTTCTCCACCCTGAACAAACCTAAGTCTGCCAGCCTGGCCTCACAGCAGAGCCCCTCCAACCCTGCCAGCATTGCTGTGGCCTCCTCTGGCCCTGCTCCAACAGGTCTGTGTTGTGCTGAAGAGTCCAGAGCTGGTCTGAGCAGAGCACAGCACAGCAGAGAGGCAGAATCCCCTCCCTGACCCTGTTGCCCGTGCTGCTAGGGATCAGGACAGACTGGCTTTGGGCTGGCAGTGCTTGATGCTGACTCATGTGCAGCTTTGTACTCTCCAGCACCCCCAAGTCCTTCTCCACTGCCTGCTCTCCAGCACTTCACCCCCCCAGATGTTGTAATTTGTCTATCCATCCATGCAAAGGTCTGGTAGAGGCTCCTGTGCTGTGGCTCTGGAGGAGCAGCACACAGTGTGGGTGCTCTCCCAGGGGACACAGGCAGGCTGGCATTGTGCTGAGTCCAGCAGTGCCTCTGAAGCTGGAGCATGATGAACATAACCATGGACAAGCTTCGACCTTGCTACTGGAACCTCATTAGCAATTCTGGTGATGTGCTGGAAAGGAAAATATAATTCAGGCCACCTTCTCCTCCAAGCTGACCCTGAGAATGAGGGAGGAGAAGAGCTGCTGAATAATTAGGTGCCTTCTTTTTTTGGTGCTTTTTGCTGGAGTTCCTGCCCAGCACTGAACTGTGCTATGAAGTGTCATTCCTTTCCCTGAACTTGCTGGTCCAGGCCCACTTTGCATTAATATAATTAGGTAAATTGCAGGCTCATTAATCAGTGTGCTGCAGCACAGCACTGGCTCATCTTACTGTGCAGAGGGGAGCCCCTGTGACCCTGGCAAGGGGTGAAGGCTGTAGCTGAGGCATTCCCCCTCTACTCCTGTGCTCATTTTAGCTCATTCCTGATGTCTGGATACCTCTCATCCTGTGAGATCCAAGGGCATTTGCCTGGACTGCTTCAAGGAGCAGCCATAGTGTCTTGGAGGAGGGCAGGTGGGATTCAGCTGGACAAAGATAGGTCTGTCTTGAGGGAGTTCTGCAGGACCACATCCCTGCTGCTGCCATTTTGTGTTGGGTCTGAGGAGGTCTCAGCAAAGCAGAGCCCAGGCCCTTGGCTTTGTGGTAGATACTCAGCCCCTGAGCTCTTGCGCTGCTGCAGGGTCGTTTGATGATGCTGTGGCTCTTTGTGGCAGAGCTCTCAGTCTTCCTGGCAATGTAAATTCTTCTGGCTGCATGCAATTACACTGAGTTATTGATTTATCTTTGAGAGGATTTCCTTCCCAAGGGACGTTTCTGGCTGCTGCAATGATTTAGTTCTCCTGTGAGCACAGAATCCATAGCAGAGCGGAGCTACCCTCATGCCCTCCAGCCTGCAGCCCAGGGTCCTGCTTCCACAGACTTCCTCTGCAAGCTGATTCCTGTTCCAAAGCTGGGACAAGGTTGTACTGCTGTGACTTCTGAGTGGCAGGCACAAACAGAAGGGCATTTTCAGCTCTTCCTGCAGGAAGCTACAAGCCTTGGAGGAGTCTTCATGCCATGACACCAGAGACTTGTTGCAAACTCAACTGTGAGGAGGGTGTATGGAAAACATGGACTTGTTTTGATTGGAAAAGACCTTGAAGAGCATCAAGTCCAACCATTAACCTGGCACTACCAGGTTGCCACTAAACCATGGTCCTCAGCAATACATCTACACAGCTTTGAAACCCCTCCAGGAATCTCCACAGGTGCCCTGGGCAGCCTGTTCCAGGCCTTGACAATCCTTTTCGGGGAGAAATTATTCTGCACGTCCAAACTAAACCTCCTCTGGTGTGAAGCATGAAGCTGTGGGAGCATTAACACACCTGGGCTGCTGGGAACATTTCATCTCTTTAAGGTGGGGTGTTATGGGAACAGGATTGTGCAAACATTGTTTTGTCTGGATGTGCAAGGTCCAACCTCTCTTTTCACTGCTTTCTGCTGGCTTACCCAGGGAGCATCTCTAAAAATCAGACCAGACAGGTTCAATGTTGGCTTCCTACATGAACCCCTGAGGATGCAAAGCCAATTTTCTGCTTCTGTTTCTCTACTTCTATTACCACTTCTTCCCCAGATGACTGATTGTGGCTCAGTCAGTAAATACCATCAATAGAAGAACAGATTCACAGATTGCATCAGGTAGGAAGGGACCCTCAAAGGTCATCTTGTCTGTCCCCTCTGCAACCAGCAGGGACACCTCCAACTAGATCAGGCTGCCCAGGACCACATCCAGTCTGATCTTGAATGTCTCCAGGGATGGGGCCTCAACCACATGCCTGGGCAACCTGTTCCAGGATTTCACCACTCTCATTCTGAAGAACTTCCTCCTAATGTCCAACCTGCTCCAGTTTCAAACCACTGCTCCTCACCCTATCCCCACAGGCCCTTCCAAACAGTCCCTCCCCGGCCTTCCTCTAGGTCTCCTTCAGACGAGGGATACAGGAGTTAGGTTTAGCACCAGGACATGCTTTGGCACCAGACTTGGTGAAGTCAGATACTGGTTGGAGTCGATCCTAAAGGCCTTCTCCAACAGAACTGCCTCCCTTTTTCTCCAAGCTGCCAGGCTCAGTGTCCCTGCATACCCACCTCCAGCGATGCCCCTTCTAAAGCACCTCCCTGGGGTTGCTGTATCTAACCCCTCGCTGGGTTTGGATTCCCTCTCGGCTGCAGCCTGCACACTGATGAAATGTGAGGCTGCTGGTGGTGCTGTAAGCCAGCATGCCCTGCTCAGGCCCGAGGAGAACACTGATTTATCTTGCTGTGAGCCAAGCATGGCTCCACCACTCTTCCTGCAAGATAAAACAAGTCTGTAGCGGCTGTCTTCAGTACTGCAGTGCTGACGAGTTCTCCTGACAGAAATTAGGCTAATGTCCCTCACGACTGCATTAGCTGTGCAAACGAGCCTTTAAATCCCTGCCTCAGAAAGCTCTGCCCCAATCTGCTCTCCGAGGCATCTTCTTGTTCCAGCTTTTATTATTCAGATTCCATCCTCCCTCTGGCTTGGCAGCGTAGCTGGCAGGCAGGCTTCTCCCATACGTTCTGTTGCTCTCGCAGCCAGACAGTTCAGATCAGGCACCTTCCGGCACTGAAGCAGGGAAATGTTGTGTCACTGCTGGTGGACCTGGGCTCTCTTGGCTCTGGGGGATGCTGTAGGCTCAGGGATGTTGCTGTGGTGTGGGAGCGTGCGGTGAGCTGGCTGACGTGCATCGAGGAGATGCCATCCAAGGCAGCGAGCTGCACCTCCCGCCAGCACTACAGCGTGGCCTGAAATGCTCCTGGGGATGGCTGCAGCTGGGACATCACAGAGTCATAGAATGGTAGGGGTTGAGAGCATCCAGTCCAACCCCCCTGCCAAAGCAGGGTCAGACAAGAATGCTTCCAGGAAGGTTTTGAAAGTCTCCAGAGAAGGAGACTCCACAATCTCTTTGGGCAGCCTACTCCAAGCCTCCAGCACCCTCATACCAAACAAGTTTCTCCTCATGTTGAGGTGGAACCTCTTGGGTTCTAGTTTCTACCTGTTGTTTCTTGTCCTGTCAGTGGGCACCACTGAAGAGAGCCTGGCACCTTCATCTTGACACATAGCCCTCGGATATTTGTAGATATGAGTAAGATCCCCTCTCAGCCTTCTCTTCTCCAGACTGAATAGCCCCAGGGCTCTCAGCCTTTCTTCACAGGTGAAGTGTTCAAGTCCCTTCATCATCCTTGTAGCTCTCCCTTGGATGGAGTTTGGTTTTCCCTCTTGTAGATGCTTTTCTCTCTTCAATTTCAGCTGTGATTGAGTTAAAAACACAGGAGCTGAAGATAAGAACAGAGATCACTGAGACTTGGTTGGGACTTGATCTTCAGGGTCCCTTCCAACCCAAATCATTCCGTGAATCTATGAAACCCCTTCTTGAGCTTTCTTCTCCTTGCAAATAGTAAATGTGAGCCTTCTGGAGTTGTCAAGGTCCTTTCTTTAGGAGGGAAACCCAAGCAGTTTTGGCATTCTGTGCATGTGTTAATTCTCCTGCAGAAAGCAAAGTGATGGGATTGAATATTAGGACAAATGTCTCTATGGAAAGGGTTGTAAAGCATTGGAACTGGCTGCCCAGGGAAGGGCTGGAGTCCCTGGAGGGGTTTAAAAGACCTGCAGATGTGGTGCTGAGGGACTTGATGATCCTGAGAGTGTCTGCCAACCAGAAGGGTTCTGTGATTCTGTGGCTGCCCCTTTTTCCTCCTGTTGCACAATCTTAGACTTCAGCTCTTTGTTTCCAGACATGGGTTAACCACGACCATTTAGACTTTGTGGTTCTCATACTGGTGTTGGTTATCACTCCCTGGAGAACAGCTGTGCCTGTCCCACGCCTCTATGTTGCCACCTTGCTCAGGGCTGGTTTTCTCTGCCCTTATCTTCATCTGTGGTGGCCATCTCAGCAGGCACTGGAGAGAGGAAGGGAGGCTCTGTGAGGGTGACAGTTGTAGAAGGTAGCTGTGGTTGCTGATGTTTCTGGAGGTGCTGGTCTCTGTCATAGTAAAGAAGCCAAATATGTCTGGCTTAGAAAGGTATTAGATGCCTAAAATTAGGCAGGATAAATATCATCCTCAATTCCCTTTGTCTGCTTCTCAATTCTCCTGGTCATCCCCCTCATCCTCCTCTGCCTACAATCTGCATAGATCTTCTCTGAACACAGATAAGCCTTCAGCTTCCCAGAAGGACTCTCAGCTGTGACAAATGCTCCTGTGGGATGACAATTATTGAATAGATGGCAGGGACATTACGAAGTAGCTTAGGCCTGGGGATAAATAACTTAGTGAGCTGCAGAGGGATTTAGCCTGGCTTTGGTAAGTAGTGTTTTTGTTGGATGTTGACGTGGTGGCCTGGTGAGAGAGGTCTGAGCCCAGTGTGTGGTTTGAAAGCTGAAATAAGTATCATGGGGCTGGACACTTTTGATCTCCTCTCTTCCTCTGCTGCCCAGCCCTTTGTGGTATTAAACCCTCTAAACCACTGCAGTTTGGCAGAATCGAGCCCAGAGTCAGAAGAGAAAATAAAATCTTCCTTTTGAGTGGCTGAGCAGAAGCATTCTGCTGTAGCCAGGGGTGTGTGGTAGTGCATAAGAAGTGTCTAGCTCGAGGCTGGCGGTAAGGGCTTGCTTCTGAAGTGCCTTTGCCAGTTCTGCGAGGGGGCACTCCCTTCCTCTGCCTTCCCTGCTGTTGTTTTCCTCCTGGTGTGTTTTCTGCTGTTGCAGTGCAAGCAGGAGAGAAGCCTTTGCAGAGAGGGAGGTGGAAGGGCAGAAGCACTTGTTGCGAGGAGCCGTGTGCCATACGAAGCTTTTCCTCCATTGGCAGCAGCAGGAGATGGATCAGCAGATGCTGCAGCAGCGGCTCCCGTGGCAGAGGCACCATATGTCCTCTTCTCCCCCAGGCACCTCGCTAGCATCCGCCTCCACTGCCACTGCTTCTGTGCTAGCCTGGCCTTCTGGGCTCTGCTGAGGGACCTGCACAGGCTGCATCAGTGGGCCGAGGGCAATGGGATGAGGTTCAACCAGGCCAAGTGCTGGATCCTGCACTTGGGTCACAACAACCGCAAGAATGCTCCAGGCTTGGGGCAGAGAGGGTGGAAAGTGCCTGGCAGAAAAGGACCTGGAGGTGTTGGTTGTAAGCTGGGTGAAACTGAGCCAGTGTGTGCCCAGGTGGCCAAGAAGGACACCAGCATCCTGGCTTGGGTCAGCAGTAGTGTGGCCAGTAGGAATGGGGCAGGGATTGTCTGCAGTGCTGAGGCCACACCTGAACCTGGGTTCAATTTTGAGGCACTTGCCTCAGGAAAGACATTGAGATGCTGGAGTGGGTCCAGAGGAGGGCAATGAAGCTGGCAAAGGGTCTGGAGAACAGGGCTGGTGAGGAGTGGCTGAGGGACTTTGGGTTGTTGAGCCTGGAGAGAAGGAGGCTGTGGGGAGACCTTCTGCCTCCCTACAGTGCCCTGAAAGGAGGTTGGAACCAGGTGGGGGTTGTTTTTTTCTTCCATATGACAAGTGACAGAACAAGAGGAAAGAACCTGAAGTTGTGTCAGTGGAAGTTGAGGTTAGACATGAGGAATGATTTCTTCCCTGAAAGGGTTGTCAAACCCTGGCACGGGCTGCCCAGGGCAGTGATGAATTCCTCATCTGTGGAGTGGTTTAAAAACCTTAAAGATGTGGAGCTGAAGGACATGGTTCAGTGGTGGACTTGGCAGTGCTGAGTTAAGGTTGGACTTGATGATCTTAAACATCTCTTCCAGCCTGAATGATTCTGTGACTCTCTAAGTATACCTCAGAGCAACCTGGAAAGCAGCATATACCTGATGGGAGGTGCATGCTTTGCATGCTCTGCCCTGCAGCTGGCTCCTTCTCCATGCTGGTTGTTGTGCCACTAGAGGGTGGAGGTTGGATGGACTTCAGCTCAGCTCTGTGCTTGCTGCTGCAGGGATGATGGACGTGAGTTAAACAGACCCTCTCTGACAATCACAGAATGGGAAGGTTGGAAGGGACCTCAAGGATCATCTAGTTCCAACCCCCTGCCATAGGCAGGGACACATCCCACTAGCACAGGTTACTCAAGGCCTCAAGGCCCTACTTTGTTGGGCCCTCTCCAGTAGATCCCTGTCTTTCTTGAATTGGGAAGCCCAAAACTGGCCATCCCACCCTATCAACTCTCCATCAGTTGCAGGCATCAAGGCAAAACACACCTGGCACAGGCTGAGCACCCAACCATGACCTTCCAAACACCAACATCTCCCCAGCACTTAAACTACCAAAGTATTCAAAACTAGNACCTGGCCTTGAACACCTCCAGGGAGGGAGCAGCCACAACTTCCCTGGGCAACCTGTGCCAGTGTCTCACCACCCTCACTGCAAACAACTTCTTCCTAACATCCAGTCTAAATCTCCTCTCTGCCACTTTAAACCCATTGCCCCTTGTCCTGGCATTTCAAGCCCTTGTCAATAGTCCTTCCCTAGCCTTCCTGTAGGCCCCCTTCAGATACTGGAAGGCTACTCTCAGGCCTCCTGGAAGCCTTCTCTTCTCCAGGCTGCAGAGCCCAAACTCTCTCAGCTTGTCCTCATAGGAGAGCTGCTGCAGCCCTCTGATCATCCTCGTGGCCCTCCTCTGGACTGGCTCAAACACTTCCATGTCCTTCCTGTGCTGAGGGCTCCAGAACTGCACACATTGAACCACACAACATCAACCAGAACCCATTGCCTGTCACTACCAGGTTCTCTTGCCTTCCCCTCCCCTTCCTCTCCTGCTGCAGAAGCTGGAGGCAAAGCCAAGCACATGCAGTGGTGGATCTGGCAAGAGGTGTTAGGAGCCTGGGCCTGCTGCCTGTGGGGTGCTGCTGATTTGAGTATCTCAGCTCACAGCCCCTGGTGCTTGCAGACCAATCAAGAGGGCATAAATGCTGCTGCCATGGACAGCACTGGGTGGGTTAAATTGGCAACCAGGAGTGGCTGTCCAAGCCCAGTGTCCACATTTGAGTGATGCTTTCACATGTCTAACCAAGTCTCAGTTGCTGGAAAACCTCTTCCTTGCCATGCTTTGTTCTCTGCAAGCAGCAGATCGAGCCATGGAAGCAGGGAGTTGATTCTGGCATCATTTAAAAAACATTTTCATTCTGTCTGCTGAGGGAAACAAATTACAGAGAAGACCTCTCAACTCTAGGACAAAAGAGTGGCTCTGAAAAACCTTTTCAGAGAAACAAACCTTTGAGCTGTAGACCTGATGGATGCTGTTTAAAGGCATGGTTATTTCTGTAGCAAGCAAGAGCTTGGCATTAAAAATCATAGGGTGGAAGGAGGGAAGTTAGATCTCACTCTAATCCTGCCTCTGTAGAGCCCTTGGCACCCTAACTACACACAGTGGCATCAGCCATGGGAAAGCAGTAGGCCAGCAGGCACCACCTGTGAAATGAGACACTGGAATGGATATGTCCCTTTCTCTGCACCCTGCTTGATCAGCATTCCAGAGCAGCACAAAGCAGTGCTGGTGCTTTGAGAGACAGCAGGACCCTGAGCAGGAGCAGAAATGGTGACACTCTGGGGATGCGTCCATGAAGATTTTTGGGTTATCATGGGACTGACTTTTGAATGTTGAACTGGGAACAGTTTCACAGTATCCAGGAATCCCAGCATGGTGGGGTTGGAAGTGACCTCTGGAGAGCATCCAGTCCAATCCCCTGCTCCATTGAGGGCACCCACAGCAGCTTGCCCAGGATCACAATGGTCAGGTGGAGTTGGAATCTCTCCAGAGAAGTAGACTCCACAAACTTTCTGGTTCCAGGGCTCCAGTACTCTCTTAGGGAACAAGTGTCTTCTCCTGTTCAGATGGAACCTCCTGGGTTTAAGTTCGTGGCCATTGCCCCTTGTCCTGTCCCTGGGCACCACTGACAAGAGCCTGGCCCCAGCCTCTTGTCCTTCACCCTTTCTCTCTTGCTGAGTATTGCTCAAATGCCCGCTGGGACTCTCTTCTCCAGTCTCTCAGCCTTTGCTCCTCACAGAGATGCTCCAGGATCTTCAGTATCTTTGTAGCCTCTGCTGGACTCTCTCCAGCAGTTCCCTCTCTCTCTTGAACTGGAGTGCCCAGAATTGGACCCAGTAGTGCAGTTGTGACCTCTCCAGGGCAGAGTAGAGGGGGAGGAGAACCTCCTTTGACCTTCTGACCTGATTCACACTCGGCTTGAAAATGCTTTAGATGTCCCTGCTTTGCTGCAAGGAGGAGCTAAATCAGTGCTGGAGAAGATGTCTTCTTTTGACATCACCCCTTTGACAGGTCAAATTGCAGGATATTTATTAGCATAGCTTGGAGCATTATATAAAAGATTTGTCAGAGAAATGAGCCAACTAAAGTGTCTTATGGGAAACACACTTCTTTTGTTGGGGTTTGTTAACTGTTTGTTCTCTCCCTCAACAATTCATCACCTTCAGGCACTCCTGGCAAACACTGGTGTGAGTTGAGGTGGTGTGGATGGGGATCAAGCCCTTCTGTGTATGCTGGCAGCAGGAGAGAAGAGCACTTTGGGTTGTTTGCTCCTGCTGTAAGGACAGAATTCCTATGTCACAGTCTCCTCTGTAATCCCAGGGAAGTCCTTCTGCCCCTGGACTCAGTGCTGGTCAGACCACGCTGTAAGTACTGTGCCCAGTTCTGGGCCCCTCAATTTAGAAAGATACTGAGGTGCTTGAATGTGTCCAGAGAAGGGCAGCAAGGCTGGTGAGGGACCTGGAGCACAACCCTGTGAGGAGAGGCTGGGGGAGCTGGGGGTGTGCAACCTGCAGAAGAGGAGGCTCAGGGCAGAGCTCATTGCTCTCTGCAACTACCTGAAGTGAGGTTGTAGCCAGCGGGGTTGAGCTCTTCTCCCAGGCACCCAGGAACAGACAAGAGAACACAGCTTCAAGCTGTGCCAGGGCAGGTTCAGGCTGGATGTTAGGAAGAAGTTCTTGGCAGAGAGAGTGATTGGCATTGGAATGGCCTGCCCAGGGAGGTGGTGGAGTGCTCATCCCTGGAGGTGTTTAAGAGGAGGCTGCATGAGGCACTTGGTGCCATGGGTTAGTTAGTTAATTAGAAGGTGTTAGATGATAGGTTGGACTCTGTGATCTTAGGTCTTTTCCAACCTGCTTAATTCTGGGATTCTGTGAGGTCTCTTTATCCTGGTTGGCCCCCTGAACAGCAGGGTGTTCATCCATGTGGAGGGGCAATGATGAAACAAAACCAGCCTGACACCATGGGAGGTGCAGACATTTCATGTGCACATTTCATGTGCAGGCAGAGGCAGCAGGGCTACCTTCAGCCTTGAGAGGAGAGGTGTGGTGGGATTGACCGTGGTGGAGCAAGATACGAGTTCATCCACCTGCCCATGCCACAAGCCAGCAGTGTGCTCTTGTGGCCAAAAAAGCCGATGGGCCTGTGGGGTGTGTGAAGAGAGTGTGGGCTGCAGGACAGGGGAGGTTCTCCTCCCTCTCTTCTCTGCCCAAGTGAGGTCACAGCTGCACTACTGGATCCAGTTCTGGGCTCTGCAGTTCAAGAGAGACAGGGAACTGCTGGAGAGAGTCCTGCAGAGGCTATAAAGCTGTTGAGGGACCTGGAGTGGATCTGTGAGGAGCAAAGGCTGAGAGCCTGTAGAAGAGCAGCCCCAGAGCGCATCTGGACAATGCTCAGCAAGAGATAAAGGGTGGAATACAAGAGGCTGGGGCCAGGCCCTTGTCAGTGGTGCCCGGGGACAGGACAAGGGGCAATGGGCACAAACTGGGTGCAGGAGGTTCTATCTAAACAGGAGGAGAAATTTGTTTCCTAGGAGGGTGCTGGAGCTCTGGAGCAGGCTGCCCAGAGAGATTGTGGAGTCTCCTTCTCTGGAGAGTCTCCAAACTCCTTCGGCCACTGTGATCCTGAGCAAGCTGTTGTGGGTGTCCTGCTTTAGCTGGGGCATTGGACTGGATGATCTCCAGAGGTCACTTCCAACCCCCACCATGCTGGGATCCAGGGTTCTGGGATAACCTACAGATACTTGGAAGCACCTGCTTAAGGAGCAGTTTATTGCAAGTGTGCCCTGAGCTTAAAGTAGTTTTCTTTGTCAACTACAGAAGGTAGTTAGAGCCCCTGTTGTCAGTGCTGGTGTGGACCTGGAAACTGAAGGAGCACTGGGCAGTGGCAAGGCTGGTGCTCCTCCACGGATGTGCTGTGCCTCACAGCAACTGTGGTTTCCCAGCAGAAATGCAGGACTCACAGCAGTAACAGCAGCACACGAAGTGGCTGAGTGAAGAGCTGAACCCATCGCAGAGTTCCTCCTTGACCTGTGGGCAGCAGTGTCTGAACTGCCTCCCTGCTGTGCTGCGAGTAAGGGGCAGTGGCAAACACTGGAAGGTGCTGGGGTGGCTTCTGGAGGTTGCTCCCAGGCCTAGTGCTGTTCACTCTCTGTGCCAGCTCTCAGCAGGAGGTGATATATGGCATATTAATGACCTTTTCCGGTGGCACTTAACTGGGAGGAGCTGTGAGTGCCAGAAAACGAACTAATACAAAAGGCTGCAGATGAGTGAGAAAGGGGCAGGAAGCAGCAAAATGAGATTCAGGCACTGGGCTTCCTTTTCCCATCAGTAATCTGTCTCTTCTTGACCTGTGTCTTCTACACATCTTCTTTTCCTTTTGTATGTAAAAATGTTCTGTTTTGCAATAAGAAGGGAGCCAAGGAGTGCTCTGACTCACCCCAACAGGAAAAAAAGACAAACCCAGAAACCAGGCTTTGCTGATTCCTTGCTCCACAGCTGAGTCTGGAGCCAGAGCCCAGCCAGGGCTGGGTCCTCTTCTCTCAACATCACAGAATCATAAAATGTCAGGGTCTGGAAGGGCCCTCAAAAGATCATCTGGTTCAACCCACCTGCCAGAGCAGGATCACCTAGAGCAGATCACACAGGAGCACATCCAGATGGCTCCTGAACATCTCCAGAGAGGGAGAATCCACAACCCTCCTGGGCAGCCTGTTCCAGTGCTCTGTCACCCTCACAGGGAAAAAATTCTTCCTCATGTTCACATGGAACCTCCTATGCCTCAACCTCCACCCATTGCCCCTTGCCCTGTCACTGGGCGTCACTGAGAAGAGCCTGGCTCCAACCCCTGGCATTCACCCCTTACATATTTATAAACATAAATGAGGTCACCTCTCAGGCTCCTCCTCTCCAGGCAACACAACCTCAGCTCCCTCAGGCTCTCCTCAAAAGGAAGATGTTCACCTTCTTTAATCATTTCTGTGGCTCTGTACTGGACTCTATGAAGCATTTCTATGTCCTTCTTGAACTGGGGGGCCCAGAACTGGACATAGTACTCCAGATGTGGCCTCACCAAAGCAGAGCAGAGGGGCAGGAGAACCTCCCTCGACCTACTGACCACAGCCCTTCTAATAGGCCCCAGAATGGCATTGGCCCTCCTAGCCCCAGGGCACATTGCTGGCTCGTGGCCGTCCTTCCATCCACCAGGACTGCCAAGTCCTCCTTCCCTTCACTGCTCTCCAGCAACTCAGTCCCCAACCTATCCTGATCCCTGGGGTTGTTCTTTCCCAGGTGCCAGGCTCCACACTCGCCCCTGTTCAACTTCATTTAATTTCTCCCTGCCCAACTCTCCAGCCTGTCTAAGCCTCTCTGAATGGCAGCACAGCTCTCCGGTGTGGCAGCCACTCCGTGCATCCAGAACCTTGTGCCGGTGTGAAACCCCATCCCCTCCCCAGGCAGAGCCTGTGGCAGGAGCAGGCAGCCTGGGTGCCAGGGCAGTTGTACCCCCTGTGCATGACCAGCCCGCAGTGCTCCCATTTACCCACCGCGGCACCGGTGGCAGCTGCAGCCAGCGATGTGGCACGGGGAGCTCTGCATCTTTCTGGGATTTGTCTGCTTTGTGGCTTTTTTCCCCTCATCATTATTTTATTAAAGGAGTACGGTGCCATCAGATAAGTTTTTGTGGATGCTCTGTCAGTCTTTTGCAGCCTTATTATCCCTGCCCTGCTGCCGGCTTGTTGTGTTGGGAACGCTCAGGGATTGATTTGCGGATTCTTTTGTTGCCTGTATTAGAAAGTCCTCTTCCTTTCACTCCCCTGCACCAAGAGAAACAAAGAGTGAAGAGAGGTTAGATGCTATCTGCTGCTGGCTCGGAGGCTGAGGTGGTTGCTGAGAACTGACTCATGCCTGGGGCTGGTTTGCACACCCTTAAGAGACTGATGATTTTTGGCTGTGGCAAACAAGGACGCTGGCTTGGGCAGAGCCCAGTGGGTCTGCCTCGCTGTGATGGATCGCCGGTTCTTCTGCTTGCTGGAGCCTTCCCAGGGGGACAGATCACAGGATCACAGGCTCACAGGATGCCAGGGGCAGGAAGGGACCCAAAGAGATCATCAAATCTAACCCCCCTGCCAGAGCAGGACCAGGCGTTCTAGCTCAGGGCACACAGGAACACATCTAGACAGGCCTTGAAAGGCTCCAGAGAAGGAGACTCCATAACCTCTCTGGGCAGCCTGTGCCAGGGCTCTGGGACCCTTCCAGTCAACAATTTCCCTCTTGTCCTGAGGTGGAACCTCCTGTGCTGCAGCTTCCATCCATTGCTGCTTGTCCTATCCCAGGGAGCAGGTGAGCAGAGCCTGTCCCCCCCTCCTGACCCCCAGCCCTCAGATAAGTCCCTCCTCAGGGAACATTTGCCTTCTCTGCTCTAGGACATACCCAATGATAGGACAAGGGGCAATGGGTGGAAGTTGAGGCATAGGAAGTTCCATGGAAACATGAGGAGGAATTTTTTCCCTGTGAGAATGACGGAAGAGTGGAACAGGCTGCCTGGGGAGGGGTGTGGAGTCTCCCTCTCTGGAGATATTCAAGGCCTGCCTGGATATGTCGTTGTGTGATCTGGTATAGGTGATCCTGTTCTGGCAGGGGGGTTGGACTGGATGAGCTTTGGAGGTTCCTTCAAGCCCCTGACATTTTGTGATTCTGTGAAGGTGATGCCAGAAAGTGTTTCTGAAGGGGGAGAGAGGAGTCTTGTATCCTTCCTGGATTTCTCTTACTGAGCAGGTTGATGGGTGGCAGGCTCAGGGCTGCCATGAGTGGGTGAGGAGTAGGGAGGCCACTTTCAGGAGCACAATGAGTTATTGCATGATCTCAGAATGAGATTTGCACATCTGTGTATGATGGAAAACCTGCCCTCTTTTTAAGGCCTGCCTGGTGCTGCAGAGTGAGCAGGGGCTCAGCCTTGTCCCCATGCAGAAATGCAAAACTACTTGAGGCCAGCATTACATGGACTGGAAATGGCCTGTGCAGAGTGAGACCTTTCTCCTTTAGTGAAGAAACCACAGTTAATCATTTGGCTGGTCCTGCTTTTAGCTAGACCAGACCCATTCTGCTTAGTGCTGTCACTTCCCAGCTCAGACTCTGCTCACTGAGGCACTTGCTGCAGCTCAGGGCAGCTTTCCACGGCCAGAGGCTGCTGCTAGCTGGGAGAAGCTGAGCAGGAGAGTTCCTGCCAAGGGCTGGGCTGCAGAAAGGCTCTGCCTGAGACTTGCTCCTCTGCAGACCAAGGGCACTGCCACAGCTGTGCCTTACCTCGGGGTCCAGGAAGTCAGAGGTGGCACCTGCAGTGTGGAGCAGGCCCGACAGGTGACCCTCAACTGCCCAACAAGGGATTGCAGCCCATGGATGGCATCTTCAGGAGAAAGCTGAGGGACCACCAAGGTCAAGCCTCTTCCTTCATGGTTAATGTCTCAGATGAACTCTGTCTGTTCTGCCTCTGATCCCGATCCCTGTGTTTCTGAATCCAGTTCCAGAATCCAGCTCCTGAATCTGGTTCCCATTTGCTGCTTTGTCCAGTCTGGGACTTCCCCAGTGCCTGCCACAGCATCAGTGGTGCCAGTGGTGCCATCATTGCTGTCAGGGTTTGGGTTCCATATTGTTTTGTGTCTCTCTGTGTCTGTTTCCTTGGATTGTTCTCACTTCCACCCCAGCTGGGTTAGTTCCTTTCCCACCCCATCAATCTCTCTCCCTTTTCTCTTCCCTTTGGGAAGGCAGAGGGGTTCACACAGAGCCTCTGACACTCATCTGGTGCTCAGCCCAGCCCTGACAGTTGCAGAGAGGGAGAGTTGGGCTTACTTGAACGTTGCTCCATGGTGCACATGCAGCAGAGCAGCTCCTGCTCTCAGTTCTCCTGTGTGCAATCCACCTGCCTGCTGCTGCAGCTAGGAGCCTGCTGGAGCCCTGCTCTGCTTTCCCTTTGTTTATTTATTTATCACCTTGTTTTCAGCTTCTGCTGAGCCTGATAGAGGTGTAGAGCTTCAGCAACGGTGTAGCAGATAACTTGTGATTTGGCTACAAGGCAATAATTTAAGCTGACAGCTTTAGCTGATAACATAAACCACAAGAGGAGCAACCAGCAGCGGCTTTATAAATGCCGGCAGAACCCCCTGCGAGCGACTCCTCCATGTCAGCTCCTAGTACATTATAAGAGGAATAAACAGATGCCTGAAAAAGATCTGGCTGGCTAAAATGGAAAGGGTAAAGGTTATAAATTAAATTCTAACCACCCCAGCCCCCCTCCCTGCCCAGCATTGCTTAAAACACTTTACAGGACAGGTAGAAGGCATCCAAAGCAGCTCGGTGGTTGTGGGTGCTCAGATGTGTGACAGGACATGGGCATGGGGAAGGTTTACTGGGGAGCAGTGGAAGTCCAGAGGCATCAGGACTGGCTTTGCTCTCCCACATGAGCTGAAGCTGAAGCCAGTCCTGAAGCCTCTGCAGCAAGAAAGGTTTGCCAAACATTGGAATGGGCTGGCCAGGGAGGTGGCTAGGTGACCATCTCTGGAGGTGTTTAAAAGATACATGGATGTGGTGCTGAGGAGTGTGGTTTGGTGGCAGTGGCTTAGCAGTCATAGTGGAATTGGGAGCTCTAGGTGAGGAGTAGGACTTGGTGATCTCAGAGACTCACAGATTGGATCAGGTGCAAAAGGCGCCCTCAAAGACCATCTTGTGGAACCCCTCTGCAGGCAGCAGGGATACTGCCAACTAGAGCAGGCTGCCCAGGGGCACAGAAAGGCTGAATGTCTCCAGAGGTGAGACCTCAACCACATCCCTGGGCAACCTGTTCCTGTGTTCCACCACCCTCGTTGTGCAGAATTTTTTCCTGATGTCCAACCTAAATCTCCCCTGCTCCAGTTTAAACCATTGCTCCTCATCCTATCACGACAAGCCCTTCTGAACAGTCTCTCCCCAGCCTTCCTGTAGATCTCCTTCAGACATTGAAATGCAATTTGAAGGTCTCCCTGGAACCTTCTCCTCTCTAGACTGAACAACCTCAATTGTCTCAACCTGTCCCCATAGCAGAGGTTCTCCAGCCCTCTGATTATCTTTGTGGCCTCCTCTCAATCTGCTCCAACAGTTCCATGTCTCTCTCGTGCTGCTGGACACAGTACTCCAAGCAAGATCTCACCAGAGAAGAGCAGAGTGGCAGAATCCACTCTCTCCATCTTCTCAAAGGTGTCTTTCACCCTCAGCAGTTTCACAATTGCATGATTGAGGGGTAGGTGCATGGCACATCCCCACTGAGGACACTCCATGGTCTGCTTAATCCCTGGGGCTTTGTCTTAGACCCACCAGTCGAGCCGATGCAGTGATGAATATTCAAATGATTGTAGTTGTGGTGTAAAGCGTTCAGGGAATGGGATATTTTTTTTCCCAGCAAGAGTGGTCAGGCATTGGAATGAACTGCCCAGGGAGGTGGTGGAATCACCAACTCTGGGTGTGTTTAAAAGTTGTTTGGCTGTGGTGAACCTTGTAGAGCAGGGATATGGATTGGACTTGGTGTTCCTGAGGGGCTTTACCAACCTGAATGATTCTGTTATACTGTGATTTTTGAAGTGGTCTAAAAGGTTCCAAGGATGGGATATTTCTCAAGTGGTCTAAAAGATTCCAAGGGTAGCATATTTTTGTAGTGGTGGAAAACATTCCAGGGATGGGAGATTTTTTTGTAGTGGTGGAAAACATTCCAAGGATGGGAGATTTTTTTGTAGTGGTGGAAAACATTCCAAGGATGGGAGATTTTTTTGTAGTGGTGTAAAACATTCCAAGGATGGGAGATTTTTTTGTAGTGGTGGAAAACCTTCCAAGGATGAGAATATTTTTCAAATGGTGTAAAAGATTCCAAGGATGGGAGATTTTTTTTGTAGTGGTGGAAAACATTCCAAGGATGAGAATATTTTTCAAATGGTGTAAAAGATTCCAAGGATGGGAATCTTTTTGAAGTGGTAAATACAAACCAATTGTGGGGGAAGAAATTTCCTCCTCCAACAGCTATAGCCTCTTCTGAAGGTTCACAGAGGGGTTCCACAGCTATTTCTAGTAGCTGATTTGGAGGTGGGAAATTAATTAGAAGGGAAACTCTTCTTTCCCTTTATAAGGGAATGAGGGAGTAGGACATGATGAGGTTTGGAGATCCCTGGAAAGCTGAGCCCATTCAGCTCTGCTCAGTAACACTGTGGGTGACCAACATGTTCCTGGTTTGGATAAACACTTTTCATTTCTCTAAGGAGAAAAATAAATAAGGTCAGGAAATTGCTTAAACAGAAACTTGTTTTCCTCTTTTCTAATTGCCTTTTATTTCCCAAATACAACTTAATACAAGCACTAAGTACAAAATTAATCCCTTCAGGAGCAAAGCCATTAAAAGCCTGGCTCTGTGTGAAGAGTGTGTGGGGCTGTGTAGTTGCTGATGCACCTATGGCTGCTTGGTGGTTGGTATCAAATTAGAGGACAGGCATCAGGACAGGTTGGGGCTACCCTGCTGGAAAGCAGCTCCATGGAGAAGGACCTTGGAGTGCTGTTGGACAGGAAGCTCTGCAATGTGTCCTTGTGACCAAGGGCATCCTGGGGGGGCATCAGGAAAAGTGTGGCCAGTAGGGCTAGGGAGGTTCTTCTCCTGCTCTGCTCTGCCCTGGTGAGACCACACCTAGAATATTGTGTCCAGTTTTGGGCTCCCCAGTTCAAGAGAGACAGAGACCTGCTGGGGAGAGTCCAGCAGAAAGCCATGAGGATGAGTTGGGGACTTGAGCATCTCCCCTGTGGAGAGAGACTGAGAGCCCTGGGGCTGTTCAGTCTGCAGAAGAGAAGGCTGAGAGGAGATCTGATCCATGTGCACAAATACCTGAGGGGTGGGGGTCAGTGGCTGGGGCCAAGCTCTTTTGGGTGGTCAGCAGCAATAAGGCAAGGAGCAACAGCTCCAAACTGGAACAGAGAAGGTTTCAGCTCAACATGAGGAGAAACTTCTTTCCAGTGAGGATGACAGAGCCCTGGGGCAGGCTGCCCAGAGAGGTTGTGGAGTCTCCTTCTCTGAGGACTTTCAAACCTGCCTGGATGTATTCCTGTGTGAACTACCCTGGGTGATGCTGCTTGGCAGGGGGGTTGGACTGGATGATTTCTGAACCTCTAAAGTTCTGTGATTCTGTGAGCCAAAGAGGATCAACTGTTTTTAAGGGAATTGTTTAGAAGCTCTGGGTTGGGACATGATTAAAATTCAAGGTTTGCAGCCTGCTTGTTCAAACCAGCAATTTTAATCACATTATTCAAGTCAAGCCACCTTTAGGGAATAATACTTCAAAATAGCCCAGACTAAACAAGACCCTAACCTCAACCCATCTCAGGCATTTGGGATATGTTCCATGGGAACATGAGGAAAATATTTGTCGCTGTGAGGGTGACAGAGCCCTGGAACAGGCTGCCCAGGGCGGTTGTGGAGTCTCCTTCTCTGGAGATGTTCAAAACACACCTGGATGCATTCCTTTGTGATCTGCTCTAGGTGATCCTGCTCTGGCAGGGGGTTGGACTGGGTGAGAACCCCTGGCATTCTGTGATCTCTGAGTGGCTGTGCCACTTTGCTACTGCCAACAGAAAGGTCTGTCTCCGGTTATTAATGCAGCAGGACCTTTGTCCTGCTGTGGCATCACCTTGTGCTGCTCTGCAGGGTGCTGAGCAATCCCTGTAGCAATGACAGCTACTTAAAAAACACCTCGAGGCTGAGATTCCTGCCCTGGAGTTTGGATGGGCTTGGTCACATCTGGTTTAGGAAAGTGTGAAGAGGCAGAAGCACTGGAAAAAGCTGCTCTGAGAGGTTGTGGAGTTTCCTTCTCTGGGGATTTTCCTAACCAACCTCGATGCATTCCTGTGTGAACTTCCCTGGGTAATCCTGCCTCAGCAGGGGGGTTGGACTCGATGATCTGTGGAGGTCTCTTCCAACGTCTAAAGTTCTGTGATTCTGTGAAGCAAGAAAAATTTGTGTCTTCTCTGGTGGCTGCCTCCCTAATTGAGTCGTGCTGGGTTTGTGAGCTCCTGCCTGACGAGATTCACTGTTTCCTTTTATTTACTGCTGCCTGAAAATGGAAACTGGGAGGGATGGTCCCATGGGAGCCTCTCAACCCTCCTGGAGGCTACTCCCATTGCTTTCCTGTTTGGTGTTTCTCCTGAGCAAAGCCCAACAGCCCCCCGCCCCTCTCCTGGCAACCGAGCAAGCGTGGCCAGATGCACTGGGAGCTGGGCAGCCAGAATCTCCTGTGCCCTTCAGACAGGGACATTTCTTTCTGGCTATGTCTGACAATTCAGGAGCTGCTTCAGTACCTGCTGTGCTTGTGACCTGGGCTGGCCCAGTGGCTGTGAGCTGGAGAGGAAAGGCCCCAGCTGGCCCCTGGCTTGCTTCTCTGGGTGGTGTCGATGCCTGTGGGGGAGGAAGATGTCCTGGTGCAGCAGGTGCCGCTTTAGATAGGCTTTCTTGTTCCCTGCCTCTCTCTTCTGAAGCAGGGAGAGGAGAATGGTGCTGTCCTTTTCACTGCCTTCCTACAAACCTCTTTTTGACCTACATCACCTGCAGCTGCCCCAGCAAAGTAGGAAGATGCTCCTCTGGATAGGCATAAGATTAAAAGTTCTGTGTATCACAAGTAAATGAACAGAAGGAGCTTTGGGGCTATTGGTGGAAAGGGGGCAAGCGTGGAGGGGGCACTTGGACTAGATGATCTTTCCAGGTCCCCTCCAACCCCTGACATTCTGTGATTTCTAGCCTGGCCTTGTGGAGTTCAGAAAGAAATGATAATCACACCTGTCCCTTCACAGCCAACCAAAGCAGCTCCCTGTGGACAGGATATCACAGAAGGGTTTGGGTGGGAAGAGACCTTTAAAGGACATCCAGTCCAACCCCCTGCAGTCAGCAGGAGTATCTGCAGCTAGAGCAGGTTACTAACAGCCCCAGACGACCTGACTAGAAAGTGTTCCAGGGATGGGCAATCTCCCATCTCTCTGGGCAACCTGTGCCAGGCTCTCACCACCCTCAGGGTCAAAGATTTCTTCCTTTTCTCCTCTCTCAGTCTCCCTCTTTCAGATCAAACCATCATTCTTTGTCCTGTCACAGCAGGCCCTGCTCAAAACTCTGTCCCCAGCTTTCTGCTCAGCCTCTTGAAGCACTACAAGACCACCAGAAGGTCTCCTTGGAGCCTTCTCTTCTCCAGCCTGAACAAGCCCAACTCTGCCAGTCTGGCCGCATAGGAGAGGGCTTCCAGCCCTGCCAGCATTGCTGTGCCCTCCTCTGTCCTTGTGCTGAGGACTCCAGAACTGCACCCACCCAGCATGGTGGAGAGTGAGAAGAGCTATTAGAAATGCATCCTGCTTTAGTATGAAGCCCTCAAAAATGGATTTTCCTGGTTTGGTTTGTTTTTTTTTTTTTTTTCTAAATGCACTTGTAGCTGCTGCCTGGCTTTGGGACTTTGAAATGGTTTTTCATTTGAATTGTGACAAACATCCCAGTCTTGTGTAGGAAGCACCAGGTCCTTTGATCAGCAAGATGCCTCTTTGGTCTTGAAGAGGGAGAGATCAATCCAGTCCTTCCCCAGACTACAGGAGTTTGTCTTTGAGAACACCAATTTATTGTGTGAAATAATTACCCTTGGCTTGGCTTCCCTTTGCCTACCTCCTGCCTGTGTTGTTTTATCCTGGGCTTCTCTTTAGGTAACAGGAAACAGATAAAGGGAAGGCTGAGCAGGGAAACCCCCTGGAGAGAGTGGAGCATGAGCAGCTGTGTGTGTCTGTCTGTCTGTCCTTGTGCAGCTCTGATCTCCACAGACATTCAGCTGCCAACCCTGCTCTGCTCAGCAGGCTTAAGGTGAAGCAACACTGAGAAGCAACCAAATATTTCCACCCCTCCATCTCAGTGCCACCACTGGTCACTGTGATGTGTTTGTGGTGGATTCCAACCAGGAGAAGCCAGGCTGATTTTCCTCTCATGTAAAGCCAAGGCCTGATGTGATGTATTCCTAATACTTTGGGTGGTGGATCGTAGTGATCTTCTATTCCTTTTAATACAATATTTCCAATCCCAACAGCCTCCCCCTGGAACACTTGATATGCACAGCCTCCCTGGCTGTGCTCCACGGTGTGCTTTGATTTCACCTTGGCAGCAGCTGGATTTTGTGCTCTCTACCCCAATCAACAACCAATTCCCCTCCCTCTGAGCCTCCAGATCCATTGGAATTGTGGAATGTAGGTGCTCTCTTGGCATGGTGGAGGGAGCTGGTGCTGTGCTGGGCTCTGCTCTCACTAGGGCAGAGTAGAGGGGCAGGAGAACCTCCCTCAAGCTGCTGGTCACACTCTTCCCAATGCACCCCAGGAGGCCAACTCAAGTCCTGGGCTGCATCAAGAGAAGGGTGGCTAACAGGGCAAGGGAGGGGATTCTGCCCCTTGGCTCTGCTCTCCTCAGACCCCATCTGGAGTCCTGTGTGCAGTTCTGGAGCCCCCAGCACAGGAAGGACATTGAATTGCTGGAGTGGGTCCAGAGGAGGCCACCAAGATGCTCAGAGGACTGCAGCAGCTGTGCTGTGAGGACAGGCTGAGAGAGCTGGGGCTCTGCAACCTGGAGAAGAGAAGGCTTCCAGGAGACCTTAGAGTAGCCTTCCAGTATCTGAAGGGGGCTACAGGAAGACTGGGGAGGGACTATTGACAAGGTCTGGGAATGCCAGGACAAGAGGCAATGGGTTTGAGCTGGCAGAGGGGAGATTGAAACTGGATGTTAGGAGGAAGTTGTTTGCAGTGAGGGTGGTGAGACACTGGCACAGGTTGCCCAGGGAGGTTGTGGCTGCTCCCTCCCTGGAGGTGTTCAAGGCCAGGTTGGAGGAGGCCTTGAGTGACCTGTACTAGTGGGAGGTGTCCCTGCCTATGGCAGGGAGTTGGAACTAGCTGATCCTTGAGGTCCCTTCCAACCTTACCATTCTATGATTCTATGACCTCTGGAGGTTCCTTCCAACCCAAACCATTCCATGGCTCTGTGAGGGCACATCAATGGCTGGTGGTGAACTTGTCCACCAGCACTCCTGGGTCCTTCTCTGTGGAGATGCTTTCCAGCAGGTCCCTCTTCCTCTCCTTGTGGCATGCAGTCTGCTTGGCTGCATGAGGGTGCATTTGGTGGCTCAGGGTGGCATCTCTGTCAGGCTAAAGTGGCACCTGGGTCAAAGGGCATTGCTGGAGAGGAGAGTGGTCAGAGATGGGTAACCTGCTCCTGTTCACCATGTGCAACAAGGCTTTTACATCTCTGTCTGGGGGAGGACTGTGTGCCTGCACAAAGCTGGAATGATGCCCTAACACCATCTGACCTTTGTTTGTAGGTCAGGCTGTTCCTGCAGGCTCACATGTACGACTGAATCTGCAGACAGGAGAGAGAGAAGCCAAGCTCCCGGAGAGCGAGGATGGGAAAAGTCAGACGAGAGAGGAGAGAAGGAGAAAAAGGTACCCTGGTGGAGAGTGCTGGGGCTGGGGCTGCTGTGGGCTTCACACCTTTCATCAGAAGTCAGGGTCCCAGCTGCACTCAACTGCTGTCTCTTTCTGAGACTTACCTTCTGGTTTAAGGGTTCAGTAGTGGGAACAAGGACAAAGGGCACTGGGCATAAACTGGAAACCAGGAGGGTCTGTCTGAACAGGAGGAAAAATTTCCTTGCTGCAAGGGTGCCAGAGGCCTGGAGCAGGCTGCCCAGGGAGGTTGTGCAGTCTCCTCCTCTGGAGAGCTTCCAACCCCAGCCATAGCCATTGTATTGCTGGGCAAGCTGCTGTGGGTGCCCTGCTTTAGCAGCAGGGTTGCACTGGATGATGTCCAGAGGTCCCTTCCAACACCAACCACACTGGGATTCTGGGATTCTGTGAGAACCAAGCCCTGTCCTTTGACATGCCTTTGGGGTGGCTCTAGATGTGCCCTATGCATGTCACAGAACCACAGAATGATATGGGTGGGAAGGGGCCCCTGAAGATCATTCAGTCCAACCCTGCTGCTAGAGCAGGGCATGTCTGCATGGACACCTTCGTGGTTTCTCATGCTGCAACTAAGTTTACCACCTGACTTCTTCAGATGACATTTAGTCCTTGGAAACATCCTCAACAATCTGTCTGAAACTACTTTGAGAGCTTAAACCATCAGAGCAGTTGTGAGGGGCTTTGTTTGTGCTGACCTGAGCCAGACAATACTGTTTGTAGCTCTACAGTCAGCATTCATTTACACATCAGTTACTGTGATGCTCTCCTGAGATCACACAGCTCTCCCTGCACCCACACTTCTCCATCTGATCTAAAAGTTTCCCTGACTTTCCCCTTGGCACCCTTCAGACAAAGACAGGTTTAGTTTCTTTCCTAAAGCAAGAGGGATTTCCCCCTACTTCCCACCCTCTCCCAGCTGCTCCTATTCAGAGCATGGAGAGACTTCACCTTCATGATGTCTCAAAGCTGGCTTTCCTTTTTGCTGTGCAACTGTTTGTGGCCCAGATAAACACTCACTGAAACAGTGAGATAGGCATAAAAAGCAACACAACAGACTTTGAGTGAGGCCTGTTGTGACAGGACAAGGGCTGATGGTTTGAACTAAAAAAAGAGATTCAGACTGGAGAGAAGGAAGAGATCTTTCTGTGCTGGGGGTGGTGGTGGGACCCTGTCCCAAGTTGCCCAGAGAGGTGGGGGATGCCCCATCCCTGGAACCATTCCAAGTTAGGCTGTTTGGGGCTTTGAGTTGCAGATGTCCCTGCTGACTGCAGTGGGGCTGGAGTGGGTGTGACCATTAAAGGTCCCTTCCAACCCAAACCAATCTGGAATTCTCTCTCTCTAGCATTTCTGTGTAATCTCTCCTTGGATTTTGCCTTCCTCCTAACTTAGTGTGTGCCCAGCAGCAGTACTTCACCTGTGAAGCTCCCTCTCAGAGTTTACAAGTCTTAAGCCATGATTTAGTGCCCTCTGAAACCTTTTCTTGCTTTTCTGTATTGCAGCCTGGAAGTTAAGAGGCATACATTAATAAAAGTATTTTTTGGTTGTGTTAGGACTTGAGATTTTGGGCCAGCATGCAGATTGCAGAGCCTTTTTCTGATGATTGTCAGGGTGAGACATCTGCAGAGCATGCCCAAGATCCAGCCCTTGGACTCAACTTTTCTTGGTTCTGGGTTTTCTTTGTCTGTTTTAAGTGAGATGCATGGAAATCCAGAGCCCTTAGTTCCTTTCCTCCTGGAGTTATGCATTGCTTGTATATCACACTGAAAATGTGACAGGCACAGTTCTTCACTCCTACCATGTTTTGATTTGTTTCCTCTGCAAGGCTGGGCAAGGTGGATGTTGATGCAAATTCATTCACATCCCAGGAGCTCAAAAAGGCGTTGGCTAAAATGAAGGAAAGTGAGAAAGCAGAGAGAAAGGTGAGTGAAGAGAGCTTCTTGTTTCCCCAGCAGTTCTCAGGGCACAGATGCAAACCCCACCCCACCCCATTACACACCTCAGAAGTATGATGGTTGAAGTAATCCCTTGGGAAAATCCTGTGCAGATTAATCTCCTGGTGAATATGGACCTAAAATACCTTTGCAAGCCTCTTAGTGAGTTAGTTCCCTGAGCAACTCTCACCCCTTTTTTTGTGTGCTAATCCTGGGGTTTCTGTAGGAATGGAAAACATGTTCAGGGGCATTTTATTCATTCCAAAGCTCAAGGCCTTGTGTTTCAAGCTGCTGGCAAGAGCTGCAATGTGTGCTCGCAGTAAAGGGTGTTTGCTGGTAGTAAGGGGTGGAACGATGCAGTGCTGGAGTGGGTTGGAATCAACCACAGATTAACCAGGAGGCTCCAACTGAGAGGAGCTTTTTTCAGTAGGAAGGACATGGAAGTGTTGGAGAATGTCCAGAGGAGGGCCATGAGGATGATCAGAAGGCTGGAGCAGCTCTCCTATGAGGACAGACTGAGAGGGTTGGGACTCTGCAGCCTGGAGAAGAGAAGGCTTCCAGGAGACCTGATAGTAGCCTTCCAATATCTGAAGGGGGCTACAGGAAGGCTGGGGAGGGACTATTGAAAAGGTCTTGCAACGACAGGACAAGGGGAATGGGTTTGAACTGGCAGAGGGGAGATTTAGACTGGATGTTAGGAGGAAGTTCTTTGCAGAGAGAGTGGTGAGACACTGGCACAGGTTGCCCAGGGAGGTTGTGGCTGCTCCCTCCCTGGAGGTGTTCAAGGCCAGGTTGGATGAGGCCTTGAGTGAGCTGTACTAGTGGGAGGTGTCCCTGCCTATGGCAGGGGGTTGGAACTAACTGATCCTTGAGGTCCCTTCCAACCTTACC